>OX451737.1:609462721-610062721 GCA_948472305.1 Vicia faba
AAAAACTTTTAAGTCTCCCGGGTCAGACTTTGGTATAATCCCTTGGGCGAGACCTTGGGTTGGACCTTGTTTGAGGAGATTCTGAGTCCCTTATGTGATGATTTTAAATAAGCTTTGTCGCGGCGCAAAAAATAACCGAGCGTACTAACGCTTGAAATAAACTACAAATTCGCCACCGAAGTTTTATTTTTTAAGGGAAACGTCCATAAAACCCTCTTTAAGGAAGAAATGGTCATCACAATTAAATCGGGTTCGGGAGTCGGTTAACACCCCTCAAATTTGTTGTACTCAACGGGAACCTCCTAATAGACTAGGGTTAAGTGTTTTCTAGGGAATGTTTGCAATTTGTTTATATCCATTAAAAAATATTTACCAAAGGGGAAAAGTTTAATTTTTTATTAATGTGCTCGACAAGATTTCAAGATTATGTGCCTACGTATTTCTAGGTGAAATGGAATAATCAATGTCTCGTAGTTCGTGATAGAAGATGTTTGTTGGTTGATTGTTTTTAAAGGATAATGTTAAAACGCATTCGAACGGATAAACTTATGCTTGTATGCTCGCATGATGGAGGCTGGAGTATTTGTTTGTATTTCGTGTCAAAATAACCTAAACAATTTCTTTTATAAAAAAAGTTTGTTTGAATGCACAAGAGAAAAAATTAGTTTGATAGTTAAAGTTGGTTTTAGTTTATGAAAAAAAAGTTTTATTTTTTTATTATTTTTGATTAAATGAATTACATGTTTTTGTATTTTTCCTAATAAAATAAAATGAGTACAATACTTTTGAGTTTTTTTATTAATTTTTTTGTATTTTTAATATATCATATTTTTTTAGTATTTTTAAATAGTGGTTAAAGGAAAATAACTAAGTTACATGAATTCACTAAATAAACTTAAATAAAGTAGTTAAATTTAACAAAATCAATAACTAAATTTACACTAATCAAATTAAATAAATTAAACAAATAAAAAAATAATTAAACTAATTAAATAATTAAATATAAATAGTAAAACATAGAAAAGGAGTGCAATAAAATAGTAGGGGGTGTCAATAGAAAGAGGGCCCAAGGCCCATTTGATCAATCCTAAACTTAAAATTTCCTAATTAAATAAAAATAAAAATAAAAATAGAGAAAAATAGGGGCCAAACAGTCGCCCATTTTCCACTCTCTCGTTATACATTAAAAAAAAACAAATAATAAATGAACAAATAAATTTAACATTTATATTATAAACAGATAGAATTAAGACGTGTAGTAGATTATACATGTACACCCTAAAATTTTTAAAGCCGAGAATACAAGTCGGATACATTGAGTTATTGATGTCGGGTATCAAAAGGCCATCAGAGCTATCATGACCGGCTTGGTTACAGAAATGTCAATGGTCATAAACCGTTTCAAACACATGAAATACGTTACAAATGATTAAATAAGCGGTTACGTTTATTATGGCATAAAGCCTATTAAATATGACTGTTTATGGGAGTAAGGCTTATAGTATAAATAAGGTTTCTCACTCGAAAAATAAGCAAGAAAATTTTCTTAAGTTCACACACGTTTATGGTCGAAAACGAAATAATATCATAGAAAAGAGTGATAACCTTGGAGGTCACCATGTTAGGAAACTACAAAAAATTTCCTCATAGTGTCAGATTTGTGGAAGAACAAATTAACACGGAAGCACACAAACTTAATGAAAATGAAATCTATAAATTCATTTTCTTCTCCTCACATGAAATTTCACAATTCAATTACACTAAAAGTATTTATTGAGTGTAATTTGATGATATTACAAAATGAAATATACAAGGCTTTTATAGCCAATAAAACAAGAAAAGTGAATGACTATGATTCAACATTTACTTAAATTTCTCATAACCATTCTTATTTCCTTTTACTATTTATTTTCTTATTTCTCCTTCATACTCTATTTATCACTCTTTTATTTTGACCAACAATTTCCCAATTGAAGAGTGATTTCAATCAGTCTTCACACCTTGGTCAAACAATAACATTTATCAATCTATAATTCTAGCAGGCCAACTGAAGATGAGCACAACTTCAATTTGACCTTTGTCACTACTTTTGTCAACATGTCTGCTGGGTTCTTACTTCCGAGAATCTTCTTCAACGTTAGTATCTCATCCTCAAACGAAGATCTGATGAAGTGATAATGAAGATCAATGTGCTTTGTTCTAGAGTGAAATGATGAATTCTTAGCCAGATGTATTGTACTCTGACTGTCATTGTGCAAAACACTCCTCTCTTGGGTGAATCCCAACTCTGTCAATAATCCTTGAAGCCATATCAAATCTTTTCTAGCCTTTATTACTGCTACATACTCAGCCTCTGTAGTGGATAGAGCAACAATCTTTTGTATCCTCGACATCCAACTAACAACTGTAGTGCCAACAAAAAATATATAGCTGATAGTACTTCTTCAGTGATCAACTTCACCAACAAAGTCTGCATCTACATAGCCCTGTACTTTTAATTCACCTTTACTAAAGCATAAACACTTCTCCTTAGTGCCTTGTAGATACCTCAAAATCCATTTCACAGCTTCCCAATGAGCTTTACCTGGATTTGACATAAACCTACTTACAACTCCCACTGCATGGCCAATGTCTGGCATCGTGCATACCATCACGTACATCAAACTTCCAATGGCTGAAGCATACGGAATTTTAGCCATCAATTCTTTTTATTCCTCCATCTCTGGGGTTTGGTCCTTTGATAAGCAAAAATGACTAGCCAAAGGTGTGGTAACTGGTTTGGCATTGTCCATGTTGAATCTTTTAAAAACACGGTTGATGTACTCCGCCTGAGATAACTGCAAAGTTCCTCTTTGCTTATCTCTCGTGATTTGCATTCCAAGAATCTTCTTTGCTGGACATAAGTCCTTCATGTCAAATTCTTTTGACAATTGCATCTTCAAGTTTCTGATTTGGTTAATATTTGGACCTACTACTAACATATCATCGACATAATGTAATAAAATGGTATAACTTGAATGATATCTCTTGAAGAAACAATAGTGGTCGGCATTGCACTTCTAGAAACCTTCCTTTTTCATGAAGCTTTCAAACTTCCTATACCACTGTCTTGGAGCTTGTTTTAGACCATACAAGCTCTTTTTTAATCTGCACACCATTTTCTGTTTCCCTTCATCTGAGAAACCTTCTGGTTGATGCATGTAGATCTCCTCATCTAAGTCTCCGTGAAGAAAGGCGGTCTTCACATACAACTGCTCTAGGTAGAGCTCTTCACTGGCAACAATACTTAACACAGACCTGATAGTATTGTGCTTCACAACTGGAGAAAAGATTTTAGTGTAGTCAACTCCTTATTTTTGCTGAAATCCTTTGACAACTAGTGGGGGCCTGTATCTCTTAGAGCCATCATGGTCCTCCTTGACCCGATACACTCATTTGTTGTGAAGTTCCCTTTTTCCCATATGTAACTTAACAAGTTCCCATGTCTGATTGGAGATCAAAGACTTTCTCTCGTCTTTCATAGCAAGTTCCCACTTGCTAGTATCTGCGGTCTGACATGCTTCTGCAAAATCTTCAGGATCCCCTTCATCTGTCAATAACATATAGTCTATGTATCTCCTATTAGGAACACAAGTTCTATAAGACCTTCTCAATACAGTAGTTGGAGTCAGAGGTTTTGATATTTCGGGTTGTTGTTTACCGCCTTGTTCAGTTGTTTCCTCTAATTGAGGATTATCAACTATAGGACTTTCTGGGACATCGTCAACTTCTGTATAAATTGGCCCACTCGAATCTGAGTTGCTAGAACCTATATTATTTTTGTCCTGGTACATAACTTCTTCATTGAATATCACATCTCTACTGCAGATCATCCTTTTTTCCATCATCCCATAGGCGATAGCCAAACTCATCCTCTCCATAATCGAGGAAAGTGCACTTCTTTGATTTGGGATCAAGCTTATTCCCGCCATGATCACTAATATGCACATATCTTACACAGCCAAAATTTCTAAGATGTGAGAGTTTGACCTCTTTTCCGCTCCATACCTCTTCTAGTATTATATGCTCCAATGGTACCGATAGACCTCAGTTGATTAAATAAGCTGATGTGTTGACTACCTCTTCCTAGAACTGCTTCGGTAAGCTTTACTGCACACGTAAGCTTCTAGCTCTTTCAGTCAACATTCGATTCACACGCTCAGCTACACCATTCTGTTGAGGTGTACCTGGCACAATCCTCTCCATTTTGATTCCGTGCTCATAACATAACTTATTGAACCTAGTGTCTTCATATTCACCACCATTGTCTGTTCATGTCTTTTTTATTTTCAATACGGTCTCATTTTCTACCATGGCTTTCCACACCTTAAAAGCCTCGAATACGTCGAACTTATATTCCAGAAAGTATACCCATACCTTTCTGGAATGATCATCAATAAAATTCACAAAGTATTTCTTCCCACCAATAGATGATACAATAGTTGGACCCCAAACATCGGAGTGGACAAGATCGAGTCTTTCCTTCATTGGGGTTCTCCCACTTGTCTGAAAGCTAACTCGCTTATGCTTTCCAAGTATACAGTTTTCGCACATGTCAATTTCTATTGACTGAAGACCCGATAGTTTCCCATTTGAGTGCATGACCTTCATCCCTTTCTCACTCATATGTCCTATTCTTTGGTGCCATAGATTAGGACTTTCATTTGCTGCAACTACAATCAAATGAAATGCTCCAGCTGTCTTGTAAAGAGTACCATTCTTTTTACCGTGAGCATCTATCATTTCACCTTTTGAAATCTTCCAATGATCTCCATAGAAGATTGTTGTGTAGCCATTACTGGCCAACTGACCTACTGAGATTAAGTTCTTCATCAGGTCAGGAATGTATCTGACATTCTTCAGCTCCCAAGCAGACCCGTTCAACTTGATCTTCACTACAACTTTTTCCCATAATCTCACAAGATTGTTCATTACCAAGGTATACTTTACTCAATTCAGGGAAGACAAGAGTATCAAAGCCCATACTTATTCATCAAAGTCGATTCTGACTAAACTCAATTGGGTTGTAACGGTGTTGAGTTTGTTCAGATGTTGCACCATTGGCGCACCTTCTGTCATCCGTAAGTTGAACAATCACCTCATTAAATGAACTTTGTTTGAGGCCGACGACTTTTCGCACATGCTAGAAAGAGCCTTCATAAGATTAGTTGTAGTCTTTTCTTTTGCAATGGTGAAAGATATATTACGGGATAACGTCAATTGAATGACTCCAAGATCTTTTCTATGAGAAGGGTCCATGCACCGTCCTCCATTGTCGCTGGTTTCGTGCCTGTGAGAGGTGCATGCATACCTTTCTGATACAAATAATCCTCTATTTGCATCTTCCAAAAGCTGAAGTCTGCACCATCAAACTTCTCAATTTTCACATTTCCTTCTTCAGTTGCCATCGCTCCCACTCGAATCTGACTCCTCTAGATCGCTTATGAAATGCAAGGAACCAACCAACTATAATACCAGTTGTTAGGAAACTACACAAAATTTCCTCAGTGTCAGATTTGTGGGAGAACAAATTAATGCGGAAGTACACAAACTTAATGAAAATGAAATCTATAAATTCATTTTCTTCTCCTCACATGAAATTTCACAATTTAATTACACTAAAAGTATTTATTGATTATGGTCTGATGATATTACAAAATGAAAGATACAAGGCTTTTATAGCCAATAAAATAAGAAAAGTGAATGACTATGATTCAACATTTACTTAAATTTTTCATAACCGTTCTTATTTCCTTTTACTATTTATTTTCTTGTTTCTCCTTCATACTCTCTTTATTACTCTTTTATTTTGACCAACACACCAACAATGTTAGCCCTCAATAATTCTCCCAAAAACTCCCCAAACATCCTATACACTTGCAGCCTAATCGAATTAGCTTCCAGGAGGTTATCCAAATATGTTATGCCGGAACATTTGACACCTACCGTGAGATTCCGTAAAACTTTCCCACACAACCGTACATACACGATGACTTTTCTAAGCTGAAGGATGATATTATCAATCATGAGACAAAGTACCTTCATCGATAGGAAGCTGCATTAAATCTTACAAGCTTCAAAGATAAGTAACAATTCTAACACAATTCCAGTTTACTTCTATATCCCTACAACTGTTGAGTTTGATATCTAATTAGTAAATGCATAATGTCGTAACTATACTCCTTGGGTAAATTTACAACCTATTGAATATGAGATACTATGTACAAACAGAACGAATACATTACTAATCGATATGTATTATATCTGTTTTTTATGTTGTGTAGTTGATGTAATTAAAGCAAGATTCATAGAATATGGAGATGTCTCAAGAAATCGATAGGCATCAGACAAGGATTTAAAACAGGATATTATTGTCAACATTGTCATTCACAGATAAGTTACATATAATCACTCAATTGTGTAATAAAATTCTCATATATTGCAGTAGTTGCTCACAATAATAGCTTCATAGTTTATGTGTTTAAACTAATTTACATCTTGTGTGTATATCAGTTACAGACACACCAGGTGGAAACAAAATTGTGCCAATATCAAAGGATAGTTCGTCGGGTGGAAATGTGATCAAATTGTCAAAACCTATTGATCCTACTTAATTATAATCCCTCACACTTGGTGCTTAAAACTTGGGTTGCCCAACTTCAGGAACACGCCAATACTTTTGTCCGTCCAAGCAATTCATCTTCATGTTCAGAATCGTGTGCTCGAGAAGGATGTCGTGGACACCCTCAATTATGACTTAAACACTACTGTGGATCAGCTCAAGATCATCAATAGAGGGGTCGAGCTTGTTGTCAAAGGTGCTGGGACCTTTAACCAGGTGGTCGAACAACATATATTTTATCCTCCAAAGGATAATCCCGAGGAATAAAGCGACAGTGAGGATGATGGGGACCAAGATTAACTTTCGGGCCTGCGAGCTCACTTGTTTATTTAGTCTGCGTGCCAGGTTTTCTTTAACTGTTTTAGACAAGGGGCTTTTCTATTTTTTGTGTCCATTTAGTTTGGGTCTGCATGCCCCTTTTTGATATTGTATAGACAACACCGGACTTCGTGGTCGGCTTTCTAATGCTTTTGTTTTTCTATTATGTTTTGCATTATGATATTCTATCATTGTGTTTGACGTGCTTATTTTGATATGGAAATATTACAAAGTGGAAATTTATGATCGACCTTAGTTGTGGTCAACACATGTTGGGATGTATTGAAGAAGCAGAGTAGGTGTCCGTATGGACGAGGTCAAGATTGCGATCAAGATCTTTACTTCGTGGTGTGAATTTCCCATTGCGAGCTGGGTGTTCTGCCTATTGGGCACTTCGATAGTGGAGCTCGATCGAGGTTTCCCCGTCAGGCTAAGGTTCTGCTCGACCAATGAGCAAAAGCCCACCTTTCGTTATTAGTTGAAGGCTATGTTCGTACCTCAACATGCTTTTGTGGTCGATTGAGCCTTGCCGTTTATCGAAGAGGTGTTGTAATCGGTTATAAATTGAGAGTTGTCACCCTTAATTTTTTTAGGAAGAGAATACAAAGGATAACTCTAATTTGGTCAGATATTCTAAGTTGTTTGACTCGTTCTTAGACAAAGGGAAGGTGTTAGGCACCCCTCACCTACCTTGTTCACAAGGATACTAAAGCTTAGAATTACAATATGGTTTTAATTTTTATTAGGGGAACTCACCACGATTTTAGTCGTATGCCTACGTATACTCTTATGTAGAATCAGAGTCTCAATTCGTAGTTCGTAGTTGGTTGGTGTTTTTTATGGATTACGAAGATATTTCAAATTCTCCTTGAACCAAGTTCGGGTGTGTGAATAATGGGGTTTGTTGATGAAGTTTGCAGTCGATTAAAAGTATTTTTATAATCCTTTTTAATAATGATCTTGTGTTTATTAAATTAGTAATAAAAAACAATTTAAGAAAAACAATTTTAATGCATGATAAAAGGATTTTAATGCAATTTTTTTATTTTAAAAATGAGTTAGTAAAAATTAAATAAAATAATTTTTAGATTTTATAAATATATTAAATATATAAAAAAAGATTTAATTATAATAAAAATAATAAAAGAAAATAAAAACATAAAGAAAATAAAATTTCAATTAAAAAAAGTAAAGGAGTGTAGTTTGTGTTTGGTTAGTAGAAACAGGGGGTGCAGAAAGTAGGGCCTTGAATCTAGATATTGGATTCAGGCTCAAATGGAGGGGGTGTTGTTTGTACCTCGTAGCAAAATCAGGGGGTTCGCTCATCAAGGGCCCAAGTTCAGATATTGAACTGGGCCCAAATAGCGCTAGGGGTGTGGGTTATTCAAAGCTAAGTAAATCGAGGATGCAAATATTAAGGGCTTAGGCCTAAAACATCGTTGGATTTGTTGGCCAGTTTGAGGGAAAGCGCAGCGTGTTACGATGGGCATGCATGTTTCAAATCATTTGATGGAGATCCAAAGGTTGTGATGAGAAGAGCATGACAAAGATCATGAGAGTACACACACAGGATCCACGAAGGTTTTATAAAAACTCAGGCCCAACGCTGAGCCTCATTTTCTCCTCTTCTCTCTCTACTTCCAAACAACAAAACCTTTTATATTTCTAGAGAGAGAGGCTCTGACCTCTCTCTATAAATAAATTGTGCCGAAACTCACCTCGCCCAGATATCCACCGCCTGGAAATCGCTTCTTCCAGTGGTTGTATTCTGGCACCACCTCCTGTATTCAAACCTTCATCCCCAACCACCGTTAAAAACCCGGAAACCTAGGACCCTAAGAAGAACCCTAACAACATATGACCTAACCCCAAGAATACTAAGGATTCATGAAGAACCCTAATCAACCAAAACCCAGAAGCCCCAAGGCTGATGAACCCTAACCCTAACCCAGATGAACCATAACCCCAAATCTAAGAACCCTAACCCCAAAAACCTAAATTTTCCAAAAACACAACAATTAAACATCAATCATCCAAACATTCAACAATTACGACAATAATTAACAACCCTAAGGTAAGTGTTTTAGATTACCTCTCCTGTAGTGAAACTAGTCATATAATTTTCCTCGCCTGATTTCTCCTTTGTCTCCTATTTTAATCTCCTTTCTTTCTGTTTGCAGGTTCATGGTGGAGGCGATGGCTTGGAGGACGAAACTTAGGATTTTAGAAATTGAAACCCTAAATCTCAAGCAAGAACGATATATTCACAGGCGTAGAACTTCTCTGTCATCTTTGTTTAGAGTCTTCTCCTCCAAATTTTCTCCCCCCTTCTTTCTCTTAGAAATTAGGCTTTTATAGTGTTAGGTTTAGAACGAATTAGGAAGTTTTCTGTTGATTAGACGTTAAAATTGTTGATTAGGGTAGTTTTTTTTTAATTGTCGTTAGATTTATAAGTTTAGGAAAGATTAAAGATTGTAATTGATTCGATTTTATTTAGAGTTTTGTTTTAAGATCTATAAATTTGAATGTATCTGGACGTCCTTGTATTTGTAAATTCAGTTAAGTCCTTGTGCAATATTTGATTAGATTCTGTTTTAGAAAGATTTAATTTTTATTTTCTTTGATCTATACAGTAACTGTCTACTGGGCTTGGGTTGCTTAGCATAACACAAAACAGGGTGTCGCTGATGTGTTAGGGTTTCAAAAACCCCTATTTAGATTTGGTTGACTTGGTCAACAATCAGGAAATAACAAAATGATCAATAATAAAAAATGTTTTTCTTAAATAATAATAAAAATAATATTTTGAATAATAAAAAGTTAAATATAAAAAAACACAAATAGACCTCTATCAAGAAGAGAATGGGACTTCAAAAAAATATGACATGGGCCCAATTGATTCAAAAGACGTGCACCCCCCTCTTTTATTAAGAAACGAGTCAACCCTTAATGGGCTGATATGTAAACAACAAATGCACATGCCTTCTTAATTGTAAGAACCGACTCAATGGGCCATTAGATTTTGATGGTCCATCTTGAAATAATACCCCCTTTTATAATCTTAAACCCTACCATAATCTAACTTTATATTATGATAACATTGGAAATTAACAATGAGTCATAATTTTATAAGGGACTTAGCTGTAATATTATGACAAGAGGGTACGTCGACTGCTGACTAATGATGTTTATCAGGGACATAGCTGTAATATTATTTCAGCTTTGTAGCATTCCATGGTCGAGGTAGTGGTTCTCTACATAGGCGTTTGAGGTGGTAGACTCCAGTTCTGGTTGCCTCGCGGACGCGGTAAGTTCCTTCCCAGTTAGTGGCCAACTTTCCTTCACATGAATCTTTCTGATTTCTCCGTAAGACTAGGTCGCCGACCTAGAATTTGAGTTTTACGACTTTGGTGTCATGATGCAGGGCTATTTTTTGTTTCAGTGTGGCTTCACGAAGAGTGCTCCTGATCGGATTTCTTTGACCAGGTCGAGCTCTTCCCTTAGGGCCTCGTCATTTAGTTCCTCGTCTAAAGGGACTTCTGTTTGTCTGGTTGGCTCCAGGATTTCCACGGGGATGAGTTCTTCGGTGCCATAGGTTAATCGAAACAGGGTTTTTCCAGTCGTCGAGTATGGCGTTGTTTAGTAAGCCCATATGATGCTATGAAGCTCTTCGACCCACCCCTTTTTGACTTCGCCCAACGTGCCCTTAGGTCCTCGTAAGATGACTCTATTTGCAGCCTCAACTTTCTCGTTAGTTTGAGGGTGTTCGACGGACGTGAAGTGTTGTTTGGTGCCAAGCTTGGCGACGAACTCTTGGAAGATTTGGTCAGTGAACTGCGTCCCATTGCCGATGACGAGCGCTTATGGTATTGCTGAATATGGAAAGCACATTTTGTTTGTAGAAATGGAGGATATTGTGTGATGTGATTCTGGCTAGGGCTTCAGCCTCTATCCACTTCGTGAAATAGTCGACAACCACAATCAAGAATTTATTTTTATATGATCCTTGTACGAACGTTCTGAGGATGTCCATCCCCACTAGGCGAACGACCATGGGACAATAATGTTTTGAATTTCGTCTGAGGGTGCGAGGTGCATGTCCACGTGTCTTTGACATTTATCGCATTTTTTACATGCTATTTCGTGTCTTGTTGCATGGTTGGCCAGTAGTACCCTGCTCACATCGACTTTCGTGCCAGAGATCTTCCGCCCAAGTGTTAGGTGTTGATTCCCTCGTGGATTTCCCGTAAGATCTCAAGGATTTTGGACTCCTCGACGCATTTCAAGAGTGGGATGGAGAATCCCTGTCGATAGAGCTTATGCTCGACTACTACATAAGAGCAAGCTCGTCGTTAGGTTGCATTGGCCTCTTTTCGGACAGTAAGTAACTCTCTCTTTGTGAGATAACTAAATTTCGGGGTCATCCAACACAAACTGTTCCCAATGGCGTTCACCTCAAGTGATGCATTGGGTTTTTCAATACTCAGACGAGAAAGGGACTCTTGGATAACAGATTTGTTGCCATCTTTTTTCTTTGTGCTTGCGAGTTTTGAGAGTATGGTGGCCTACATGTTATGTTCATGGGTACGTGTTTAATTTCCTCCCGGTTGGACTTCTTTGTATGTTCTTTGACTAGGTTCGGGTATTCGATGATGCTATCGTTCATGACCTGATATTCTCCTCGAACTTGATATGCAGCAAGTTATGAGTCTGTGAATACTTGTACTTCTCGGGCACCTAGGTCTTTGTCCAACCTTAATCCTACGAGAAGGGCCTCGTACTCGGCCTGGTTGTTCGATGTGGAAAATGATAGGTGTGCGAATATTCGATCGCAATGCCCTCTTAGATTTCGAGGAGGATTCCTGCTTTGCTTTCCGTCGAGCTGGAAGCTCCATCCACAAAGATGGTCCACTTGTGTTTCCCGCCCGTAAGGGGTTCATAGGTGGTCATCTCCGTAACAAAGTCGACCAACGCTTGGGATTTAAGGGCTTTCCTACTTTCGTACTGAACATCAAACTCTGAAAGCTTTAGGGACCATTTCAAAATTTGGCTGACCAGAGTCTGTTCGTACCACAACTGTGTGGGCCAGGAAGTAATATCTGAGTCTCTTTGCTGCATTGATAAGAGATAAGGCTACCTCTTCAACTTGTTGATATCTGAGCTCGGGGGCTTGTAATTCTTTTCTAGTAAAGTACACTGGTATCTGCCTGTCTGGTATCTCACGGACGAGGGCCACACTTACGGCCTCGGTGGAGACGACCAGATAAAGGAAAAAGTTTCCACGCTCTCTAGACATGATAACACATGTGGTTGTCAAAGGGCTCATTTGAGGTGGAGGAGGGATTTCTCGCACTCCTCGGCCCACTCAAACGCCGCTTCTTTACGCAAGAGTTTGAAGAATGGGAGTGTATATTGTGCGAACTTCGCCATGAAGCGGGATAGTGAGGTGAGCATGTCGTTCAAGAGTTGTATGGATTTTTTCGAGTTAGGAGTGGGGAGCTCAGAGAATGCCTTGAATTTGCCGGGGTTGGCTTAAATTCCCCGTTCGATTAGATAGAAACCGAGGAATTTTCCCGCATTGACCCTGAAGGTTCACTTCTCTAGGTTAAACCTTATCTTGCATCGCCTTGCTTAGTCGAAAAATGTTTTGAGGTGGGCAGCATGGTCGGTTTCTGCTCCGGACTTGATGATCATGTCATCTATGTATACCTCGAGCATGTCCCTGATATCACTGCAGAAGACTTTATTCATCATCCGTTGGTATGTTGCCCATGCGTTTTTTAGGCCGAAGGACATTATGTTGTAGTAATAATTTCCCGACCCGGTCATGAAGGCAGTGAAATGTTTATCGCTCATCGCCATGGGGATTTAATTATAGACCGAGTAAGCGTCCATAAATGATAAAATTTTGTAGCCTGTCGAGTTGACGACCATCATGTCAATATTAGGTAAAGGAAATGCATCTTTGGGACATGCCCGATTAGGATCAATATAGTCAACACAGATATGCCATTTTCCATTATTTTTCTTAACAAGTACAACGTTTGATAGCCAGGTCGAATACCGGGCCTCAAAAATAGAATTTACCCCTAGGAGGTCTTTTACAACCTTTTCAGCAGCCTCCGCTTTTTCAGGTGACTGCCTTCGCCTACACTGTACTATTTCCCTAGCGGCTGGATCCATAGTAAGTTGGTGACAGACGACCTCAAGGTCGAGTCCGAGCACCTCTGTAGCGCTCCACGCAAACATGTCAACATTCTCCCTCGAGCAGGCTTTGAGTTGATTCCTCGCCAGATTAGTGAGTCTGTAATAAGGTGGGAGAAATGACTTGGGTGTTTTGTGTTTTATCGTAATTGTTGTGGATAGCAAGAGTCACCACTAAATTTTCTTTTATCCAATAAAGGAAAGGGTGAAAAGAACAGGAAAGACCTTTTGAGATATTTTCTTGCGTTCGGTGGGTAGGTTATGAAAAGGGAAGGTGTTAGCACCGTTTTCATCTGTAGTTATCTACGGGCTCTTAGTTGCTAGCTCACTTTGAAAATGCTTTGTTTGAAATGTGTTTCTGATTGTTTTTGAAAGTATTTTTGAAAAGTGCCTTCGTTTAGGCGAACTTTGTAATGATTCTCATCTCTATAAGAATGTATACAAAGTGTTGACTTTTGAAAATATTTCTTTTGAAAGTGTTGGTGTATTTTGAAAGATGTTTTGAAATGTTTGTGAGCAAGCAACTATGAACGTTCTACCTACTCAAAAGAAGTCTCCGTTCTTTTCCTCCTCCTTTAGATAATGCTATCTTACCATTGATTGGTAAGAAGTTCTATTATTGGATGTGAAGGGACGGGCGTGGGTCGTCGTATAGTCATAGAAGGCAACCTATGAGACGCTTTAGCAATGGTCGTATGGGACTAAGCTCGTTTTTCCGAAGGCAACGTCGAAGGTTCATCGAGGGACTACAATCTTTTTTATTGAGGGTCTTTTCTAAAGTGTCCCACATTCGTGGGAGATGACTATTTATTCGTAGGCAATAAGCGTGATTACCCTAGAGCTGCGCGTGTGAAAAGTGTTTGATTGCACGCATTTTTGTCTTTGAGATTAGGGTTCTCGAAGATTTATTTTATCTTTCCATACACACTCTAATTACTAACAATTATATTAAACGCGATAAATTGCGGAAATTAAAATCCTACGCTATTACATCATTTAGGGATGGGGGTACAAATTTACAAATGGGGAGATAAAAGCAAATAAAACCTAATTTTACTATTACAACCATATTAAATGAATATATAACATACAAGAATGTAAAGATAAATAAAAAAGAAAAATTGTTTTTTTAAGAAAATTTATGTATTGACGCATGCCCTTACACATTGATACGAAAAATTTATGCATTGATGCATACACTTATGCATCAATACATATCACTCCTTGTTCTTGAAAGTCAAAAAACCAACTCAGTATGAGTTGATACATAATGGTTTGTGTCAGCTCATAACATATTTTGTATCGACGCATATCATTTCTTGCTCTTGGGAATCAAAATTAACTCAATATGAGTCGACAAATAATGGTTTGTGTCGACACATAATCTGTTTTGTATCGACTCATGCATGTTTTGTATCGACTCATACTCATTTTCTTTATCTGGAACTCAAAATCTACACAGTATGAGTCGACACATAATGGTTTGTATCGACACATTTATGTTTTGTGTCGACTCATTCGCGTTTTATGTTGACCCATAACCTGTTTTATACAATATATGTGTCGACACATAGAGATATGCATCGACTCATAACCTGTTTTTTCACTTCTAACATTGTTATGCCACACACATAAGTTAGTTCTCAATACATGGTTAGTGAAAAATGAAAAAATAAACATATAGTTAATTTCAGGGCTATAATATCAACATTTTAGCTTCACAAATGAACCATTGATGATGCTTATATGAATAGTTCAAAGTCAAGAAGACTTACCTTGAAGCTGAACTCTGTATTTTGAGTTTGAGCTGCTGTATTGTCTTGGAGAAAGCAAGTTGGAGGTGGCCCTTTTTTTTGAGTTTGGGAAATAGTGATGTTACAAAAATTGTTCTTGTGTTTGAACAATTTCTATGTGATGTATATGAAGTATTTGGGCAGTTGTTTTAGGGGGGAACTTGCAAGGTTGTATAGTGGCTTGAGGTTTTTTTTCTTCTGTTTTCAGTTTTTATTTTGTGAATGAAAATAAAGTGGAAGGTGAGCAGAGTTCACAAAGAATTTTGTTAGCTTTTTCAATTTTTTTTCTTCTCTTTCAACAAAAAAACCTCTTTGTTTGTGTCTTGTGAAACAACTTATTTTTAGATGAAATTGACTGAAATTTGGGAGGAAAGTAGATGAGTTTTTGAACAGTGTACCCAGATAATACAGCAGCTCAAACTCAAAATACAGAGATATGGTGCAAATTTTGCAGGGTAGCATTGTAGGTTTTGACAGTTTTCTTGGTATTACTATGCAGGTTTTGGACAGCAGGATATGTAGCATGATGCAGGTCTAGTTTTATAGACAAATTTATGCAGCTTGTAACAAAGACAAGGCATATTTGTGGACAACATAATGGCAAGGTTTGAAGATTGAGTCAAAGGGAAAAGTTCAAACAAGACAAAGCTTAGGATTTATAACTTGCAATTTTTAACTTAAAAATGTAGCCTTGTTATTTACTTGAAAGCTTGTAACAATTTGAATTAAGTAACGAAATTAACACGTATAAAAAACACTTAGAAAAATTTCTAAGTCTTGAAAAGTTTGACTTTTCAAATTGACTTTTGACTTTCTTGACTTCTTGATGATCAAGCTTGATATTATTGAATGTCTTGATGAATTTTGATCTTTGAAACTTAATGTTGACCAAAAAGTCAATGTTTGACTTTTGGTGTATTAGTTGACTTTTTGCCAGTTGACCAAATTTCAACTATCAATCCACTGATCTTGAGAAATGATTTAAGCCATTGAATTTGGTCAACATGTTATCTTTGAGATTATGCTTCAAGCCATTAGGTCATGTATTAGGTCAAAAAGTCAATGATCAATCGTTCTTAGTCAAAACCCTAATTTGGAGTCTCAGTGCTTCGGAGGTGATTTTGTCTGATCAATTCCTTGAGAATCCTTGAGCATTGGAGATCCTTTGTGAGGAATGTCTTGAAAGAGAGAGAGAAAATTTTAGGGTACAACAACTGCCCTTATTTAATCTTCTTAAACCTGAAGAGTTAGATAGGCGGGTCCGCCATTCGTGACTTGAAGGTGGAAGATGATTAAACACTAGAGTGCCCATAAATTTGCACTTGACGATGTGTTAGTTGTTTGTGTCGGGAGTGGGATTAAAGATACCATTTGGAGAAGTGATAAAGAATTTGTTGGAGATGGGCTTGCAGATGCCATCCAGAGTGACTGTTGGTAGAATTATCAGAATAAATCTTTGGTTGATTTAATATGAATGATATGCTGGAATAGATTCGTGTTAAGTCATGTCTGGAAATGTATTAGAAGGAATCTATGTAAGATTGCTTCAGGATGAACTCGTGTGAAACTGTATTTGAATTTTTTTGAGAAGGAGCTCGAGTAGGTCTTCTTTGGGATAAATCAATGTGAAACTGTATCTGGAAATGTATGTGAAGGAGCCTGTGTAGGGCTCCTTCAGGATGTGTCTGTGTGAAACTGCATCTGGAAATGTATGAGAAGGACCCTGTGTAGGGCTGCTTCGGGATGAGTCTGTGTGAAACTGCATCTGGAAATATATGAGAAGGAGTCTGTGTAGGGCTGCTTTAGGATGAGTCCATGTGAAACTACAACTGGAAATATATGTGAAGGAGCCTATGTAGGGCTGCTTTGGGATGAGTCCGTGTGAATCTGCATCTGAAAATTTATGAGAAGGAGCCCGGATAGGGCTGCTTTGGGATGAATCCGTGTGAAACTGCACCTGGAAATATATGAGAAGGAGCCTGTCTATGGCTGCTTCGGGATGAGTCCGTGTGAAACTGCATCTAGAAATATATGAGAAGGAGTCTGTGTAGGGCTCCTTCGGGATGAGTCCGTGTGAAACTGCAACTGGAAATATATGAGAAGGAGCCTGTGTAGGGCTGCTTCGGGATGAGTCAGTGTTAAACTGCATCTGAAAATTTATGAGAAGGAGCCAGAATAGGGCTTCTTTGGGATGAATCCGTGTGAAACTGCATATGGAAATATATATAAGGAGCCTGTGTAGGGCTACTTCGAGATGAGTCCGTGTGAATCTGCATCTGGAAATATATGAGAAGGAGCCTGTGTAGGGTTGCTTCATGATGAGGCCGTGTGAAGATGTATTTGGAAATGTATGAGAAGGATCCTGTGTAAGATTTCTTCATGAGGAGTCTGTGTGAAGCTGCATCTGGAAATTAGAAGGAACCCGTGTAAGATCCCTTCTTGATGAGCCCGTGTGAAGCTGCGTCTGGATATTAGAAGGAACCCGTGTAAGATTGCTTCATGATGAACCTGTGTGAAGCTGCATTTGAAAATTAGAAGGAACCCGTGTAAGATTGCTTCATGATGAGCTCGTGTGAAACTGCATTTGGAAAATAGAAGGAACCCGTGTAAGATTGCTTCATGATGAGCCCGTGTGAAGCTTCATCTAGAAATTAGAAGGAACTCGTGTAAGATTGCTTCTTGATGAGCTCGTGTGAAGCTGCTTCTAGAAATTAGAAGGAACCCGTGAAATATTTCTTCATGATGAACCCGTATGAATCTGCATCTAGAAATTAGAAGGAACCCGTGTAAGATTGTTTTATAATGAGCCCGTGTGAAGCTACATCTGGAAATTAGAAGGAACCCGTGTAAGATTGCTTCTTAATGAGCCAGTGTGAAGTTGCATCTGGAAATTAGAAGGAACCCATGTAAGATTGCTTCATGATGAGTCGGTGTGAAGCTGCATTTTGAAATTAGAAGGAACCCGTGTAAGATTGCTTCATGATGAGCCAGTGTGAAGTTGCATCTGGAAATTAGAAGGAACCCGTGTAAGATTGCTTCATGATGAGCCCGTGTGAAGCTGCATCTGGAAATTAGAAGGAACACGTGTAAAATTTCTTCTTGATAAGCCCGTGTGAAGCTGCATCTAGTCGCATAGATAGTTGCTCCGTATTGCTTCAGGAACTAACCTTGGACCTGTTGAAAATTGTTGATGATGATTATTTGTTGATTGATCTTTCCTGAAAAGGTAAAGAGTTAGCTGTATGTAATGTCATGATGTATGGAATGCATTGCATAATTATGTTCTAAAAAATGAGGTTGTGCTATATGCGCTTCGTATGCATATGCTATGATGTATGAAATGTGAAATGTTGTTGAAGTGTATCTTTGTCTGGGAAAATAAATTCCTGACTATAGCTGGGGAGTTTTTCTTATTTCTTTGAAGAAACTCCGTCGGGGATGTGCTGATTTCTGCTTTGGGGAGTAAAGTTCAGGAATCTTAATCGTTCATTGCTCTACTGGGGAATTTAATTCTCATATACCCTGATTGGGGATAGAAGAGATGATTAAACTTCCGATCTTTCTGGAGAGAGTAAAGTTAACTGGTCAGTTTCCAGGCTTTGCAGCAACTCTCTGGGGGGGATGGTGTTAACTGTTATCTGGTCGGATTCCAGGCTTCGCAATAACTTTCTGAGAGAATAAAGTTAAATTGTTATCTGGTCGGATTCCAGGTTTTGCAATAACTTTCTAGGGAGAATGAAGTTAATTGTTATCTAGTCGGATTCCAGGCTTCACAACAACTTTTTGGCGAGGATGAAGTTAACTGTAATTTGGTCAAATTCCAGGATTCGCAGCAACTTATTGGGAGAATAAAGTTAGCTGTTATTTGGTCGGGTTCTAGGCTTCGCATCAACTTACTAGGGGGAATAGTACCAACTCCTCCGGGGACAAGGGGTCTTGTCCGTTAATTTGTAATAGTCGGAGAAAAGACTCGTGGTGGGGAATCTGGAGCTTGTCAGGTAAATAAATCCTATTGAAGAGAATATTTTGAAGACCTTATTGGGGAGATGAATTCTTTTGGAGAGAACTCCTCAAGGTTTATTTTTTTAGTTAAGGACACACTCAACTAGGGAGAGGATTTTCAGAAGATTGGAACTTCAGATGGAGACTGTATGAATTCAATTCTGTGGGGATAATCTTTTTTAAGTGATTCTCTAGGGATATCCATGAATTTGGCCTTGTGGGGGATTGTACCCTTATCCTTGAAGGTTATTCTATGGGGATAACCTTATAGAGGTGGCTCTGGCGATTTCACTAGGGATCACCTTATGAAAGGGACTTTATGGGGATTTGTCACTATCCATAGTAGTAAGTAGTACTGCCAGAACATGTTTGCTTGGTCGTACGTGACCCTTTACTGGAATTCATATTCAATGCCCTAAGTGATTCTGATGGGGACTTGCCCCTGGCTATTCAGGACTTTATGAGAGATTTCTTGGAATCTTGACTTGACTGCCACTGATGAGTTGGACAATAACATGTCATGCCCCCTTGATTATGGGAGATTTGTCATTGGAAGTGTCTTCCCATTTGAAGTGATTATGTTTCTTGAGAGGACTTTCTGTTCATTGGATATTCTCCGTGCGAATTTCTCTGTTGTTGATCAATTGGCCATATGCAAATAACAGTATTCAAACAATGCAAAGTTTATGTTTGTCTTAAATTTTTTGAAAATGCATTTTTAGCAAATCAAAGAATTTTGTAAGAATATGAATTCAACTCAGGATTTATAGTAAGCCTTACAAGAGTCAGGATACCTTTTCTAACAGTATGCTTTCGAACTAACCCATGCTTCAATTAGGAATTTTAAAAGGTTGTAATGTGGCTGGTTCATAGTTTAAGAAACAAAGGATAAGGCTCAAAGTTTATTTGTACCCGACCCGTTCTTCATGATGTTCTTCCGCCCTATACTCAGTTAATTATGCATTTATCTCAAAATAGAATCTAGAATGATATTTTGGTGATGGTTCGGATACTGGAAGTTTATTTGAGAAGGAAATCAATTTTACAACATTTTTCCGTTGTCGAGGATTTTTAGCGACCTCTTTTTGATTTATTATCCCTAATTTTTTCCTGACTATTTTTTTGTTTTGAGACTACACTCAGCGGGATGACCTAGTTTTTCTTAAGTCTCCTTCGTAGGTTTTGACTCAGTGGGATTTTTTTTGAGAGATAATGACTACCTATTTTACAGGGAACCATCACCATCTTTTGATTCAGAAAGATGTTTTTGATGTCATTGATTGTGCACGAAGTGAAAGCTTGCGATTGAACGCGTATTTGAATTAATTGAGAAACTACCCTTCCCCCAGGTTATGATTAAAGGTTTTAATTTGTGCGAAAAATAAAACTCCCACTTCTTTGGCTCAAAGGGGTCGACTAGGGATTATCTTCCTTATAACTCCACTATTTAGGAATTGAAAGAACGCCTATACATCGTCAGCAAGGTCTGTCCAAAAACATATTGTATGAGATTATGGTATTGTTTCTGTCATCCTCCCTCTAATGGCTTACAACTTGTAGTCAAGAGTTGGATGTCATATAAAAAAGGAGTAAAAGCGTAATTTTAGTATAGTGAAAACGAATGGATTAAATCAAGACAATTATATGTAATGCATTAATGAGAACAACCAAAGTCTGACATAAGGACAAAGGTTTAAGGAAACAAATAAATTACAACTAAAAATTCGAGTAAACAAGAGTTTCTCCGCCTAAACTTCTCGCTTCAGATGGTGTGGCTTTGATGGATGACAGAACAATTCAATCTGACCATCTTGTGTGAATTCCAACACTCCTTCATTGATCAGGTCTTGAATCATGTTTTTCAATGCCCAATAGTGGTGAGTGTCGTGTCCACGACTGTTGGAACGGTACATGCATCTTTCATTATGTTTGTAACTAGGAGAAGAAGTATAAGGTTTTTGAGGAGGCTCCCTCAATGTAACCAGCTTGGCCTTCAACATATGATGAAATGCTTGAGCTGAGTGTTGTACCCCAATTTTCCCCCCTAATATCCCTTCATTATACCATATTGATTCAATCACAACAAGATCACATTAGGGCTTTTGGTTCTCCTCGCTATCTTTAGCTTTCCTCTTTGAGGAATCACCAAGCACCTTGACTTGTTTTTTTCTTTTGTGATCATGCATGTTTTTTTTTACTTTCCTTTTAATTAATAAAATGCAATATTGGTTTGTCTTACTTGTTAATAATGTAGGTAAATGCAATGTGGCTTAGCAAGTTGACCCATGGGTTCATGAGTTTATTTCCATGCCCCAGTCAATAAAGCTTGAGAAATACAAACCTCACCATTGAAGTTGTTTTGGAAGAAATGGCATGGCAAGGTTTATTTTGGTTCACTACATTTCAAAGTTATCAAAAATGATTTTAAAGTACAAGGGGTTGATTGAAGAAGTTGTCTTGGTTGGACAAGGCCTTGTTCCCATTGGTCACAAGTGCATATTTATCTCAATTCTCAAGATATGGAAGTAGTTTTGGTTGCTATGAATTATCATTATCATCCTCAACAAATTCTATTTACAAAGCAAAAGTGTTGGTACAAGAAGGTTGTTCAAAATTGTCAAAGTTCCTCAGAAAATTTTCTTGATCTAGAAGCTAGGGTTTTGAACTTCAAATAAGTATATCTTGCTCATCTTTTGGTATTTTTGAGTGATTCCAAAAACATCCTTCTCTTAAAAATGTTATTGACAAATCACTTCAAAATTTTCAAGGAGTTTTCATGTGGAAGAAACTTGATGATGAAGAAATATTACAAGTCCTCCAGATGAACCCCCAAATTCCCATGTGTGAGTTCAAATGATCATAACTTGGTCAATTTTTAACACCTTGAGCCCACTCTTTTTTCATAATGATCTTGAGGATGTGAAATTTATTCCTTATTTTATGTGCAAAGTGAGAAAATGGATGGAAGATGCCCTAAGGATACAAAAGATTATAGGTCATTTCATGATTTTTTGCCAACTTCAACAATTCATAATCTCTCAATTTTTGGAGATTTTTAATGGTTCAAGTTTCAAAATGTCATTCAAGAGGTCTATTTGATACCATCTTTTTTGGTCAAGAGCAAATTCAAGTGGAAGTCCATGTTTGGATGCAAAACATTATAGGTCACTTTTGAAGAAAAATTTAAAATATTTCTAAGTATGGAAAGTTAACCTTTTTCCCCCAACTTTGACTCAATGTAACTTTCAGCTCAAGCATCCATTTGATTCCATTATTTTTCCATTGCAAAGCTTGTAACCTCATATTTCTAAAGTATCAAGAATCATTCCCAAAGACCACTTGAGTTGAAAATGTCATTGTTTTGAAATTGGTAACTTGGAATTGAATTTCTCACCAAGTCAGAATTTTGAAATCCATAATGTGGCTTCTAATCACAAGATTTATGCGTGTTTTTGATTTAAACTTGATTAACAAACTTGCCAGAAGTGTTTAGCACCTCAAAACGCAAAGATTGGATGGGTTTTGGTGAAAATAAGACCACACTTCACTCATGCATCAGGTTCACACGAATTCCCATTTGCTTCTCCTATAAATACATGAATTATCCCATTCATTTTCTCAAGCTTGAATAACCAGAATCACCCTGCCAAACTTGCTTCATAACTCAATTTTCCGTAACTTCGAAATCAGTGTTCAAGCCTTTTTCAATCTAATTTTTCTATCAATTTACCTTCCTTGATCTTCCCTGAAGCTAACCATACAATTACTTTCAAGAATCGTGCCATATATTACTCCATAGAAGTCTAGTTTCAGAGCTCTGCAACTCAACTTGAATAGGTAGATTTCTCCATCAATTATTCAAAACATTGATATCATTGTGATGCTCTCATTTACCTGGTTCTAGTTGCAACACTTACTTTTATCTGGAAACACGTTTTGACTATGAAATTTCAAATCCCTTTTCAAAAATTTCCTTCCAAATTGCTTGAGCTACAGTTTATATAAATTTGTCACGAAGGTGTGGTTGTCTTCGTCTTGAAGAGACGAAGCGAATGGCATATGTCTGAGCTTCTGATTTTACAGTTTGAGAGACTTACAATTCACGTTGGCTGAAGGTTGAAGATGTCCAATGTGTCTTCTTCCAACCAATGAAGGTGCGCCACTTGTTTTTTTTAATTTCTGATTTAATAAGTGATCCAGTGTGTTATTCACTAATGGCCATGATATGCACAACGCGCCAGATCTCTTGGATTTGATTACTAACAAGTTTTGACTCTCATCCATTGGTCCACATCTTTTTTATTTTTAGATTTTTTAGATTTAATTGTTTTAAATTTCAAAAAATCATAGAAAATTCATTTTTAGTCCAAAAAATCTAAACAAATTATGAAAAATATTTTTGATTTTTCTCTTTCTGATTTTTATTTTTTCACAATTTTATTTTGTGTTTTGATATTTTTTATAAATTTTCACTTTAATTCAAATGTGGTTTGTATTCTTTCCCACCCCTCTTCATCTCATCCCTTTCTTATTGCACTAAGTGTTATTGGTGCATGATCTTTATATCATGTCTCAAAACAAATGGTGCATATATTGCTATTGACCGGCCTCAAAATAGCTGCGACTTCTATATAAGTCCACTTATGATTGCTTAACAAAGCGCTAAATTTTGTCCCGATTCGAATAAATGATCATTCGTGGCCCAAACCTATGTTTGCAAGCCCAAGTATGTTAATTTGATCCCTTTGATCCAATAACTTTGAGATTCATTGTGTGGAGGCTTTGGTTCTACCAATCCTCTAATGGATCTACAACACTTTTGGTCAATGCGGATCACTTAAACATCGTTGATCATTAAATGGTACTTGTGAGGATTCTAAATGGATGATATACTTGACAAAAAGCAAATGCAACTTGTTGTGTGGAGGCTTTGGTTCTACCAATCCTCTAATGAGTTCCAAATGCAAGTTTTAAGATGGTCATCCAACTAACCACTAATTATTAATTAGTTCATTTTATGCTTTTTATTTTTTTTTATGCTTTATGTACCATTTAATTTAAGCATTACATTTCATGTCATTTGTATTTTGCTCACTTGAGCATTTATATCCTTGTTACCTTTGTTTTGCTTACTTGAGCCTTTCTTTTCTTTTTCAAGACACCTAATAATCAACATGAACCCTAAAAAAGACTTAATGATACTTGGACTATTTGGTTACTATCCTTGGAATTATGTAGCATTGGATTTCTTGGAGTTAGGATTAGAAACCTTGACCTATGTTGGAGACCTTGTAACACTAATTGATATTTTGTCTGGAGTTCTTGAGGTTTACCTCAATACAATGGGTTGTTTATTTGTTTTGTGTGCAGGTTATTGTGATTACATTCTTTGTTTGTAATCTGGAATTCACCCGTATACAGCTGTTACTCTGCCCAATTTTTGTGAAGACTTAATACACTTGAAGTTTGGTCCTCTCAAGAGGTCTAGTATCTTTGCTTGCTTGGTTTCAATCAAAATAATTTGAATTCTATCTTGACTCATAATGTCAAGTATTAGCTTCTTGTTGGTTATATGGTTCTTATCCTTAGCTTTTTACTTTATGCTTTAGGATAGTCTCTTCTTCTCCTCCCACTTTCTTTAATTTCAAAAATCTCCTTCCTCCTTTTGAAAACCCTTCTTGTTTCTAAACTTGAACCACTTTCATAATAAACTTGGACTTATGTCCATGCATTTTAAAAACATTTTTCATAAATAAACTTAAATCAATTTAATAATACCTTGACATTTTCTGTGAGAAGACTAAAAGTAAATCAATCTCATTTCAAACCATTTTGCCACTTTGGCTTTTTATTTTAAAACTTTTCTCAAAAGATTGGACTCTTGTCAATCCTTGTAGTGATGCAAACAACTATACTTCTACAATATGTAGTGAAGAGATATATTTTCCACTTGGGTGTTGAGTGAGGCATTGTTGATTTTAAAATCCAAGCCATATCCTTCACTTTGAGATGGTGCAAATTCTCCTTTCTCATGATTGTGGATAGTAAGTATGTTTTGCACACGGACAATGACAATGATGTCTTACCTCATAAAATTAATCAACACACTTATGTTTTTTTTTTTAATTTTTAAAAGATGAACTACGTGTATCCTGATCCCCTATTGCACGGAATATGGTACATAGGCACTAAAGGTTCACAACCGCATCGGGTGCAAAAATCATAAAAAATATATTTCTTTTCTCACCTCCACTGTCTATTTTACATACAACATTTTATAGCCAAAATATACAGATTTTTCAAAGAGGTTCCTGCGGAGTACTGTAGATGTTTAGGGTGCTAATACCTTCTCTTTCCATAACCAACCCCCTTATCTTGAATCTTTTCTCCTCTTTTTGGGTTACTCGCTCTTTTCCCATTCCTTTGGAAATAATAAAGCGCAGTGGCGATTTTTATTTTTGATCTGTGTAAGTCTAGTCAATCCAATGGCTTAGTCTTAAACATTTGTACTGCTACAGAAAAAATGGCGACTTCACTAGGGAATGTTTGACCTCTTGCTGGTCTATCCCTAAGTGGGTTAAGCCTATCTTTGTTTATATCTGTATATGTGCTATTGTTGTTTATGTGTTATATGGTGTATATATGTTTGTATGGATTTTCCTGGTTTTCAAGGTGCTTGGTGATTACTCATAAGTCCTATACCCAAACTTGGGCAAACTTTAAGATAGGACGGGCGGTATAGTCATGTTAACTTTGAGGAAGTAATCCCAAAAAAGGAGGCATGAGATCCCCCACTTAGTGGAGGCCCCTTTGACTGTAGTGTCGTTTACCGAGTAATCAGGAAGACGTACTGCTTTCAACCTAGGAGCCTGCTGAAGCTGAGGACCGTAGAATACCTAACCCATCTTGGCCTTTTAGATGTAGTGCAGAAGCTATGACGGAGTAATCCGGAAATAGTTGTCACGCGATACTACACTCCAACGATTTTTTCTTGAGAATATTACTAATTACCGAGTTAATCGGGAAGTTGGTAATATCCGAAGGAAGGATGTAGACTCTGGGAACCTCTAGAACCTTGTTCGGCAGGTGATAACTTTTAGACCATACCTTATGGGTAGTACCTTCGACCTCATGCTCGTGACGTTGAACCTATGAACCCTATATGTGTGATCTTGTGTGTGATTGTTGCATCATGCATCCATGCACCATAAGCATCTTTTGAAGGAATCTCATTTCAAGGGACTGAAAAAGTTGACCATTTGTGAATATCTCTGGTACTTTTTGACCATGGATTATGGAAAAAGAAAGACCAGAAAATACAGTTTCAAAGATCCCAAGATAGATGAGTTTATCAGTTTAATTCCCGAGATTGAGTGTTCTGTAGATTTTCAGAAGAAGTATGGATCCATCATTCCTCTCATGAAGCTTAGGATGAAGAAAGGTATTCTCTCCACATTGTTCAAGTTCTATGATTCGATGTATCATTGATTTACTTTCCCTGATTATCAGTTGATGCCTACACTGGAGGAGTATTCTTATCTGTTGGATTTACCTATTACTGATCGTGTTCCTTTCACCGATTTAGAGGGTGAGCCAAAATCACATGAGATTGCTGCTTTGATTCATCTAGGGAAGTCCGAGGTTGAAGCCCATATGACTACTAAAGGAGGGATTAGAGGATTACCAGCTCAATTCTTATTGGAGAAAGCTCGTTACTTTTCCAGGATGAAGAGTACAGTCGCTTTTGAGGCCACATTTTCTCTACTTGCTTACAGGTTGTTCTTATTTCCTAATGTGGGAAAGTTTGTTGACCTTAATGATATTAGGATATTCATGATTGGAAACCCAGTTCCTACATTGTTGGGAGATGCTTATTACTCTATTCATATTTGGAATTCTTATCATGGGGGGATGATTATCTACTGTACGCCTCTATTGTACCAATGGTTTATCTCTCATATGCCTCAGTATGATGCTTTTTGTGATGTCAGGAAGGAACTGTTGGGATCCTAAGATCACGACACTTACTCACTCGGATATTGATTGGTATCATCGAGCTTACCAAGATGTAGAGATTGTTGACAATTGTGGTAGTTTCCCGAATGTACCTCTTCTTGGTACAATGGGAGGAATTAACTACAACCCTATTCTTGCACGATGACAACTTGGTTATCCGATGAGGGATAAACCAAATAGTATTCATTTGAGTAGTTTCTTTCTGAAGGAGGGAGAAGACCATAAGGAAGCTAGGGAACAGATTGCGAAGGCCTGGCTTCACATTCATAAGAAGAGTAGGAAAGATTTGGGACCAAGAGGGGTTGTTTCGTTGGAGCCATATCTTCAGTGGGTCCAAACGAGAGCTATTCAGTTGAAGATGTCGTATTCCCGGGAAGTACCTGTGATCGGTGGAAATAGAACTGACTGTTTAAAGCTGGATCGCGAAATGTCGCGGAAGCAAGAGTCGCCACCGTCTTTTATGTTCTCCAACATGGAAAGGACAAAAGCACAACAAAATTCCTTTTCGAGAATGTTTCTCGGTTCGGGAGGTAGATTATAGAAAGGGAAGGTGTTAGCACCCTTTCTATCCGTGGTTATCCACGGGCTCTTAGGTACTTGCTCACTATGTTTTCAAAAATGTTTGCTTTTCTTGTGTTTGTGGGTTTTGAAAAAGTTTCATTTTGAAAACTTCTAGGTAACTCTTGTATCAGTCCTCAAGAGTGTATGAAATATTTGTTTGAAAACCTTTTGAAAGTGTCAGTGTGAAAAGATGTTTTTGTTTGTTTGAAAGAGCAAGTACCCAAGAGAAATCTACCTAATCTAAGGAATTAGGCTGTGTAGGGGTCCTTTAGACAGTACTATCCCACTATTGAGAAGTAGGTAGCATCGTCGTTGGAGGTATTCGGGTCAATTCGATTATTAGGGACAATGTGGTCACCGAAGCAATAGTAGGACACCTTAGAAGTAACCCTAATATCCTAGATCCTTTTATCCGAGGCAACCATTTCGAGGCAACTGGATCTTAGACAGGAGGGCGACCTCTAAAACACCCTATACTTGACAACCACGTTCGAGGCAACGAGTGAGGCGTACCCTAGAAGTGGCATGTGCATGTGTGTTGTTTTTCAGTTAAGGTTTATCTTTGAACATACATTTGTGAGCTACGAGTTGGTTTTATTTGTCATACAAGTCTTGTCATGCATAATTAACAGTTTAATAATTTGCGGGAAGTAAATTGCGGGAAATTAAATCTAAGCTATTACAAGGCGTCGGGTATTTACATCGCCAAAAACAAACCCTTTAATTTAAATTGCGGAAAGTAAAATAAAGCGGTAAATAATTAAAGTCCTAATTAAAAGCTATTACATTCCGGGAAACAAATACAATAATATGATAAAATGGATCGCGTGCGAGAAATTAAATCGGATGCGAGTTTTTTGGGTTTTGACCCTTTTTTTGAAAGAAAATGATTTTTTGGTTATTTTTGGATTAAAAGAAATTAAATTAAGTTAACAATTAAATTAATAAACTAATTAATTAATTAAAATATTTTTGGATTTTTGAGTTTTTAAAGAAATAAAATAAATTGAATTAATGCTAATAAAAACCTAATATTCTAAATTGATTTTAAATATTGCAAAAAAATATTAAAAGTTAAATCTAATTAAAGCTAAATTGATTAAATTAATTTATTTACAAAAATAAAAGTGATGAAGTTAATTTTAATAAATAAAATATTTTTTTGTGTTTTTTATTTTATTAGGAAAAATGTTAATTGGTTAGTGATTAATAAAAAGAATAACGATTAATTAATTAAAGGAACATAATACAAATATAGAGAGAGTTTAGGAGTATACGAGCCTGATTGGAGGGGTGAAACAGCTCTTGGCGTCATGTGTAAACTGTTTTGTTTTGGCCATTTGGCTTTTGGCTTTTGGCCATTTGTGTTCTGGCCTCAATGTTCCTTAACCTTCTCAGGATGTCTGTCTCGCCATGTATTGGTGTCATGTGTAAGCTGTTCTGTTTTGGCCATTTGGCTTTTGGCTTTTGGCCATTCGTGTTTTGGCCTCAACGTTCCTTAATGAACCTGCATGGGATCCTGTCTAAAATCTACAGTGTTGAATCTCATGAACACATTAAATAAAATCATAAAATGCAAATAAAGCCAATATATGAAGAAATTTAATGTTTAGGCACAATATGGCATGTATGAATGATTATACCCTTTTGATCATGGAGATCAAATCAATCTTACCCTTACTGGAAAAGTAGTGACATGAATGCTTTTATGCCCTTTTGATCATGGAGATCAAGCCAGCCTTACCCTTACTGAAGAAGTAGTGAGATGTTGGTTTGTAACTGAGATGACTTGTTTGTAGTGAGAGAGGGATTTGTAATAAGGATTTCAAGGTTTTAGGGTTCTTGAAAGAATTTGATATTCTAACAGTGTTGTGGCAAAGTTTTTTTTCTCTTTTTTCTCCTCCCTGGTTTGTGTGAAAAGAATGTGATTATATAATGGAAATTAGGGTAAAGAAAATGGGCTTTGAATGTGCAATTGGGCCTCCAATGTTCACTTGAGTTCGTCACTTTCTAGGCTAAATCGCATGGACTTAAGTGCAATTTTTGAAGTTGAAATGTGAAAACAAAATGTAGCCGACATCGAGAACTAACTCCTGTTCGAAAATCGGCTCAATCGGATAAACGGTGAATTAGTTATGAATTTTTGAAATTTCAGCTCAGACAAACTTATTTTGGGCTCCAGTGTCGACTCTGACACGTTCTTCAATAAAAAACTGGTATTGATCGGTGCATAATTTGGTCTCGACTTTTGAAGAAAAGTTGTAGATCTCTGAGTCAGTGACCTTGTGTAAAAATATGAGCCCAATCCGATAAAAATTGACCGAGTTATGAATTTTCGAAGTTTCGGCCCAGATGAAATAATATTCAGCATTCAGGATTTTCGGCGTGTCATGCACTCTGAGCAAAAAATGAAGGCCTTTTGAATACCGTTTGAACTCAATACCTTCTGTGAAAATGTAGCCAACTCAATTTTTGAAATTTTGGCGCCGGAACCAGCTCGATACGATGAAAATCGACCAAGTTAAGATTTTCTGAACATGACGCAAATAAACTTCTGTCACAAATTTTCTGTACGAAAATACTTGATAAATCTACATTTTTGAAGACCTTATGATCGAAATTGGCTTCCAGCCGTGAGAGATGAAAACGTAGATAATGTCAAGACGGAATTTTGGCCACCGGAACGGGTTCAAAACGAGCCACGATCTTCAAGTTATGAATTTTTTAACGCGTAAAAACTGCACTTTCAGCACACTTTTTCACCATATTTCTTCGAGAAAACTCACACGTTCGGATACCTTCTTTAAAGAATTGACTCTTGAGCCAAATCTGAATTTGAGCATACGTTAGGACATCAAGGAGCACTTGAGGTCATTTGGATGTAAGGACTTTGATGCAACACAAAACCCTAATTTTGAATTGACTGTCTTAGGAGGCATTTGAACTGTGCAATCCCCTGAGAAATCTTGAAGAATATGGGAGGGCAAATTTTGGGGTACAACAGTACCTATGCCTGATTTGTTTGTGAAGACCACTCTCCCTTGTTGGATGATGTGGAAGAGCTACAACTTGCTTTAGTCTGGATGCAACAGGAAAAGGATGCTTGGAAGAATAAGTGCCAAACTTTAGAGATTTCCTATATAGCAGATTTGAAGGAGAAAGACAACTTGATTGAGATTCTTGAGAGTTGGATTGTAGATATAATGGATAGGAAAGGTGATTTATTTTCTCCTAAGCCTCACTTGGATGCTAGTTGCTCACTTCCTGATTCAGGTGATTGGAAGGAGGTTGCCACCAGATATGTGAAAGAAAACCAGAGGTTGAAGGCTCAGATCGCCAGGCTTACAGGGAAGCACCAGCGTATAGAGTGATCTCCACCAGCTTTGCTTTTTAGGGTTTTAGATTTTACTTTCATCTTGTACTTGGGATCATTGAAACTTGTAATCCATTTTGATGGAACATCAGTATGGATCTTGCTGAATTTGCTATCGGGACTCCCGAGGATGTTCAATTGTGAGGAAAGGTGTTCAGTTGTTGTTAGAAAATGAAACCATCAAGGTTACAGGACAAAGGGATGATTACCATGATGTTGATGTGATTAAGGTTTGTTTGGCTGGAGAAGAGTCAGATAATGAGTATGCCTTTGCAGATGAATATTTCTCCTCATATGAGGATTTGTTTTCCAGAGATGTCTCCGTGATGACTAATTATGTTGAAGAAGGGGTAAACGTAATTGTGCCTTGTTTTGGTGCACCCGCCTATTTTGAAGTTCAATATCATAGCAAGCCAACTATCACTCCATTGGTGATTAGTTTTCCGGGTCCTGTCCCCTACAAGTCAGATAAGGTTGTACCCTACAAATATAATGCTATAATTTTAGAGGATGGTGTGGAAGTTCCCATCCAGCCAATGCCTAATGTTGGAAATATTTCTGAGACTAGCAGAGTGACCCGCAACGGTCGTGTATTTGTACCAGTTGTTCATGGAGATGTTAGTACTGGAAAGAAAATTGTTTAAAATGTTAAACCCAAGAAGGCAGTGGGTAAATCTAGTGGAGTTACGCTAGAAAGGATATGGATGATATTTTGAAGATAATCAAGATGAGCGACTACATAATTGTGGATCAGCTACTGCAGACTCCTTCAAAAATATCTATCTTGGCTTTATTGATGAACTCCTCTGCTCAAAGAGAATCTTTGATGATGGTATTGGACCAAGATTTTGTAAAAGTGATATGCATGTAGATCAATTCAGCAACATAGTGGGGGAACATTACGTCATGTAATAACCTAAGTTTCTGCAACGATGAACTGCCTGATGAAGGAAGGAATCACAATTTGGCCCTCCACATCTCAATGAATTACAAGAATGATTCACTATCCAATGTGCTGATTGATAATGGATCTGCATTGAACGTTATACCAAGGAGTACACTTATGAAGTTGAAATATCAAGGAACGCCCATCGCCCAAGTGGAATTATTGTAAAAGTGTTTGATGGATCAAGGAAATCTGTTATTGGTGAAGTGGACTTGCCTATCCATATAGGACCACATTTGTTTCAGATTACTTTCTAGGTCATGGATATTGTACCCGCTTATAGCTGCTTGCTGGGACGGCCGTGGATACATGAGGCAGGGGCTGTCACTTCGACTTTACACCAGAAGCTGAAGTTTGTACATGAAGGAAAAGTGGTAATTATAAATAGAGAACAGACCTTATTGATATCTCATTTATCCTCTTTCCGCATTGTAGAGGCGAATGAAGTTGCCGTTGGAACCCAGTTCAAACCTTTATCCATTGACAACATAAGAGGAAATGAGAATTCTATGGTTTCGCTTAAGGATGCGCAACAGGTTATGCGTAATGGCCATAGTGATGTTTGGGGACAGATTATGGATCCACCTGTACACAAGAATAAAGCTGGCTTGGGGTTCTCTGTGAAGAATGATAAAGGTAAGTGCATGAAGCTGAAGTCTGCTGTAGGCAAGTATCAAGACATCTTCCATAGCGGGGGTTATGTTTATCCAACTGTTTCCTGGATTAATGCCATTGTGGAAGATTAAGCAGAGCCAAAAATGGCAAATTATGTGACGCACGAAGTTAGGGTTCAGAACTGGATCACCATTGGTGTTCCCTCTTGCATACATGTTTCAAAGTAATTTTTTTGTGTTAATCTTTTTGAAAAGCTTTCACTCTGCCCAAAGTGAAATTATTAATATTGTATGGGCTTATCTGTTTGCTGTGACTTTTAAAATCAATAATAAAAGTTGTCTTTGTTTCCCAAATTGTGTTTTTATTTTTCTTAGAAAATGGTAATCAGAAAAAACCTTTTAAAATAAATAATAACTGAAATTCAATCTGCATGATCACTTGTTATATGCATCAGTTTCTAAAAGCAATCATAAATCATATGTGTAAATTAATTAAAAAACCCGTTGAATACAATGACCCTGCACCCTCTCCAAACTTTGAATGTCATGTGTATGGGGCCGAAGAAGAAGACTATGATGATATTTCATAAGAGGTCTCATGGTTGCTTGAGCATGAGGAAAATGCCATTTAGCCATATAAAGAGCCGTTGGAAGCAATCAATTTGGGTTCAGAAGAACATCCGAAGGAAGTCAAGATTAGAGCCTTGCTGCATCCTGATGTGAATATCATGTTGATTGAGATATTGAAAGAGTATGTGGATATTTTTGCTTGGTATTATCAAGATATGCCTTGTCTAGATATAAATATTGTAGAGCATCGTTTGCTGTTGAAGCCAGAGTATCCGCCAATCAAATAGAAGTTGAGAAGAACTCACCCAGATATGGCAGTGAAGATCAAAGAAGAAGTTCTAAAACAGATTAATGCCGATTTTCTTGTGACATCAGTGTACCCTTAGTGGATTGCCAATATTTTCCCAGTACCGAAGAAAGACGGAAAAGTTCGCATGTGCGTAGATTACAGAGATCTAAATAAAGCTAGTCCAAAAGATGATTTTCCATTGCCACACATTGATATGTTAGTGGATAGAAAAACAAAATTCAAAGTTTTCTCATTCATGGACGGATTTTTCGGGTATAATCAAATAAGAATGGCTCATGAGGACATGGAAAAACCAACTTTTATCACACCCTGGGGAACATTACGTTACATAGTGATGCCCATCGGGTTGAAGAACATTGGTGCAACGTGCCAGAGGGCTATGACAACCCTAATGATCTGATGCACAAGAAAATTGAGGTATATGTTAATTATATGATTTCTAAATCCCAAACTGAAGAAGGGCATATAGATGATTTATTGAAGTTGTTTCAGCGTTTGAGGAAGTATCATCTCCGCTTGAATCCAAATAAATGTACCTTCGGTGTTCGGTCAGGGAAATTATTGGGTTTCATTGTTATCCAGAGAGGGATTGAAGTTGACCCTGATAAAGTTAAAGCAATTCAAGAAATTCCAACACTAAGAACTGAAAAGCAAGTCAGAGGGTTCCTCGGGCGTTTGAATTAAATTTCCAGATCTATTTCCCATATGACTGCAATGTGTGAACCGATCTTTAAGTTGTTGAAGAAAGATCAAGGTTGTGTGTGGAAAGATGACTACCAAAGGGCATTTGAAAGTATTAAATAATATCTTCTTGAACCTCCTATCTTGTTCCCTCCTATTGAAGGAAGACCATTTATTAAGTATCTGACAATGTTAGATAATTCCTTGGGTTGTATTATGGGAGAACAAGATGAAACAGGGAAGAAAGAGTATGCATTTATCATCTAAGTAAAAAGTTTACTGATTGTGAATCGCAGTATTCCATGTTGGAAAAGACATGTTGTGCTCTGGCCTGGGCGGAAAAACGTTTGCGGCAGAATATGTTGAGTCACACTACTTGGTTAATCTCCAAAATGGATCCAATCAAGTATATTTTTGAAAATCCTGCTCTTACTGGGAGAATTTCCAGCTGGCAGATGCTGTTATCTGAATATGACATCGAATACCATACTCAAAAAGCTATTAAAACTAGCGTGTTGGCAGATTATCATGCTCACCAGCCAGTTGATGATTATCAGTCTGTGAAGTATGACTTCCCTGATGAGGATGTGATGTTTCTGAAAGTAAAAAATTGTGATGAACCATTTCCTGAGGAAGGTCCTGATCCTGAATCTCGCTGGAGTATGATATTTGATGGAGCTGTGAATGCTTATGGTAAAGGAATTGGTGGTGTGACTGTCATTCCACGTGGACCGCACATTCATTTCACTGCAAGGTTGACGTTTGATTGTACTAATAATATGGCAGAATATGAGGCTTACATCATGTGTCTCGAGGAAGCTATTGATCTCAGAATTAAAATTCTAGATGTGTATGGAGATTCAGCTTTGGTAATAAATCAAATTAAAGGAGAGTGGGATACTCGTCACCCCGGCTTGATCCTCTACAAAGATTATGCTAGAAGATTATTATCCTTCTTTAATAAAGTTAAATTCCATCATATCCCTAGAGATGAAAATCAAATGGCAGATGCTCTGGAAACTCTGGCTTCTATGTATCAAGTGAATACCTGGAATGATATACCTCGAATTATAGTTCAGCAATTGGATAGGCCCGCTCATATGTTTACAACAGAAGAGGTAGTAGACGAGAAACCTTGGTATTATGATATCAAACATTTCCTTCAGACTCAAGAGTACCTAAGTGGTGCTTCAAATAAAGATAGAAAGACATTGAGAAGATTGGCTGAAAGTTTCTTCCTCAGTGAAAATGTGTTGTACAAGAGAAATTATGACATGGTCTTGCTCAGATGCGTGGATAGACACGAAGCAGACATGTTGATGCATGAGATTCATGAAGGCTCATTTGGCACTCATGCTAATGGATATTCGATGGCTAAAAAGATGCTAAGGGCAGGTTACTATTGGCTGACAATGGAATCTGACTGTTACAAGTTTGCAAAGAAGTGCCATAAATGCTAGATTTATGCGGACAAAGTTCATGTGCCTCCGACACTTCTCAATGTTATTTCTTCCCCGTGGCCTTTCTCTATGTGGGGTATTGACATGATTGGAATGATCGAACCCAATGCTTCGAATGGACACCATTTATTTTGGTAGAGATTGATTACTTCACCAAATGGGTGGAAGCAGCTTCGTATGCTAATGTTACTAAGCAGGTGGTTGTACGCTTCATCAAGAATAATCTTATATGTCGGTATGGTGTGCCGAGCAGAATTATCACCGATAATGGCTCAAATCTGAACAACAAGATGATGATAGAACTTTGTGAAGAATTCAAGATTGTCCATCACAACTCATTTCCGTACAGGCCGAAGATGAATGGGGCTGTTGAAGCTGCTAATAAGAATATCAAGAAGATAATCCAGAAGATGGTTATTACTTATAAAGATTGGCATGAAATGTTCCCTTTTGCTTTACATGGATATCAGACATTTGTCCGCACTTCAATAGGAGCAACCCCGTTCTCCCTTGTGTATGGAATGGAAGCGGTACTCCCAATCGAGGTTGAGATTCCCTCCTTGCGTGTGATAATGGAAACCAAGTTATCAGAGGCTGAATGGGTCCAGAACAGGTTTGACCAATTGAATTTGATCGAAGAGAAGAGGATGACAACTTTGTGTCATGGGCAGTTATATCAGAAGAGGATGAAGAAAGATTTTGATAAGAAGGTCAAACCTCATGAATTTAGAGAAGGCGAACTCGTGCTCAGGAAGATCATGTCTTTTAACGCTGATTCTAGGGGCAAGCAAACTCCCAATTTTGAAGGCCCATATGTTGTCAAGAAACCCTTCTCAGGCGGTGCATTAATTCTTGAAACTATGGATGGTGAGGAGTTCCTACGTCCTATAAACGCTGATGCAGTCAAGAAATACTTCGCCTAAAGAAATAAAAGAACAACTCTCTAAGTTGAAAACCCGAAAGGGTGGCTTAGGCAAAAAAAGAGCGTGTTGTTAGGCCGAAAACCCGAAAGGGAGGTCTAGGCAAAAATTAGAGACATAAACAAAATAAATTTCCCGCTAAGTTGAAAACCCGTAAGGGCAACTTAGGCAAAAGTTAGGGACTTTCTTGGCAAGTAACTACATCAGATAAGACTTGATCATTGAAGCAACAATCTTCTTGGATCCTCACCATACTTCAACGGAAGCTGCTGCTCATGATTTCAAAAGTTGTTAGAGGGGATAGTGGTCATTGTATCTTAATGTATCTTTTCAATTATATATTACCATTTTCTGAACTTTGTAATCATCCATGGAGTCTCGCCATTTGCAGACTACCATTCTATCAATAAAATTTGAGCTTTTACCCAATTCTTTGTATTTCTTATTTTATTTAGCTTGCAAAGACTCCATTTATTATTGATAATAATTTTCAAAGTGAAAAGATTAAATAACAAAATTATTTTTCAAAAAGAATTTACAATTTACTTTTACTTTAGATTTTGTGATCCAAGAGGAAAACAAAAGTGGTGATCCCAGGAATGGACAAACTCCAGTAGTTTTAAGAAGTTTTGTTTCCCTCGGGAAGGTTTTCTCAGAATGTTTTCGCTGTATTGGGTTTGTGACTCCAGTGTCCCTAGTCAAGTCTTGGTTATTTTTTCTCCTTTTTGAGTTTGCATGATATGAAGACTCAATCCAAGATTCTCCAGTGAAGGATTCACTCATTTGATAGAAGTCCTTTCTCCCCAGAGAAGTTGGTGCAATAATTACTCTTGAAGAACACATATCTCTGGTTTCTCCAGTGAAGAATGTATACTGGTTTCACTTTGATAATGTGGTGTTAACCTCCTCAATGAAGTCAACACGAAGTCCCCAGTTGATATCCCGATGATGAGGCACTATCTCTCTTAGTGAAGTCTGTATGTTTTTTCTCCTTTAAAGTGGTCTTGAATTCCCCAATGAATATTTTGACGATTTGGTGTCCATCTTCCTTATTTGAAATCAGTTTTTCAATCCCCAGTAGAAGTACTACACTTGAAAACATTTATTTCCCTGATGAAGTTTGAGTGATATTCCCTGGTGAAGCCAGAAGAAGGATGTTATATCCCTGTATCTGCACTGTTTTGTCGCTATGAATGTTTCTCCCCAGTAAAGTTAAGCCATACAGTAGGACCTTGTTTCCTCAGTTGGTGCTTATTTTCTTTTGGGATGATCCTCTTGGATGTGATTTGGTTGAGTATTGTGTGCGCTCGAGTTGGTTTTGTTTGTTTATCCCTGGTATTATATGTCTGTTTTTTCAGCATGTACATAATAACACTCATACATTCATACATACATCATACATAATTAAATTTAGCAAATCCTTGCTCATTCTTATTCGTTAATATTTTGACATATTACCCTGTTTTGCAGAGCCGTGTTATCCTCTCCCCAATAGAGTGTCAGCCATAAGCAGAAAGTGTATATTCTTTCAATTTCCCCACTGAGTTATCCCTCGTAGAAGGTTTTTGCTTTAGCCTTCCTGTACAGCTCCTTGTCTGGATGGATTTGGTTTTCCCTCTTGAGTTTATTTCTCAAAGGATGTATTTTAGAAGACCGTTTTATTCCAGTTTATTTCTTGTTTGAATGTTTGTTTCCCAGCAATATTATTACTTTGGATTTCTGTAAGCTTCGAGCATTGGTTTGAGGATGTTCATTTATTTTGCACGAGAAGAATTTTATCTCCTCAGCAGGAATATGTTGGATTTTCCCCAGGAAGTCATATCTCTTTCCCCAGGAAGCCATTTTGATTTCCCCATGGAGTCATTTTATAATCCTTCCTATAACCGCAAATAGCAGGTCTCTTTATTTGACCAACTTATACTTCCCCGTAAATGTCGACGTACTTTTTTTGCTACCTTCTCTATGAGTGGATGGTTTGCAATTCGTTGACAAATTACTCCAATGGATGGCCAGTCACTCAATATCATATAGATAGTTCATTAAGAAATCTTTGTAAGTGGTAGTCTCTTTATTAGAGACAGCTTATGCATTACCCTTTCCAGGCAGAATGAATTGGTTAAGGAAGAAGTTAAGGCCCGTTCTAGGTGAAACGCCCGAATTTTGGAGAAAACTTGTTATCCTTTTTTCTACCCTCAGTGAACGTTGGTAGTTTATCGTTAGTGAACAGCGATGCTATGATATATTCTCTTTCTACCTTCAGTGAAAGTTGGTAGGTCACCTTCAGTAAAAGTTGGTGTATCCTTTGACTTTTTATCATCCTCTATGAGTAGGGTCTTTTGATCCACCATTGATTCATTTTCCTCGTCGGGTTTCTCTTTTGTTTCTTTATTTCCTTTGTTACATCCCCAGTGGTGTTTTGGGTCTCTTTGATTCTGTTCATATGCATTGCATGGCATCTTAGGGCCAAAAACATGGTTTATTTTATATTTAAGTATCTTTGATCGCGTCGACATAACGATTTTTAACCTTCCTATCTCCGGATAAAAGAAACTTAAATAAGGGCAGCTGTTGTACCTCAATTTCCCCCTAAGATCCCTTCATCATACCATATTGATTCAATCACAACAAGATCACATTAGAGCTTTTGGTTCTCCTCCCTATGTTTAACTTTGCTCTTTGAGGAATCACCAAGCACCTTGACTTGTTTTTTTATTTTGTGACCATGCATGTTTTGTTTTGACTTTCCTTTTAATTAATAAAATGCAATATTGGTTTGTCTTACTTGTTAATAATATAGGTAAAGGCAATGTGGCTTAGCAAGTTGGCCCATGGATTCATGAGTTTATTTTCATGCCCTAGTCAATAAAGCTTGAGAAATCCAAACCTCACCACTGAAGTTGTTTTGGAAGAAATGGCATGGCAAGGTTTATTTTGGTTCACTACATTTCAAAGTTATCAAAAATGATTCAAAAGTACAAGGGGTTGATTGAAGAAGATGTCTTGGTTGGACAAGGCCTTGTTCCCATTGGTCACAAGTGCATATTTCTCTTAATTCTCAAGATATGGAAGTAGTTTTGGTTCCTATGAGTTCTCATTATCATCCTCAACAACTTCTATTTAGAAAGCAAAAGTGTTGGTACAAAAAGGTTGTTCAAAATTGTCAAAGTTCCTTAGAACATTTTCTTGATCTAAGAGCTAGGGTTTTGAACTTCAAAGAAGTATATCTTTCTCATCTTTTGGTATTTTTGAGTGGTTCCAAAAAAATCATTCTCTTCAAAAGGTTATATACAAATCACTTCAAAAGTTTCAAGGAGTTTTCATGTGGAAGAAACTTGATGATGAGGAAAGATTACAAGTCCTCCAGATGAACCCTCAAATTCCCATGTGTGACTTCAAATGATCATAACTTGGTCAACTTTTATCCCCTTGAGCCCACTGTTTTTCCACAATGATCTTTAGGATGTGAAATTTATTCCTTCTTTTATGTAGAAAGTTAGAAAATGGATGGAAGATGTCCTAAGGATACAAACGATTATAGGTCATTTCATGATTTTTTTGCCAACTTCAACAATTCATAACTCCCTCACTTTTTGGATATTTTAAATGGTTCAAGTTTCAAAATGTCATTCAAGAGGTCTATTTCATGACATCTTTTTTGGTCAAGAGCAAATTCCAAGTGGAATGCCATGTTTGGATGCAAAACATTATAGGTCACTTTTGAAGAAAAAATTGAAATATTTCTAAGTATGGAAAGTCAACCTTTTTTCCCCAACTTTGACTCAATGCAACTTTCAGCTCAAACATCCATTTGATTCCATTCTTTTTCCATTTCAAAGCTTGGGACCTCATCTTTCTAAAGCATCACGAATCATGCCCAAAGACCCCTTGAGTTGAAAATGCCATTGTTTTGAAATTGGTAACTTGGAATTGAATTTCTCACCAAGTCAGAATTTTGAAATCCATATTATGGCCTCTAATCACAAGATTTATGCGTGTTTTTGATTTAAACTTGATTAACTAACTTTCCCAAAGTGTTTAACACCTCAAAACGCAAAGATTGGATGAGTTTTGGTGAAAATAAGATCACACTTCACTCGTGCATCAGGTTCACAGAATTCCCTCTAAAATACATCATTCACTCTTGCTTTTGATCCCATTTGCTTCTCCTATAAATACATGAACTATCCCATTCATTTTCTCAAGCTTGAACAACCAGAATAACCCTGCCAAACTTGCTCCATAACTCAATTTTCTGTAACTTCGAAATCAGTGTTCAAGCCTTTTTCAATCCAATTTTTCTATCAATTTACCTTCCTTGATCTTCCCTGAAGCTAACTATACAATTACTTTCAAAAATCATGCCCTATATTGCTCCATAGAAGTCCATTTTCAGAGCTCTGCAACTCAACTTCAATAGGTAGATTTCTCCATCAATTCTTCAAAATTTTGATATCATTGTGATGCTCTCATTTCTCTGGTTCTAGTTGCAACACTTACTTTTATATGGAAACACGTTTTGACTATGAAATTTCAAATCCCTTTTCAAAACTTTCCTTCCAAATTGCTTGAGCTACAATTTATATAAATTTGTCGCGAATGTGTGGTTGTCTTCGTCTTGAAGAGACGAAGCGAATGACATAGGTCCGAGCTTCTGATTTTACAGTTTGAGAGTCTACAATTTACGTTGGCTGGAGGTTGAAGATGACCAACGTGTCATCTTCAGACCAATGAAGGTGCGCCACTTGTTTTTTTTTGAATTTCTGATTTAATAAGTGATCCAGTGTTTTATTCACTAATGACCATGATATGCACAGCGCACCAGATCCCTTTGATTTGATTATTAACGCATTTTGACTCTCATCCATTGGTCCACATCTTTTTGATTTTTATTTAATTTTTTGTTTTTTTTTTATATTTAATGGTTTTAAATTTCAAAAAATCATAGAAAATTCATTTTTATTCCAAAAAATCTAAAAAAATTATGAAAAATATTTTTAATTTTTCTCTTTCTGATTTTTATTTTTTCACAATTTTATTTTGTGTTTTGATATTTTTTTATAAATTTTCACTTTATTTGAATTGTTTTAAATGTTCAAAAAATACTTTTATGTATTTTTAAATTATGAAAAAAATTATGGAATGATCCAATAATATTGTGACAAATATTAGTGACCTCATTTATTTTGTATTTCTGACTTTGTAATTTTTTATCATTTTTGGTTTGTTTTACCTATTTCTTTTAATTTTAAAAAATAGTATCTGACATTAAAAAATTACCAAAACTTTTTTAAAAATATTTGAGTCCTTTTCTGATTTTTCTATGGTCTTACTTTTTATTTCTTGATTAATTTGGACATATTTGATATTTTTCTCTTTTATTTCTATTTTAAAACCTTTTTAATATATATATTAAATGCAATATTATTTTCTGATTATTTTCTGGCTGATCTTGGGTTGAATTTTTTATTATGAACTTTGTTAACATCATTGGATCCATGGTGTTGAGTTTAACTCCATAAAAATTGATGAATGATTTTAATAATAGTTTGATTGAAATTTAATTCAAATGTGATTTGTATTCTTTCCCACCCCTCTTCATCTCATCCCTTTCTTATTGTACCAAGTGTTATTGGAGCATGATCTCTATATCATATCTCAAAACAAATGGTGCATAGATTACTATTGACCGGCCTCAAAATAGGTGATACTTCTATATAAGTCCACTTACGATTGCTTAACATAGCGCTAAATTTTGTCTCGATTCGAATAAATGATCATTCGTGGCCCAAACTTATGTTTGCAAGCCCAAGTATGTTAATTTTATCCATTTGATCCAATAACTTTGAGATTTATTGTGTGAAGGCTTTGGTTCTACCAATCCTCTAATAGATCTATAATAATTTTGGTCAATACGGATCACTTAAACATTGTTGATCATTAAATGGTAGTTGTGAGGATTCCAAATGGATGATATACTTGACAAAAAGCAAATTCAACTTGTTGTGTGGAGGCTTTGGTTCTACCAATTCTCTAATGAGTTCCAAATACAAGTTTCAAGATGGTCATCCAACTAACCACTAATTATTAGTTTGTTCACTTTATGATTTTTATTTTTTTTATGCTTTATGTACCATTTACTTTAAGCATTACATTTCATGTCATTTGTATTTTGCTCACTTGAGCATTTATATCTTTGTTACGTTTGTTTTGCTCATTTGAGCCTTTCTTTTCTTTTTCAAGACACCTAATAATAAACATGAACCCTAAAAAGGTTTTAATGATATATGGACTATTTGGTTACTATCTTTGGCATTATGGAGAATTGGATTTCTTGGACTTAGGATTAGAAACCTTGGCCTATGTTGGAGACCTTGTGACTGTAGCCGTAGAAATGTTTAAGACTAAGCCATTGGATTGACTAGACTTGTACATATCAAAATAAAAATCGCCACCACTCTTTATTGTTTCCAAAGGAATGGGAAAAGAGCGAATAACCCAAAAAGAGGGGGGAAGATTCTAGGTAAGGGGGTTGGTTATGCAAATGGAAGGTATTAGCACCCTAAACATCTACGGTACTCCGCAAGAACCTCTTTGTAAAATCTATATATTTTGGCTATAAAAAATGTTGTATAAAAATAGATGGTGGAGGTGAGAAAAGAAATATTTTTTATGATTTTTTCACCCGCCGCGATTGCAAAGCTTTAGTGCATACATACCACCTTTCTGTGTAATAGGGGATCATGATACACGTAGTTCCTCTTAAAAGAAAAATTAAAACACAAGTGTGTTGGTTAATTTTATGAGATAAGACATCATCGTCATTGTCCGTGTGGAAAAACATACTTACTATCCACAATCATGAGAAAGGAGAATTTGCATCATCTCAAAGTGGTGGATATGGCTTGGATTTTAAAATCAACAATGCATCACTCAACACCCAAATGGAAAATATCTCACTTCACTAAATACTGTAGAAGTATAGTTGTTTGCATCATTACAAGGATTGACAAGAGTCTAATCTTTTGAGAAAAGTTTAAAGTAAAAGCCAAAGTGGCAAAACGGTTTGAAATGAGATTGATTGACTTTTAGTCTTCTCACAAAAAATGTCAAGGTATTATTAAGTTGATTGATGTTTATTTATTAAAAGGTTTTGAAGATGCATGGACATAAGTCCAAGTTTATTATGAAAATGGTTCAAGTTTAAAAAAACAAGAAGAGTTTTCAAAAGGAGGGAGAAGATTTTTGAAACTAAAGAAGATGGGAGGAGAAGAAAGGACTATCCTAAAGCATAAGATAAAAGCTAGGGATAAGAACCATCTAACCAACAAGAAGCCAATACTTGACATTATGAGTCAAGATGGAGTTCCCATTCTTTGGATTGAAACCACGCAAGCAAAGATACTAGACATCTTAAGGAAACCAAACTTCAAATGCATTAAGTCTTCAGAAAAATTGGGCAGAGTAACAACTATATACTGAGGAATTCCAGATTACAAACAAAGAATGTAATCACAATAACCTGCACACAAAACAAACACACAACCCAATGTATTGAGGTAAACCTCAAGAACTCCAGACAAAGTATCAATTAAGGTCATAAGGTCTCCAACATAGGCCAAGGTTTCTATTCCTAAGTCCAAGAAGTCCAATACTCTATAATACCAAGGATAGTAACCAAATATTCCAAGTATCATTAAGGATTTTTATGGTTCATGTTGATTATTAGGTGTCTTAGAAGAGAAAATAAAAGCTTAAGTGAGATAAGTAAAAATCACATGAAATGTAATGCAAAAAGTAAATGATGCATAAAGCATACAAAATAAAGGGGCATAAAGTAAAAACAATTTAATAATTAGTGGTTAGTTGGATATCCATCTTGAAACTTGCATTTGGAACTCGTTAGAGGATTGGTAGAACCAAAGCCTCCACACAACAAGTTGCATTTGCTTTTTGTCAAGTATATCATCCATTTGGAATCCTCAAAAGTACCATTTAATTATCAATGATGTTTAAGTGATCCGCGTTGACCAAAAGTGTTGTAGATCCATTAGAGGATTGGGAGAACCAAAGCCTCCACACAATAAATCTCATGATTATTGGATGAAAGGGATCAAATTAACATACTTGGGCTTGCAAACATAGGTTTGGGCCACGAATGATCATTTATTCTAATCGGGACAAAATTTAGCGCTATGTTAAGCAATCGTAAGTGGACTTATGTAGAAGTCGCACCTATTTTGATACCGGTCAATAGCAATCTATGCACCATTTATTTTGAGACATGATATAAATATCGCGCTCCAATAACACTTAGTGCAATAAGAAAGGGATGAGATGAAGAGGGATGAGAGAGAATATACAAACCAGGTTTGAATTAAATTTAAATCAAACTATTATTAAAATCATTCATCCATTTTTGTGGAGTTAGACTCAACACCATGGATCCAATGATGTTAACAAAGTTCATGATCAAAAATCCAACCCAAGATAAGCCAGAAAATAATCACAAAATAATATTGTATTTAATATATACATAAATTTGTTTTTCTTTAAGATGTTTTAAAATAGAAATAAAAGAGAAAAATATCAACTATATTTAAATTAATCAAGAAATAAAAAGTAAGACCATGGAAAAATCAGAAATGAATTAAAATGATTTTATAAAATTTTTGGTAATTTTTTAAAGTCAAAAACTATTTTTAATATTAAAAGAAATGGGTAAAATAAAGAAAAAATGATAAAAAATAACAAAATCAGAAAAATAAAATAAAATGAGGTCACCAATATTTGTCACAATATCATTGGATCATTCCATAATTTTTTCAGAATTAAAAAATGCATAAAATTATTTTTAAACATTTAAAACAATTCAAATAAAGTGGAAATTTATAAAAAATATCGAAACACAATAAAATTATGAAAAAATAAAAATCAGAAAGAGAAAAATCAAAAATATTTTTCATAATTTTTTCAGATTTTTTGGACAATGAATTTTCTATGATTTTTTGAAGTTTGAAACAATTAAATATAAAAATCAGAAAAGAAAAATGAAGTCAAAAATATGTGGACCATTGGATGAGAGTCAAAACACGTTAGTAATCAAATCCAAGGGATCTAGCGCACTGTGCATATCATGGTCATTAGTGAATAAAGCATAGGATCATTAATTAAATTAGATTTAAAAAAAATAGATGACGCACATTTATTGGTTGGAAGATGTCACGTTAGTCATCTTCAACCTCCAGCTAACACGAATTGTAGGTCTCTCAAACTGTAAAATTAGAAGCTCAGACCTATGTCATTCGCTTCGTCTCTTCAAGACGAAGACAACCACATCTTCGCGACAAATTTATATAAACTGTAGCTCAAGCAATTCGGAAGGAAAGTTTTGAAAGGGGATTGGAAAATTAATGATCAAAACATGTTTCCAGATAAAAGTAAGTGTTGCAACTAGAACCAGGGCAATGAGAGCATCACAATAATATAAAAGTTTTGGAGAATTGATGAAGGAATGTACCTATTGAAGTTGAGTTACAAAGCTATGAAACTGGACTTCTATGGGGCAATATAGGGCACGATTCTTGAATGTAATTATATGGTTAGTTCAGGGAAGATCAAGGAAGGTGAATTGATAGAAAAATGGAGTAAAAAAAGGCTTGAGAATAGATTTCGAAGTAGCATAATTTTGAGTTATGGAGCAAGTTTGGAAGGGTGATTCTGGCTATCCAAGCTTGAGGAAATGAATGGGGGATGACCCTCTATTTATACGGAATCAGATGGAATGTCCAAGCTTCTGAAATGATGAATTTTGGAGGGAAATCGTGTGAAGTTGCAAACAAGAAAAGTGTGACTTCTAATTTGATCAAAACTCATCTAAAACACGCATTTTTTTGTGCTAATCAATTCTGGAACTTCACTAAACATGTTTAGAGGAAAAAACGCGTGGAAAACTTGTGATTAGAAGCCAAAAAAAAGATTTCAAATTCTGACTTATGAAGAAACTTTAGTTCTAAGTTACCAAGTTCAACCCAATGGCATTCTCAGCTCAAGGGGTCTTAAGGCATGATTCTTAATGCTTTAGAAATATGAGTTTAGAAGCTTTGTAATGGAAAAATAATGGAATAAAATGGATGCTTGAGCTGAAAGTTGCATTGAGTCAAAGTTGGGAAAAAGAAGTTGACTTTCCATACTTAGAAATATTTCAACTTTTCCTTCAAAAGTGACCTATAATGTTTTGCATCTAAACATGGCCTTCCACTTGGAAATTGCTCTTGACCAAAAAAGATGGCATGAAATATACCTCTTGAATGACATTTTGAAACTTGAACCATTCAAAATATCCAAAAATTGAGAGAGTTATGAGTTCTTGAAGTTGGAAAAAAATCATGAAATAACCTATAATATTTTGTATCCTTAGGGCATCTTCCATCCATTTTCTTACTTTGCATATACAATAAAGCATAAAGTTCACATCCTAAAGATCATTGTGGAAAAAGAATGGGCTCAAGGTGATAACAATTTCCCAAGTTATGATCATTTGAAGTCACATATGAGAAATTGGGAATTCATCTAGAAGACTTGTAATCTTTCTTCATCATCAAGTTTCTTACACATGAAAACTCCTTGAAACTTTTGAAGTGATTTGTTGATAACCCTTTGAAGAGAAGGATGTATTTGGAATCACTCAAAAATACCAAAATATGAGCAAGATATACTTCTTTGAAGTTCAAAACCCTAGCTCATAGATCAAGAAAATGGCTTGAGAAACTTTGACAATTTTGAACAAACTTCTTGTACCAACACAAATGCTTTGTAAATAGAAGTTGTTGAGGATGAAAATAATAATTCATAGCCACCAAAAACACTTCCATATCTTGAGAATTAAGAGAAATATGCACTTGTGACCAATGGGAACAAAGCCTTGTCCAAGCATGACAACTTCCCCAATCAACACCTTGTACTTTTGAATCAAATTTGATAACCTTGAAATATGGTGAACAAAAATAACCTTGCCATGCCATTTCTTCCAAAACAACTTCAATGGTGAGGTTTGAACTTCTCAAGCTTTATTGACTAGGGCGTGGAAATAAACTCATGAACCTATGGATCAACCTGCTAAGCCTCATTGCCTTTACCTACATTAGTAACAAACAAGACAAACCAACATTGCATTTTATTAATTAAAAGGAAAGAATAAGAAAAAATATTCATGATGACAAAAGAAAAAAAGTCAAGGTGCTTGGTGATTCCTCAAAGAGCAAAACTAAAGATAGGGAGAAGAACCAAAAGCCCTAATGTGATCTTGTTGTGATTGAATCAACATGGTATGATGAAGGAATCTTAGGGGAAAAAATTAGGGTACAACACGATCGAAGATACTTAAATATAACACAAACCCTATTTTTGGCCCTAAGATGCCATGCAATGCTTATGAATATGAGTGCACATGGACAACTCCAAAGCGACGCAAAACACCACTAGGGATGTAACAAAATAAAGAAACAAGAGAGCAGCCCGACCAGGAAAATAAATCACTGGTGGATCAAAAGACCTGACTTAGAAAAGATGGTAAAATGGTTAAAGGATACACCTACTCCTACTGAAGGCGAGACTGCCAATATTCACTGAAGGTAGAAAGAGGAAAGAAATAACAACACCGATGTTTTCTGATGGTGAACTACCAACTTTCACTGAAGGTAGAGAGAAAGAATCATCGATGTTCACTGACGATGAACTACCAACTTTCACTGAAGGTAGAAGGAAAAGAAATATCATATCATCACTGTTCACTGACGATGAACTACCAACCTTCATTGAGGGTAGCAAAAAGATAACAAACATCAACTTTCACTGAAGGTGACCTACCAACTTTCACAGAAGGTAGAGAGAAAATATATCATAGCACCGCCGTTCACTGACGATGAACTACAAACTTTCACTTAGGGTAGCAAAAAGATATCAAGTTTCCCCAAGATTCTGGCATTTCACCTAGAACGGGTCTCAACTTCTTCTTTAACCAAGGCACTCCGCCTGGAAAGGGTAATATGTAAGTTGTCTCAAATAAAGAGACTACCATTTATAAAGATTTCATAATGAACTGTCCCTGCGATATTGGAAGTCTTGCCATCCACGGGAGTAATTTGACAACAAACTGCAAAAAATCCACTCATTGAGAAGATAGCAAAAAAAAGTAACGCCGACCCTTACAGGGAAGTATAAGTTGCTCAAATAAAGATACCTGCTACTTGTTGTTATAGGAAGGATTGTAAAAATGACTTTCTGGGGAAAGCAATATGTCATCCTGGGGAAGGAACCATGACTTCCTGGGGAAATGCCAATATACTCCTGCTCAGGAGATAAAGTATTCTCGTGCAAAATAAATGCACATTCTCAAATCAATGCTCGAAGCTTGTAGAAATCTAAAGTAATGTATTGTCGAGGATCAAAGATTCAAACCAAAAATAAACTGGAATGAGACAGTTGTTCGAAACACTTCCTTTGAGAAATAAACTCAAGAGGGAAACCCAAATCATCCAGACAAAGAGCTGTACAAGAAGGCTAAAGCAAAAATTTTCCACGAGGGATAACTCAGTGGGGAAATTGAAAGAATATACGCTTTCTACTTAAGGCTAACACTCTATTAGAGAGAGGACAACATAACCTTGAAAAAAAGGGTAATATATCAACAAAATATTAACGAATGTGAATGAGAAATGATTTGCCAATTTTAGCTATGCATGATGTATATATGAATGTATGAGTGTTATCGTGCGCATGCTGACAAAACAGATATATAACACTGGGAGTAAACATGCCAAACCCACTCGGGAAAAGTCAACACTCGGCTAAATTACATCCAAGATGAACAATCCAAGAAAAAGTAAGCGCCAAATGAGTAAACAAAACATACCCGAAGTAAACAAAACATAGCGACCAAACAGTACAGATATAAAGATACAATATCTTTCTCCAGGATTTACCAGGGAATAGCACTCAGACTTCAACGGGGAATCAAATATTTTCAAAAGTGACACCTCTACTGGGGATTTGAAAAATCAATTTCAAATAGAGAAGACGAACATCAAATCATCAAAACATTTACTGGGGGATTCGCGCCGACTTCATTGGGGAGGTCAACACTACATTCACAAAGGGAAAATCAATATACATTATTCACTGGGGAAAACAAAGGCCCGTATTCTTTGAGAGTAATCATTGTACCAACTTCTCTGGGAAGAAAGAACTTCTATTAAACAAACTAAACCTTTACTGGAGAAATCTTGGATTGAATCTTCATATCATGCAAACTCCGAGAAGAGGAGAAATGAACCAAAACTTGACCGGGGGTACTGGAGTTACAAACCCTATACGGCAAACCATCTCGAGAAAAACTTCTTCGGGAAACAAAACTTCTTAACAGCAACTGGAGTTCATCCATTCCTGAGATCACCGGTTTTGTTATTTTTTTTCTTGCGTCACAAGTTTTAAAGTAAAAGCAAATTGTAAGTTCTTTTTGAAAATCAGTTTTGTTATTTAATCTTTTGGCTTTGGAAGTTACTATCAATAATAAATGGAGTATTTACAAGCTAAATAAAATAAGAAATACAAAGAATTGGGTAAAAGCTCAAATTTCATTAATAGAGTGGTAGTCAGCGAATGGCGAGACTCCATGGATAATTACAAAGTTCGGAAAATGGTAATATATATGGAAAAGATACATTGAGTTACAATGAACATTATCCCCTCTATCAACTTTTGAAATCCTAAGCAGTAGCTTCTGTTGAAGTATGATGAGGATCCGAGAAGATTGTTACTTCAATGATCAAGTCTTGTCTGATGTAGTTACTTGCCAAGAAAGTCCCTAACTTTTTCCTAAGCTTCCCTTGTGGGTTTTTAACTTAGAGAGAAATTTATTCTGTTTATGTCTCTAATTTTTGCCTAGACCTCCCTTTCGGGTTTTCGGCCTACCAAGACACTCTTTTTTGTCTAAGCCGCCCTTTCGGGTTTTAAACTTAGCGAGTTTTTCTTTTATTTCTTTATGCGAAGTATTTCTTGACTGCATCAGCATTCATGGGATGTGGGAACTCCTTGCCATCCATAGTTTCAAGAATTAATGCACCGCTAGAGAAGGCTTTCTTGACAACATCTGGGCCTTCAAAATTGGGAGTCCACTTGCCCCTAGAATCAGTGTTAAAAGACATGACCTTCCCGAGCACGAGGTCGCCTTCTCTGAATTCACGAGGTTTGACCTTCTTATCAAAAGCTTTCTTCATTCTCTTATGATATAACTGGCCATGACACAAAGCTTTCATTCTCTTCTCTTTAATCAAATTCAATTAGTCAAATCGGTTCTGAACCCATTCAGCCTCTGACAACTTAGTTTCCATTATCACACTCAAAGAGGGAATCTCAATATCGATTGGGAGTACCACTTCCATTCCATACACAAGGGAGAACGGGGTTGCTCCTGTTGAATTGCGGACATATGTTCGATATCCATGCAAATCAGAAGGGATCATTTCATGCCAATCTTTATAGGTAACAACCATCTTCTGGATGATCTTCTTGATATTCTTATTAGCAGCTTCAACAACCCCATTCATCTTCAGCCTATACGGAGATGAATTGTGAGGCAACAATCTTGAATTCCTCGCAAAGTTCTGTCATCATATTTTTGTTCAGATTCGAGCCATTGTCAGTGATAATTCTGCTCGGCACACCATACCGACATATAAGATTATTCTTAATGAAGCGCACAACTACCTGCTTAGTAACATTAGCATATGAAGCAGCCTCCACCCACTTGGTGAAGTAATTAATTGCTACCAAGATAAAACAGTTACCGTTTGAAGCCTTGGGCTCTATCATCCCAATCATGTCAATACCCCACATAGAGAAAGGCCATGGGGAAGAGATCACATTGAGAAGTTTCGGAGGAACATGAACCTTGTCCGCATAAATCTGGCATTTCTAACACTTCCTTGCAAATTTGTAACAATTAGATTCCATTGTCAGCCAATAGTAACCTGCCCTTAGCATCTTCTTAGCCATCGAATATCCATTGGCACGAGTGTCGAATGATCCTTCATGAACCTCATGCATCAACATGTCTGCTTCGTGTCTATCCACACATCTGAGCAAGACCATGTCATAATTTCTCTTATACAACACATTTTCACCGAGGAAGAAACTGTCAGCCAATCTTCTCAATGTCTTTCTATCTTTATTCGAAGCACCAATCGGGTATTCCTAAGTATGAAGAAAATTCTTGATATCATAATACCAACGTTTTACATCTGCTACCTCCTATGTGGTAAACACATGAGCGGTCCCATCGAGTCGTCGTACCATAATTCGAGGTATATCCTTCCAAGCACTCACTTGATACATAGAAGCCAGAGTTGCCAGAGCATCCGCCATTTGATTTTTATCTCTAGGAATGTGATGTAATTCAACTTTATTAAAGAAGGGTAACAACCTTCTAGCATAATCTTTATAAGGGATCAAGTCGAGATGACGAGTATCCCATTCTACTTTAATCTGGTTTATTACCAAAGCTGAATCACCATACATATCTAGAATCTTAATTCTGAGATCAATAGCTTCCTCGAGACCCATGATACAAGCCTCATATTCTGCCATATTATTAGTACAATCAAATGTCAACCTCGCAGTAAAAGGAATGTGCCACCCACGTGGAGTGACTATCACAACACCAATTCCTTTACCATAAGCATTCACAGCTCCATCAAATATCATACTCCAACGAGATTCAAGATCAGGACCTTCCTCAGGAAATGGTTCATCACAATCTTTCACTTTCAGAAACATCACATCCTCATCGGGGATATCATACTTCACAAACTAATAATCATCAACTGGCTGCTGAGCTAGATAATCTGCCAACACACTGCTCTTAATAGCTTTTTGAGTGAGGTATTTGATATCATATTTAGATAACAGCATCTGCCAACGGGTAATTCTCCCAGTAAGAGCAGGCTTTTAAAAAATGTACTTGATTGGATCCATTTTGGAGATCAACCAAGTAGTGTGATTCAACATATACTGCCGCAAACGTTTTTCCGCCCAGGCTAGAGCGCAACATGTCTTTTCTTGCATGGAATATCACGACTCACAATCAGTAAACTTTTTACTGAGATAATAAATGTCATACTCTTTCTTCCTCGTTTCATCTTGTTGTCTCAGAATACAACCCATGGAATTATCTAACACTGTCAGATATATAATCAATGGTATTCCTTCAATAGGAGGGAGCAAGATAGGAGGTTCAAGCAGATATTCTTTAATACTTTCAAATGCCCTTTGGAAGTCATCCGTCCACACACAACCTTGATCTTTCTTTAACAACTTAAAGATCGGTTCACATGTTGCAGTCATGTGGGAAATGAATCTGGAAATATAATTCAGACGCCCGAGGAACCCTCTGACTTGCTTTTCAGTTCTCGGTGCTAGAATTTCTTGAATTTCTTTGACTTTATCAGGATCAACTTCAATTCCTTTATGGATAACAATAAAACCCAACAATTTCCCTGATCGAACACCGAAGGTACATTTATTTGGATTCAAGCGGAGACGATACTTCTTCAAACGCTGAAAGAACTCCAACAAATCTTCTACATGCCCCTCTTCAGTCTAGGATTTAGAGATCATGTCATCAACATATACCTCAATTTCCTTGTGCATTAGATCATGGAATAGGGTTGTCATAGCCCTCTAGTATGTTGCACCAGCGTTCTTCAACCCGAAGGGCATCACTATGTAAGAGAATGTTCCCCAGGGTGTGATAAACTTTGTTTTTTCCATGTCCTCTAGAGCCATTCTTATTTGATTATACCTGGAAAATCTGTCCATGAACGAGAATATTTAGAATTTTGCTGTGCTATCCACTAACATGTCAATGTGTGGCAATGGAAAATCATCTTTTGGACTAGCTTTATTTAGATCTCTGTAATCTACGCACATGCAAACTTTTCCGTCTTTCTTTGGTACTGGGACAATATTGGCAATCCATTAAGGATACACTGACGTCACAAGAAAACTGGCATTAATCTGCTTAAGAACCTCCTCTTTAATCTTTACTGCCATATCTGGGTGAGTTGTTCTCACTTCTGTTTGATTGGCGGACACTCTGGCTTCAACAGCAAATGGTGCTTTACAATATCTATATCTAGACCAGGCATATCTTGGTAAGACCAAGCAAAAATATCCACATACTCTTTCAACAACTCAATCAACCTGCTCTTCACATCAGGATGCAACAATGCTCCAATCTTGACTTCCTTCGGATCTTCTTCTGAACCCAAATTGATTACTTCCAATGGCTCTTTATATGGATGAATGGCACTCTCCTCGTGCTCAAGAAAATGTGAGACCTCTTCTGGAACCTCATCATAGTCTTCTTCTTCGGCCCCGTACACAGGGCATTCAAAGTTGAGAGATGGTGCAGGGTCATTGTATTCAACGGGTTTTTTAATTAATCTCCACATATGATTTATGATTTCTTTTAGAAACTGACACATATAACAAGTGATCATGCAGATTGTATTTCAGTTATTATTTATTTTGAAAGGGTCTTTTTTTTATTACCATTTTCCAAAAAAGGCAGAAAATAAAGACACAATTTGGGAAACAAATACAACTTTTATTATTGATTTTAAAAGTCACAGCAAACAGATAAGCCCTACATCATTAATACTTCCACCTTGGGCAGAGTGAACGCTTTTCAAAAAGATTAACAAGTTAAATTACTTTGAAACATGTATGCAAGAGGGAACATCAATGGTGATCCAGTTCTGAACCCTAACTCACTGCGTCACATAATTCGGCATTTCCGGCTCTACTTCATCTTCCACAATGGCATTAATCCCGGAAATAGTTGGATAAAGATAACCCCCGCTACGGAAGATGTCTTGATACTTGCCTGCAGCAGACTTTGACTTCATGCTCTTAACTTTGTCATCCTTTAAAGAGAACCCCAAGCCTGTTCTAGTCTTGTTTATAGGCGGATCCACAATCCTTCCCCAAACTTCACTATGGCCCTTACGCACAACTTGCTTCGCATCCTTAAGCGAAACCATAGAATTCTCATTTCCTCTTATATTATCAATGGATAGGGCTTGGAACTGGGTTCCAACAGCAGCTTCATCCTCTTCCACAATGCTCAAAGAGGACAAATGAGATATCAATAATGTCTGCTCTCCATTTATGATTCCCACTTTTCCTTCACGTACAAACTTCAGTTTCTGGTGTAAAGTTGAAGTGACATCCCCTGCCTCATGTACCCATGGCCTTCCTATCAAACAGATATAAACAGGTACAATATCCATGACCTGGAAAGTAATCTGAAACAAATGTGGGCCTATATGAATAGGCAAGTCCACTTCACCAATAACAGATTTCCTTGATCCATCAAACGCTTTCACAATAATTCCACTTGGGAGCATGGGCGTCCCTTGATATCTCAACTTCATAAGCGTGCTCCTCGGTATAACTTTCAATGCAGATCCATAATCAATCAGCACATTGGATAGTGAATCATTCTTGCAATTCATAGAGATGTGGAGGGCCAAGTTGTGATTCCTTCCTTCATCTGGCAATTCATCATCGCAGAAACTCAGGTTATTACATGACGTAATGTTCCATACTACATTATTTAATTGGTCTATAGGCATGTCACTTTCCACAAAAGCTTGATCCAGTACCCTCATCAGGGATTCTCTGTGAGCAGAGGAATTCATCAATAAATCCAAGATATATATTTTTGAAGGAGTCTGCAATAGCTGATCTACAATTCTGTAGTCGCTCATCTTGATTATCTTCAAAATAGCATCCACTTATTTCTCTAACGTAGCTCCACTGGATTCACCCATAACCTTCTTGTGTTCAACATTCTCAGCAATTTTCTTTCCTGTGCTAACATCTCCATGAACAACTGGTGCAAATACATGACCGCTACGGGTCACTCTGCTAGTCTCAGCAATATTTCCAACTTCAGGCATTGGCTAGATGGGAACTTCCACACCATCCTCTAAGATTGTAGCGTTATATTTGTAGGGTACAACCTTATCTGACTTGTAGGGGACGTGACCTGGAAAACTAATTACCAATGGGGTAACAACTGGCTTGCTATAATACTAGACTTCAAAATGGGCGGGTGCACCAAAACAAGGCACAGTGACGTTTACCCCTTCTTCAACACGATCAGTCATTATTGAGTCATCTCTGGAAAACAAATCCTCATCTGAGGAGAAATACTCATCTACAGAGGCATACTTATCATCTGACTCTTCTTCATCCAAACAAACCTCAATCATATCAACTACATGGTAATCATCCCTTTGATCCGTAACCTTGATAGTTCCATTGTCCAACAACAACTGAACATCTTTCTTCACGATTGAACATCCTCAGGAGTCTCGACAGCAAATTCGGCAAGATCCATACAGATGTTCCACTTGACCAGCCAAGTGGAAGAATGTAGCATGCAATTGCACAAGGTCTTGATTCATATACTCCACATAAAAAATTCTTAACTCTCCAAGACATCCAGAAACCATATCCACCTTCTCTTCATACTCTGCCCTATGCCTGATTATGTGGATGAGGCCCTCACCCATCATCTCCTACAAATCAGCCTTTATCTTATCGCAACCCTGTATGTCTGTACTGCAAATAGCACAACCAGAATGGTCATGCGTATAATAGCTAAATTCACAGAGGTTTGCATGCATTTTCACCAAATCTCCTCTAACCAGATGAATATCAAAAATCCGGAATTCGCCTGGACAACCGGCCACCATATTCACAGCATTCGTTCCTCCATGCTTGGGTAAATGACTGTCTTTCACATTAGAACCCACATCCTTTAAAGATAGAATACCATACTTTATGAATTTCTGCACCTCAGTCTTCAAAGGATAACAATTCTCAACATTATGCCCTGGTGCTCCTTGATGAAAAGCACATGTTTGGTCTGCCTTGAAATACCAAGGCAATGGTGATGGTACTGCGAGACGTGGTCGGGTCTGAACCAACTTCTTCTGAATCAATGTCGATAGTAGCTTCGTATAACTCATAGGTATAGGGTCATAACTCTCACTTCTATGATTATGCTCTTAATTCCCCTGTTGGGATGGTCTCTGATAAGCAACGGTGGTTGGAGCTACACCAACAACCGGAGTAACTGAGGCGACTTGTTGACGACGCTGCTAATTTCCTCTAGGAGGATTAATCCTCCTTTCTTGCATAACGACATTTGCATCCCCTTCCTTCTTCCCGGTAAACCCATAAGATGGCTTTTTTGCACCTCCAGATCCTTTAATCTTTGTTAAACGACCCTCTCTTACAGCCTCTTCTAAACGGATACCCATGCCTACCATTTCAGTAAAGTCACTTGGCAAACTTGCCACCATCCTCTCATAGTAGAAAGCACCCATATTTTTCAAGAAAATCTTAGTCATCTCCTTCTCTTCCATGGGAGGAATCACTTGGGTGGCTACCTCACGCCATCTCTGTAAATATTCTTTAAATGATTCTCTATCTTTCTGAACCATGGCCCTGAGTTGATCACGGTCAGGCGCCATGTCCATGTTGTACTTGTATTGTTTAATAAACGCTTCTCTCAAGTCATTAAAAGTATAGATATTGACACTGTCCAAACTCATATACCACTTCAGCGCAACACTGGTCAAACTATCCTGAAAAAAGTGAATCCACAGATGCTGATCATCAGTATGGGTAGACATTATCCTTACATACATTATCAGACGAGCATGAGGGAAAGTGTTTCCCTTGTACTTCTCAAACTCTGGGACTTTAAACTTTGCAGGTATCTTAACATTCAGGACCAAGCATAATTCATTCACATTTTGTCCGAATAACTCTTTTTCCCTGAGGGCCTTCATCTCCCTCTACATCTTGTCAAACTGTTCTTGAAAATCATCCATTCTGTCATACAGACCCAAGTCTTCACTTGGTCGAGGAAAAGGACAACACACATCATCATTAACAAACGGAACCATTTTCACCAAAGGGGGTGCAGCAGGAACAGCATGAACCACATGAGGTGCAGGAGTAACAATAGTCTGAACAACTGGAGTATCTTGAGGACCAAGATTGAAACCTTTAGGTGAAAAGTTCTCTGGAATTCCCCATGGATAACCTTGAGGCATGCGATTCAGAACAACAACTGGGGTAGCAGACACAGGAACAGCCAGAGCTTCAGCAGTAGCCCTTGTTGGTTTAGGTTGAACACTCGGTGGATGATTCTGAGCAGCCACCAGAGATTCCATCAGAGCAGTAAGATTGGCCATGTCGGCCTTCAAAGCGGAAACTTCCTCGCACAGCTCACGATTTTCTTGTTCTAAGTTGTCCATCTTCCTTCTGAAATTAGCCCGAGTGTTGTAGTGGTGAGTCAGCTTGCTGAACAAAGTAAAGAAGCTTGGTAAGACACCTGGATATGCATAAAAAATGCAAGAAATATGTACAATATGATGCATGATATACAATGCATATGATTTTATTTTGTAATTTAGTATTTCAAGGGATTTAAAGTTTATAGACATATTGCAAATATCAAAGTAATAACGCATTTGAAAATACTGAAATTTTTTATAATAACTTTAAAATAGGTTACAAGTCTCAACCATCCCAAGTACAAGATGAAAATAAAGTCTAAAACCCTGAGAAGTAAAGCTGTCGGAAATCACTCTATACGTTGGCGCTTCCCTGTAAGCCTGACAATCTGACCCTTCAACCTCTGATTTTCTTCCGCATACCTGGTGGCAACTGTAGCGGTAGAAATGTTCAAGACTAAGCCATTGGATTGACTAGACTTTGTACAAATCAAAAATAAAAATCGCCACCGTGCTTTATTGTTTCCAAAGGAATGGGAAAAGAGTGAATAACCCAAAAAAGGGGGAAAGATTCAAGGTAAGGGGGTTGGTTATGAAAATGGAAGGTATTAGCACCCTAAACATCTACGGTACTCCGCAGGAACCTCTTTGTAAAATCTGTATATTTTGGCTATATAAAAAAATGTCTTATATATGAAATGGATGGTGGAGGTGAGAGAAGAAATATATTTTTTATGATTTTTTTGCACCCGCCGCAGTTGCGAACCTTTAGTGCCTACGTACCACCTTTCATGCAATAGGGGATCAGGGTACACGTAGTTCCTATTTTAAAAGTCTGAAACACAAGTGTGTTGGTTAATTTTATGAGATAAGACATCATCGTCATTGTCCGTGTGGAAAACATACTTACTACCCACAATCATGAGAAAGGAGAATTTGCATCATCTCAAAGTGGAGGATAATGGCTTGGATTTTAAAATCAACAATTCCTCACTCAACACCCAAGTGGAAAATATCTCACTTCACTACATATTGTAGAAATGACAAGAATATAAATGCTCAAATGAGCAAAGATGAAAATGGAATGAAATGAAAAATGCTAAAAAATAAATAGTGCATAAAGCAAAAAAGAATAAAAGCATAAAATAAAACAAGTCAATAATTAGTGGTTAGTTGGACGACCATCTTGAAACTTACATTTGGAACTCATTAAAGGATTGGTAGAACCAAAGCCTCCACACAACAAGTTGCATTTGCTTTTTGTCAAGTATATCATCCATTTGGAATTCTCACAAGTACCATTTAATGATCAATGATGTTTAAGTGATCCGCGTTGACCAAAGATGTTGTAGATCCATTAGAGGATTGGTAGAACCAAAGCCTCCATACAATGAATCTCAAGGTTATTGGATCAAAGAGATCAATTTAACATACTTGGGCTTGCAATCATAAGTTTGGCCCACGAATGATCATTTATTCGAATCGGGACAAAATTTAGCGCTATGTTAAGCAATCGTAAGTGGACTTATATAGAAGTCGCACCTATTTTGAGGCCGGTCAATAGCAATCTATGCACCATTTGTTTTGAGACATGATATAGAGATCATGCTCTAACAACATTTAGTGCAATTAGAAGAGGATGAGATGAAGAGGACTTAGGGTTAAAAAAAAGAAACCACATTTGAATTAAAAATTTAATCAAACTATTATTAAAATCATTCATCCATTTTGGTGGAGTTGAACTCAACACCTAAGATCCAATGATGTTAATAAAGCCATGATCAAAAAATCAACCCAAGACAGCCAGAAAATAATCACAAAATTATATATATTTAATATGTACATTAAAAGGTTTAAAAATGTTTAAAAAAAGAAGAAAATAATGAGGAAAATATCAATTATATTCAATTTAATCAAGAAATGAAAAATAAGACCATAGAAAAATCAGTAAAGAGGCCAAGTAATTTTACAAATTTTTTGGGAATTTTTAAAAGTCAGAAACTATTTTTAAAAATTAAAATTAATGGGTAAAATAAACAAAAATAGTAAAAAATAGTAAAGTCAGAAACAAAAATAAAATAAGGTCACCAATATTTGTCACAATACCATTGGATCATTCCATAATTTTTTCAGAATTTAAAAATGTGTAAAAGTATTTTTAAACATTTTTAAACAAATAAAATAAGTGTAAAATTCATTAAAAAAATACTAAACACAAAATTAAATTGTGAAAAAATAAAAATCAGAAAACGAATAATCAAAAATGTTTTTCATAATTTTTTCAGATTTTTTGGACTAAAAATGAATTTTCTATGATTTTTTGAAATTTAAAACAATTAAAATATAAAAAATCAGAAAAAGAAAATAAAAGAAAAAGATGTGGACCATTGGATGAGAGTCAAAACGCGTTAGTAATCAAATCCAAAGGATCTGGAGGGCTATGCATATCATGGTCTTTAATGAATAATGTACAAAATCATTAATAAAATCAGAATTTGAAAATAACAAATGTCACGCTTTCATTGGTTAGAAGATGGCACGTTGGTCATCTTCAACCTCCAGCCTTCACGAATTGCAGGTCTCTCAATCTGTAAAATCAAAAGCTCAGACCTATGTCATTGGCTTCGTCTCTTCAAGACGAAGACAACCACACCCTCGCGCCAAATTTATATAAATTGTAACTCAAGCAATTTGGAAAGAATGTTTTGAAAAGGGATTTGAAAATTCATCGTCAAAACGTGCTTCCAGATAAAAGTAAGTGTTACAACTAGAACCATGGAAATAAGAGCAACGCAATGATACCAAAGTTTTGAAGAATTGATGAAGGAATCTACCTATTGAAGTTGAGTTGTGGGAATCTGAAACTGGACTTCTATGGAGCAATATAGGGCATGATTCTTGAATGTGATTATATGGTTAGCTTCAGGGAAGATCAAGGAAGGTGAATTGATAAAAAATGGATTGAAAAAGGCTTGAGAATAGGATTCGAAGTAACTGAATTCTGAGTTGTGAAGCAAGTTTGGCAGGGTGATTCTGGCTATCTAAGCTTGGAAAATTGAATGGGGGATGACCCTCTATTTATAGGGAATCAAATGGAATGTTCAAGCGTGTGGAATGATGCGAATTGGAGGGAAATTGCGTGAACCTGATGCACGAGCAAGGTGTGACCTGATTTGCATCAAAAGTCATCTAATTCTTGCGTTTCAAGGCTCTAATCCACTTTGGAAACTTGGTTAAACATGTTTAGATCAAAAACACGTGCTAATTTGATGTTTAAAGGCCAAAACATAAATTTCAAATTCTGACTTATGGAGAAACTTCAGTTCCAAGTTACCAAGTTCAATCCAATGACATTTCCACCTCAAGGAGTCTTAGGGCAAAATTCTTGATGCTTTGGAAAGATGAGGTAACAAGCTTTGCAATGGAAAAATAATGGAATCAAATGGATGCTTGAGCTAAAATCTACATGGAGTCAAAGTTGAAGAAAAAGAGTTGACTTTCCATACTTAGAAATATTTCAAATTCTTCTTTAAAAATGACCTATAATCTTTTGCATCCAAACATGGCCTTCCACTTAGAATTTTCTCTTGACCACAAAATATGGAATGAAGTAGATCTCTTGAATGACATTTTTCAATTTGAACCACTCAAAATCTCCAAAAATTGAGCAAGTTATGACTTGTTGAAGTTGGACAAAAATTATGAAATGACATATAATCTTTTGCATTCTTAAGTCAACTTCCATCCATTTTTTCACTTTGCACATAAAAGAAGGCATGAAATACACATCCTTAGGATCATCATGAAAAAATAATGGGATCAAGGTGATAAAAATTGACCAAGTTATGACCATTTGAAGTCACATATGGAAAATTGGGGATTCATCTGGATGACTTGTAACCTTCCTTCTTCACCAAGTTCCTTCCACATGAAAACTCCTTGGAACTTTTGAAGTGATTTGTTGGTAACTCTATGAAGATAAGAATGTTTTTGGAATCACTCAAAAATACCAAAAGATGAGCAAGATATGTCCCTTTGAAGTCCAAAACCCTAGCCTCTAGATCAAGAGAATGCTTGGTGGAACTTTGCCAAATTTGAACAAAAATTTTTGTGCCAATATTCTTACTTTGTGAATAGAGATTGTTGAGGATGATGAGGACTCGTGGCCACCTAAACCACTTCCATACCAACTTCCAAACAACTTCAATGGTGAGGTTTGAATTTCTCAAGCTTTTGACTAGGGCATGGAAATAAACTCATGGACCCATGAAGCAATTTGTTAAACCTCATTGCCTTTACCTACATTATTAACAAGTAAGACAAACCAATATTCAATTTTGTTAATTAGAGAGAAAATCAAAGAAAAATATCCATGATCACAAAAGAGAACAAGTTAAGGTGCTTGGTAATTCCTCAGAAGAGCAAAGCTAAAGATAGGGAGAAGAACCAAAAGCCCTAATGTGATTTTGTTGTGATTGAAACAATATGGTATGATGAAGGGATCTTAGGGGCAAAAATTGGGTTACAACAGCTGCCCTTATTTAAGTTTCTTCTATCCGGAGATACGAAGGTTAAAAATCTTCGTGTCGACGTGATCGAAGACACTTAAATATAAAATAAACCCTGTTTTTGGCCCTAAGATGCCATGCAAATGCTTATGCATATGAATTCATATGATTGGAACAAAAGAGATGCAAAGTAGCATTGGGGATGCAACAAAAAATGTAGAAACAAAGGAGCAACCCCACAAGGAAAATAAATCACTTGTAAACCACAAGAACAGAATCAGAGAGGAGGATAACAAGCATCGACGTTCACTACCGATGTACTACCAACGTTCACTGAAGGTAGAAAGAGAAAATATATCATATCACCGCCGTTCACTGACGATGAACTATCAACGTTCATTGAAGATAGAAAAAAGATAAGAAACACCGACGTTCACTGCCGATGTACTACCAACGTTCACTGAAGGTAGAAAGAGGAAATATCATATCACCGCCGTTCACTGGCGATGAACTATCAATGTTCACTGAAGATAGAAAAAAGATAAGAAACACCGACGTTCACTGGCGATGTACTACCAACATTCACTGAAGGTAGAAAGAGAAAATATATCATATCACCGCCGTTCACTGACGATGAGCTATCAATGTTCACTGAAGATAGAAAAAAGATAAGAAACACCGACGTTCACTGCCGATGTACTACCAACGTTCACTGAAGGTAGAAAGAGGAAATATCATATAACCGCCGTTCAATGAAGATGAACTATCAACATTCACTGAAGATACCAAAAAGATAAGAAACACCGACGTTCACTGTCGATGTACTACCAACGTTCACTGAAGGTAGAAAGAGGAAATATATCATATCACCGCCGTTCATTGACGATGAACTATCAACGTTCACTGAAGATAGTATAAAGATAAGAAACACCAACGTTCACTGCCGATGTACTACTAACGTTCACTGAAGGTAGAAAGAGGAAATATATCATAGTTTCTCCAAGATTCAGGTGTTTTGCCAAGAACGGGTCTCAACTTCTTCTTTAACCAAGGAAATCTGCCTGGAAAGGGTAATATGTAATCTGTCTTAAATAAAGAGACCTCCACTTATTGTCAAGGGGAATTGCAAAGAGAAATGACTTTCTAGGGATATAAATATGACTTCCCGGGGAAATGTCACGATATTCCTGCTGAGGAGATAAAGTCTTCCTGTGCAAAATAAATGCACAAACCAAAACTCAAAGTTTTCAGAAATCCATAATAAATGATATTGTCATGTAGCCACAAATCCAATTCAGAAATAAACTAGAGCAAGACGGCCAGTGTAGATTCATCTTTTGAGAAATAAACTCAAGAAGGAAAACCAAATTCAACTAAACAACGAGCGCTGCCGGAAAGGTCAGAACATAATGTCAATGAATGATGATTTTTAGCAATGCATGGTGTATGTATGAATGTATGAGTGCTATTGTGCATATTCTGGTAAAAAGGATGCATAATCAGCATAGACAAACAAAACCGCCTCAGGTACTAACAACATTGGGCTAAGCTTCAACCAGAAAGATCAATCCAAGAAAGGTAAAAGAAACTGCAGAAACCAAACTTATTTTTTTAACTTCGCTGAGGAGAACCATAATTCGAATGTAGCTAAATCAAACAAAAACCGGGATAGAACACCCTTCTTCCGGTTTCATCGGAGAAAAAGGGTTTCCAAAAGCAACATGCCTACTGGAGATTGCAAGATCAATCTCAAATGAAGCAGACTGACACCAAAACAACCAAGCCTCACTGGAGAATTCAAGCCTACCTCCCTGGAGAAAAACAACTGACTGAAACTTTCACCACGAATACTCATTCCAACAAGAGATGCCCTGGGATAATCTTCCCAGGAAATCAAGAAGTCAACATTAATGCCAAAACTGAAAAAAGAGCGACATCCAAGCACACCAAGGGAATGAAACCTTTCATAATACGAGGAAAGACTTTGCTGGGGAATCTGGGACAGAGGCTTCTGATTATACAAACCCGAAAAAAATGAACCAAGACTTGACTGGGGATAGTGGGGTCATAAACCCAATACTGTACCTTGTACCCACTAACATCGTCTTTAACTATCTGAGAAACACACAAAGATTGCACACACCAGCAAAGTGACCTGAGAAAACCTTTATGAAAGAAATAAATCCTCTTAAAACAAACGGAGTTTGTTCATTCTTGGGATCACCATTTTTGTTGTCATTGTTTCATCATAAATCCCAAAGTAAATTGAATCGTAAAGATCTCTTCTCTTTTTTTGAAAAGTTAATTTTGCTTCTTTTAATCTTTTTGCTTTAACAGTTATTATCAGTAATAAATGAAGTCTTTGCAAGCTAAATAAAAATAAGAACACAAAGAATTAGGCAAAAGCTCGAATTTCATTAATAGAATGGTAGTCTGCGAATAGCGTGACTCCATGGATGATTAAAAAGTTTGGGAAATGGTAATACCTAATGGAAAAGATACATTGAGATACAATGACCACTATCCCTCCTAACAACTTTTGAAATCCTAAGCAGCAGCTTTCGTTGAAGTATGGTGAGGATCCGAGAAGATTGTTGCTTCAACGATCAAGTCTCGTCTGACGTAGTTACTTGCCAAGAAAATCCCTAACTTTTGCCTAAGTTGCCCTCGCGGGTTTTCAACTTAGCGGGAAACTCATTCTGTTTATGTCTCTAATTTTTGCCTAGACCTCCCTTTCGGGTTATCGGCCTACCGAGACGCTCCTTTTTTCCTAAGCCGCCCTTTCGGGTTTTCAACTTAGTGAGCTGTTCTTTTATTTCTTTAGGCGAAGTACTTCTTGACTGCGTCAGCATTCATGGGACGTGGGAACTCCTCGCCATCAATAGTTTCAAGAATTAATGCACCATCAGAGAAGGCTTTCTTGACAACATACGGGCCTTCAAAATTGGGAGTCCACTTGCCGCTAGAATCAGTGTTGAAAGACATGATCTTCCTGAGCACGAGGTCGCCTTCTCTGAATTCACGAGATTTGACCTTTTTATCAAATGCTTTCTTCATTCTCTTATGATATAACTGCCCATGACATAAAGCTGTCATCCTCTTCTCTTCAATCAAACTCAATTGGTCAAACCTGTTTTGAACCCATTCAGCCTCTATCAATTTGGCTTCCATTATCACACGCAACGAGGGAATCTCTACCTCGACAGGGAGTATAGCTTCCATTCCATATACTAGGAAAACGGGGTTGCTCCTATTGAAGTGCGAACAGATGTTCGATATCCATGCAGAGCAAAAGGGAGCATTTCATGCCAATCCTTATAAATGACAACCATTTTCTGGATAATTTTCTTGATATTAATATTAGCAGCTTCAACAGCCCCATTCATCTTTGGCCTGTATGGAGATGAATTGTGATGGAAAATTTTGAATTCTTCGCACAGTTCAGTCATCATCTTGTTGTTCAAATTTGAGCCAATCTCAGTGATGATTCTGCTCGGCACACCATACCGGCATATAAGATTGTTTTTGATGAAGCACAAAACCACCTGTTTGGTAACATTGGCATATAAAGCAGCCTCTACCCATTTGGTAAAGTAGTCAATTACTACCAAGATGAAACGGTGTCCATTCGAAGCTTTGGGTTTTATCATCCCGATCATGTCAATACCCAACATAGAGAAAGGCCACGGGGAGGAAATCACATTGAGAAGTGTCGGAGGTACATGGATCTTATCTGCATAAATCTGGCATTTATGGCACTTCTTTGCAAATTTGTAACAATCATATTCCATTGTCAACCAATAATAACCTGCCCTTAGCATCTTTTTAGCCATTGAATGTCCATTAGCATGAGTGCCAAATGAACCTTCATGGATCTCATGCATCAACATGTCTGCTTCGTGTCTATCCACGCATCTGAACAAGACCATGTCAAAATTTCTCTTGTATAACACATTTTCACTGAGGAAGAAACCGCCTGCCAACCTTCTCAGTGTCTTTCTATCTTTCTTTGACGCACCAAATGGGTATTCCTGAGTCTGAAGAAAATGCTTGATATCATAATACCAAGGTTTTTCATCTGCTACCTCCTCTGTCACAAACACATGAGCGGGCCTATCTAGTCGTCAAACTGTAATTCGGGGAATATCATTCCAAGCATTTACTTGGTACATGGAAGCCAGAGTTTCCAGAGCATCTTCCATTTGATTTTCATCCCTAGGAATGTGATGGAATTCAACTTTATTGAAGAAGGGTAGTAATCTTCTAGCATAATACTTGTAAGGGATCAAGCCAGGGTGACGAGTGTCCCATTCTCCTTTAATCTAATTTATTACCAAAGCTGAATCACCATACACATCTAGAACCTTGATTCTGAGATTAATAGCTTCCTCAAGACCCATGATGCAAGCCTCATATTCTGCCATATTATTAGTGCAATCAAATGTTAACCTCGCAGTAAAAGGAATGTGCGATCCATGAGGAGTAACAATCACAACACCAATTCCTTTATCATAAGCATTCACAGCTCCATCAAATACCATACTCCAACGAGATTCAGGGTCGGGGCCATCCTCATGCAATGGTTCATCATAATCTTTCACTTTCAAGAACATCACATCTTCATCGGGGAATTCACATTCTACAGACTGATGATCTTCCACCGGCTGGTGAGCAAGGTAATCTGCCAACACACTACTTTTGATAGCATTTTGAGTGCGGTACTTGATATCATATTCAGATAAAAACATCTGCCAGCGGGTAATTCTCCCAGTAAGAGCAGGCTTTTCAAAAATATACTTGATTGGATCCATTTTGGAGATCAACCAAGTAGTATGACTCAACATATACTGCCGCAAACGCTTTGCCGCCCAGGCCAAAGCACAACATGTTTTTTCTAGCACAGAATACTGCGACTCACAATCAGTGAACTTTTTGTTGAGATAATAAATGGCGAACTCTTTCTTTCCCATTTCATCCTGTTGTCCTAAAATACAACCCATAGATTTATCTAACACTGTTAGATACATAATTAACGGTCTTCCTTCTACGGGAGGGAGAGAGATAAGAGGTTCAAGCAGATACTCTTTAATACTTTCAAATGCCCTTTGGCAGTCATCCGTCCATACACAACCTTGATCTTTCTTTAACAACTTAAAGATCGGTTCACACGTTGCAGTCATGTGGGAGATAAATCTGGAGATATAATTCAAACGCCCGAGGAAACCCATGACTTGCTTTTCAGTTCTTGGTGCTGGCATTTCTTGAATTTCTTTGACTTTGTCAGGGTCAACTTCAATTCCTTTCTGGCTAACAATAAAACCCAACAATTTTCCCGATCTAACTCTGAAGGTGCATTTATTTGGGTTCAGGAGCAGACGATACTTCCTCAAACACCGAAACAACTTCAATAAATCTGCTATATGCCCTTCTTCAGTTTGGGATTTGACAATCATATCATCAACATATACTTCGATTTCTTTGTGCATCAGATCATGGAATAGGGTTGTCATAGCCCTCTGGTACGTAGCACCAACGTTCTTCAACCTGAAGGGCATCACTCTGTAACAGAATGTTCCCCAGGGTGTGATAAATGTTGCTTTTTCCATGTCCTCTAGAGCCATTCTTATTTGATTATACCCGGAAAATCCATCCATGAACGAGAATACCTTGAATTTTTTTGTGCTATCCACTAACATGTCAATGTGAGGCAATGGAAAATCATCTTTTGGACTAGCTTTATTTAGATCTCTGTAATCTACGCACATGCGGACTTTTCCGTCTTTTTTCGGTACTGGGACAATATTGGAAATCCATTGAGGATACACTGATGTCACAAGAAAACTAGCATTAATCTGCTTTAGGACCTACTCCTTGATCTTTACTTCCATATTCAGGTGGGTTCTTCTCAACTTTTGTTTAACTGGCAGATACTCTGGCTTCAACGACAAACGATGCTCGACAATGTTTGTATCTAAACTAGGCATATCTTGATAAGACCACGCGAAAATATCCACATACTCTTTCAACAGTTCAATCAACCCGCTCTTTACATCAGGATACAACAATGCTCCAATCTTAACTTCCTTCGGATCTTCTTTTGAACCCAAATTAACCACTTCCAAACACTCTTTATATGGATGAATGGTATTTTCCTCGTGCTCAAGCAACCTGAGACTTCTTCTGGAATCTCATCATAATCTTCTTCTTCATCCCCAAACACAGGACAATCAAAGTTAGGAGAGGGTGCAGGGTCATTGTATTCAACAGGTTTTTTAATTAATCTGCACATGTGATTTATGATTGTTTTTAGAAACTGACACATATAACAAGTGATCATGCCGATTAATTTTCAGTTATTATTTATTTTGAAAGGTTTTTTATTTATTTATTTATTTATTTATTTTTATTACCATTTCCCAAGAAAAAGCAGAAAATTAAAGACATAATTTTGGAAGCAAAGACAACTTTTATTAATGATCTTAACAGTTATAGCAAACAGATAAGCCCCACAACATTAATACTTACACCTTGGGCAGAGTGAAAGATTTTCAAAAGAAAGAAACAGATTAACAAAAAAAATTACTTTGAAATATTTATGCAAGAAGTAACATCAATGGTGACCCAGTTCTGAACTCGAACTCCATGCGTCATATAATTCAGTACTTCCTGCTCTGCTTCATCCTCTTCAACATGATTAATTCCAGAACTAATCGGATGGAGGTAGCCTCCGCTGCGGAAAACATCATGATAACTTTTCACAGAAGACTTTGGCTTCAAACTTTCACCTTTTCCATTCCTCGAAGAGAAACCCAAACCAGTTCTGTTCTTGTTCGCAGGTGGATCCACAAGTCGTCCCCAAACTGTATTATGACCATTGCGCACAACCTACTGCGCGTCCTTCAGGGAGACCACATAATTCTCATTCTTCCTTATGTTGTCAATGGATGAGGCTTGGAATTGGGTTCCAACAACAGCCTCATCCGCTTCTATAATACTGAAAGAGGATAGATGGAATATCAACAACGCCTGCTCCCCATTTATGATCACTACCTTCCCTTCACGCACAAACTTTATCTTTTGATGCAGAGTTGAAGTGACAACCCCTGCTTCGTGTATCCATGGCCGTCCTAGCAAAAAAATATACGCAGGAATAATGTCCATAACCTGGAAGGTTATCAAGAACAAATGTGGTCCTATGTGGATGGGTAAGTCCACCTCACCGATGACAGATTTCCTCGACCCATCAAAATCCTCCACAATGATGCCACTCGGGCGCATGGGTGTTCCCTGATACTTTAACTTCATGAGGGTACTTCTCGGTATAACATTCAACGCGGATCCATTATCAATAAGCACATTGGATAGCGAGTCATTCTTGCAATTCATAGATATGTGGAGGGCCAGGTTGTGATTCCCCCCTTCATCTGGTAACTTATCATCGCAGAAACTCAAGTTGTTACATGATGTAATGTTTCTAATTACGCTGCAGAATTGATCTAACAGCATGTCATTCTCTTCAAAATCTTGGTCTAGTACTCTCATCAGTGATTCTCTATGAGCGGAGGAATTCATCAATAAAGCTAGGATGGATATCTTTGAAGGAGTCTACAATAGGCGGTCTACAATTTTGTAGTCGCTCATTTTAATTATCTTCAAGATATCATCCAATTCTTTCTCCAATGTAGCTCCACTAGTATCTCCTACAACCTTCTTAGACTCATCATTCTCAGCAATTTTCTTTCCAGCAACAACATCTCTTTGAATAACTGGCGCAAACACACGACCACTACGGGTCACCCTGCTATTATCAGCTATATTTCCAACATCTGGCATTGGCTGGATGAGAATTTCCACCGCATCTTCTAAGATTGTAGCATTGTATTTGTAAGGCACAACCTTATTTGATTTATAGGGAACAGGTTCTGACAGACTAATTATCAATGGGGTAACAACTGGTTTGCTATGGTACTCCATCTCAAGATGAGCGGGTGCACTAAAACAAGGTACAATGACGTTTAAACCTTCCTCAACACAATCAACCCTCAAAAGGTCATTTCCAGCAAACAAATCTTCGTTAGAAGAGAAATACTCATCCGCAGAGGCATACTCTTCCTATGACTCTTCTCCCATTAAACAACTTCAACCATATCAATCTCGTGATAATCATCTCTCTTACCTGTGATCTTGATACTTCCATTGTCTAACAGCAGTTGAACAGCCTCTCTCACAATAGAACATCCTCGGGGGTCTTGACAACAAACTATGCAAGACCCATATTGGTGTTCCACCTGACCAGCAGTACGACAGAAAGCAGCATGCAACTGTACGATATCTTCATTCAAATGCTCTACTTCAAAAATTCTGAATTCACCCGGACATCCAGAAACCATATTCACTTCCTCTTCATATTCTGCCCTATGCCTGATTATATGAATTAGACCTTCATCCATCATCTCCTGTGAATCAGCCTTTATCTTCTCGCCACCCTGTATGTTTGTACTGCAAATAGCATAATTGGCGTGGTCATGCGTATAATAACTGAATTCACAGAGATCTGCGTGCATCTTCACCAAATTCCCTCTCACCAGATTAATGTCAAAAATCCAGAAGTCACCTGGACAACCGACCACCATATTCACAGCATTCACTCTCCCGTGCTTGGGTAGAGGATTGTCTTTCACATTAGGTCCCATGTCTTTGAAAGATAAAATTCCGGACTTTACCAACCTTTGCACTTCAGTCCTTAAAGGATAATAATTTCCAGCACTATGCCCTGGTGCTCCCTGATGAAAGGCACACGTCTGGTCTGCTTTTTAATACCAAGGAAATGGTGATGGTACTACTGGAGGTGGTCGTGTCTGGACCAACTTCTTTTGAATCAATGCTGGTAGTAGCCATACATAACTCATGGGAATAGGGTCGTAGTTCTCCCTTCTCTGATTATTCCCTTGGTTCCCCTGTTGGGACTGTCATTGATAAACAATGGTAGTTGGAGCGACATTCATAACAGGAGTCACTGAAGCAACTTGCTGGTGACACTGATAATTCCTTCTAGGAGTGTTTACCCTCCTCTCTTGCATAACGGCATTGGTATCCCCTTCTTTCTTCTTTATAAACCCATAAGCTGGCTTCTTCACACCCCCGGATCCTTCACCCTTTGTCAAACGGCCTTCTCTTACTGCCTCTTCTAGACGGACACCCATTCCTACCATCTCTGTAAAATCACTTGGGGAACTTGCTACCATTCTTTCGTAGTAGGAAGCGCCTAGCGTCTTCAGAAAAATTTTAGTCATTTCCTTCTCCTCCATGGGAGGAATCACTTGTGCAGCCACTTTCCTCCATCTCTGCGCGTACTCTTTGAACGATTCCCTGTCTTTCTGAACGATGGCCCTAAGCTGGTCACGGCCGGGCGCCATGTCCACATTGTACTTGTATTGTTTAATGAATCATTCTCCCAAATCATTAAAGGTATGAATGTTGATGCTATCTAAACTCATGTACCATTTCAATGCTGTGCCGGTCAGACTATCCTGGAAAAAGTGAATCAGCAGACGCTGATCATCGGTGTGGGTAGACCTTCTCCTCACATACATCACCAAGTGAGCACGAGGGCAAGTATTTCCCTTGTACTTCTCAAACTCCGGGACCTTGAACTTAGCAGGCACTTTAACATTCGGGACCAAACACATCTCATTCACATTCTACCCAAATAGCTCTTTTCCCCTAAGAGTCTTCATCTCTCTTTGCATTCTATCAAACTGCTCTTGGAAGTCATCCATTCTGTCATAAAGACCCAAATCTTCACTCGGCAAAGGGAAAGGACGACACACATCTTCAAACGAAACCAAGTTCACCGAAGGAGGTGCAGCAGGAATAATATGCACCCCAGGAGGTGCTGGAGTAACAACATTCGAAACCACTGAACCATCTTGGGGGCCCAAATTGAAACCTTCAGGTGCAAAATTCTCTGGCATTCCCCACAGATGACCTTGAGACATGCGGTTTTGAACAACAATCGGAGTAGTGGATACAGGAACAGCAGGAACTTCAGCATTTTCCCTTGTTGGTTGAGTTTGAACACTCTGTGGTTGATTCTGAGCAACCACCATAGCTTCCATCAGAGTAGTCAAATTGTCCAAGCTGGCCTTCAAAGAAGAAACTTCTTCGTGTAGCTCGCGATTCTGTTGTTCCAAGTTGTCCATCTTCTTTTTGAAGTTAGCCCGAGTGTTGTAGTGATGAGTCAGCTTGCTGAACAAAGTAAAGAAGCTGGGTAAGGCACCTGGATATGCATAATAAATGCAAGAAATATGTGCAATATGATGCATGATGTGCAATGCATATGATTATTTTTACTTTATTATTTAATATTTCAAGGTATTTAACGTTTATAGACATATTGTAAACATCAAAATAATAACACATTTGAAATACTAAAAAACTTTTATTATAACTTCAAAAATGGATTACAAGTTTCAATGATCCCAAGTACAAGATGAAAATACAATCTAAAAATCCTGAGAGAAAGAAACTGATAGAGATCAATCTGTACGCTGGCGCTTCCCTGTGAGCCTGGCAATCTGAGCCCTCAACCTCTGGTTTTCTTCCACCTGTCTGATGGAAACCTCCTTCCAATCATCTGGATCAAGAAATGAGCAATCAGCACCTGTTTGAGGCTTAGGAGAAAATAAATCCCCTTGCCTCCCCATAGACTCCACCGCTCGACTCTCAAGGATCTCGATCAAATCAACTTTCTCCTTCAAGTCTGCTTTGTAGGAACTCTCTAAAGTCTGGAACTTATTCTTCCAAGCATCCCTTTCCTGTTGCATCCTAACCAAAGCAAGCTGCAACTCTTCTAGTTCATCTAATAAAGGAGGAGTGATCTTCACAAATAGGTCAGGCATGGGTGTCTCTCGAGTATACGACATCTTCAACTGAATGGCTCTCGATCGGACCCACTGAAGATATGGCTCCAAAGAAATAGAACCCCTAGGTCCCAAATCCTTCCTACTCTTCTTATGAATGTGACGCAAGGCTTTCGCAATCTGCTCCCTACCTTCTCTGTGGTCTTCTCCCTCCTTCAGAAAGAAACTACTCAAATGAACACTGTTTGGTTTATCCCTCATCGGATAACCAAGCTGTCGTCGTGCAAGAACAAGGTTATAGTTAATTCCTCCCTTTGTATAAAGAAGAGGTACATTGGGGAAACTACTACAATTGTCAATAACCTCTATATCCTGATAAGCTCGATGATACCAATCAATATCCGAATGAGTAAGCGCCATGATTTTAGGAGCCCAACGGGGTTCCTTCTTGACATCCCAAAAAGCATCAGACTGAGGCATATGAAAGATAAACCATCGGTACAACAAAGGCATGCAACAGATAATCATTCCCCCATGATAAGAACTCCGAAGATGAACATAGTAATAAGCATCACCCAACAGTGTAGGAACCGGGTTTCCAATCATGAAAATTCTAATAGCGTTAATGTCGACAAACTTGTCCACATTAGGGAATAAGAATAATCCATAAGCAAGCAGAGCAAAGATGGCTTCAAAAGAAACCGTACTCTTCATTCTAACAAAGTAACGAGCTTTCTCCAAAAAGAACTGAGCTGGTAATCCTCTAATCCCTCCTTTGGTAGTCATATGGGCTTCCACCTCAGACTTCCCCAGATGAATCAAAGCAGCAATCTCATGTGGTTTTGGCTCACCCTCTAAACCGGTGAAAGGAACACGATCAGTAACAGGTAAATCCAATAGATAGGAATACTCCTCCAGTGTAGGCATCAACTGATAATCGGGAAAAGTAAAGCAGTGATACACCGTATCATAGAACTGGACCAAGGTCGAGAGAATACCCTCCTTCATCTTCAACTTCATGAGAGGAATAATGGATCCATACTTCTTCCGAAAGTCTGTAGGATACTCAATCTCGGGAATTAGACTGACCAACTCATCTATCTTGGGATCCTTGAAACTGTATTTCGTCTTTCTCTTTCCAGAATCCATGGTTAATAGTACCTGAGATATTCACAAATAGTCAACCTTTAAATCCCTTGAAATATTGTTTTCTTCAAAAGATGCTTATGAGTGCATGGATGCATGATGCAAAAATCACACACAAAATCACACATATAGGGTTCATAGGTTCAACGTCACGAGCATGGGGTCGAAGGTACTACCCATAAGGTGTTGGTCTAAAAAGTTAGCACCTGCCGAACAAGGTTCTATAGGTTCACAAAGTCTACATCCTTCCTTCGGATATTACCAACTTCTCGATTAACTCGATAATTAGTAATATTCTCAAGAAAGACTCGTCCGAGCATAGTATCGCGTGACAACTATTTCTGGATTACACCGTCATAGCTTCCGCACTACACCTAAAATGCCAAGATGGGTTTGGTATTCTACGGTCCTCAGTTTCAGCAGGCTCCCAGGTCGAAAGAAGTACGTCTTCCCGATTACTCGGTAAATGACACTACAGTCAAAGGAGCCTCCACTTAGTGGGGGATCTCATGCCTCATTTTTTGGGATTACTCCCTCAAAGTTAACATGACTATACCGCCCGTCCTATCTTAAAGTTTGCCCAAGTCCGGGTATAGGACTTATGAGTTATCACCAAGCACCCTGAAAACTAGGAAAATCCAAACAAACATATATACAAAATATAATACATAAACACAATAACACATATACAGATAATAAACAAAGATAGGCTCAACCCACTTAGGGATGGACCAACAAGAGGCCAATCTGTCCCCAGTGAAGTCTCCATTTTTCTGTAGCGGTAGAAATGTTCAAGACTAAGCCATTGGATTGACTATACTTTGTACAAATCAAAAATAAAAATCGCCACCGCGCTTTATTTCTTCCAAAGGAATGGGAAAAGAGCGAATAACCCAAAAAAGAGGGAAAGATTCAAGGTAAGGGGTTTGGTTATGCAAAGGGAAGGTATTAGCATCCTAAACCTCTACGGTACTCCGCAGGAACCTCTTTGTAAAATCTGTATATTTTGGCTATATAAAAAAGTGTTATATATAAAATGGATGGTGGAGCTGAGAGAAGAAATATATTTTTTATGATTTTTTTGCACCCGCCGCGGTTGCGAACCCTTAGTGCCTACGTACCACCTTTCGTGCAATAGGGGATCAGGGTACACGTAGTTCCTCTTTTAAAAGTTTGAAACACAAGTGTGTTGGTTAATTTTATGAGATAAGACATCATCGTCATTGTCCGTGTGGAAAACATACTTACTACCAACAATTATGAGAAAGGAGAATTTGCATCATCTCAAAGTGGCAGATAATGGCTTGGACTTTAAAATCAACAATTCCTCACTCAACACCCAAGTGGAAAATATCTCACTTCACTACATATTGTAGAAGTATAGTTGTTTACATCACTACAAGGATTGACAAGAGTCTAATCTTTTGAGAAAAGTTTAAAGATAAAAACCGAAGTGGCAAAATGGTTTGAAATGAGATTGGTTGACTTTTAGTCTTCTCATAAAAAATGTCAAAGTATTATTAAATTGATTGAATTTTATTTATGAAAATGTTTTTGAAAATGCATGGATATAAGTCCAAGTTTATTGTAAAAGTGTTTAAGTTTTAAAACAAGAAGGGTTTTCAAAAGGAGGGAGAAGATTTTTGAAATTAAAGAAGATGGGAGAAAAAGAAGTGGCTATCATAAAGCTTAAGGTAAAAGCTAAGGATAAGGACCATCTAACCAACAAGAAGTAAAAACTTGACATTATGAGCCAAGATATAATTCTCATTCTTTGGAGTTAAACCAAGCAAGCAAAGATACTAGACCTCTTCAAATGTATTAAGTCTTCACAAAAATTGGACAGAGTAACAGCTGTATACGGGTGAATTCCAGATTACAAATAAAGAGTGTATTCACAAAAACCTGCACACAAAAACAAACAAGCAACCCAATGTCTTGAGGTAAACCTCAAGAGCTCCAGACAAAATAATAAGATAAGATCACAAGGTATCCAAGATAGGACAAGGTTTCTAATCCTAAGTCCAAGAAAAAGTCCACCGCTCCATAATGCCAAGGATAGTAACCAAATAGTCCAAGTACCATTAAGAGTTTTTTAGGGTTTATGTTGATTATTAAGTGTCTTAGGAAAAGAAAAAGAAAAGCTCAAATGAGTAAAGTAAAAATGACAAGAATATAAATGCTCAAATGAGTAAAGATGAAAATGGCATGCAATGAAAAATGCTAAAAGAATAATTAGTGCATAAAGCATAAAAGAATAAAAGCATAAAATAAAACAAGTCAATAATTAGTGGTTAGTTGGATGACCATCTTGAAACTTGCATTTGGAACTCATTAGAGGATTGGTAGAACCAAAGCCTCCATACAACAAGTTGCATTTGCTTTTTGTCAAGTATATCATCCATTTGGAATTCTCACAAGTACCATTTAATGATCAACGATGTTTAAGTGATCCGCGTTGACCAAAGGTGTTGTAGACCCATTAGAGGATTGGTAGAACCAAAGCCTCCACACAATGAATCTCAAGGTTATTGGATCAAAGAGATCAAATTAACATACTTGGGCTTCAATCATAAGTTTGGGCCACGAATGATCATTTATTCAAATCGGGACAAAATTTAGCGCTATGTTAAGCAATCATAAGTGGACTTATATAGAAGTCGCACCTATTTTGAGGCCGGTCAATAGCAATTTATGCACCATTTGTTTTGAGACATGATATAGAGATCATGCTCTAACAACATTTAGTGCAATTAGAAGAGGATGAGATGAAGAGGAATTAGGGTAAAAAAAAGAAACCACATTTGAATTAAAAATTTAATCAAACTATTATTAAAATCATTCATCCATTTTGGTGGAGTTGAACTCAACACCTAAGATCCAATGATGTTAATAAAGCCATGATCAAAAAATCAACCCAAGACAGCTAGTAAATAATCACAAAATTATATATATTTAATATGTACATTAAAAGGTTTAAAAATGTTTAAAAAAATAAGAAAATAATGAGGAAAATATTAATTATATTCAAATTAATCAAGAAATGAAAAATAAGACAATAGAAAAATCAGAAAAGAGGCCAAGTAATTTTACAAATTTTTTGGGAATTTTTAAAAGTCAGAAACTATTTTTAAAAATTAAAATAAATGGGTAAAATAAACAAAATTAGTAAAAAATAGTAAAGTCGGAAACAAAAAAAAATTAGGTCACCAATATTTGTCACAATACCATTGGATCATTCCATAATTTTTTCAGAATTTAAAAATGTGTAAGTATTTTTAAACATTTTTAAAAAAATCAAATAAGTGTAAAATTCATAAAAAATACCAAAACACAAAATTAAATTGTGAAAAAATAAAAATCAGAAAGAGAATAATCAAAAATATTTTTCATAATTTTGTCAGATTTTTTGGACTAAAAATGAATTTTCTATGATTTTTTGAAATTTAAAACAATTAAAATATAAAAAATCAGAAAAAGAAAATAAAAGAAAAAGATGTGGACCATTGGATGAGAGTCAAAATATGTTAGTAATCAAATCCAAAGGATCTGGCGCGCTGTACGTATCATGGTCTTTAATGAATAATGTACAGAATCATTAATAAAGTCAGAATTTGAAAATAACAAATATCACGCTTTCATTGGTTAGAAGATGACACGTTGGTCATCTTCAACCTCCAGCCTTCATGAATTGCAGGTCTCTCATTCTGTAAAATCAGAAGCTCAAACCTATGCCATTCGCTTCGTCTCTTCAAGACGAAGAGAACCACATCCTAACGACAAATTTATATAAACTTTAACTCAAGCAATTTGGAAAGAATGTTTTGAAAAGGGATTTGAAAATTCATGGTCAAAATGTGCTTCCAGATAAAAGTAAGTGTTGCGACTAGAACCAGGGAAATGAGAGCAACACAATGATACTAAAGTTTTGAAGAATTGATGAAGGAATCTACCTATTGAAGTTGAGTTGTAGAGCTCTGAAACTGGACTTCTATGGAGCAATATAGGGCACGATTCTTTAATGTGATTATATGGTTAGCTTCATGGAAGATCAAGGAAGGTGAATTGATAAAAAAAATGGATTGAAAAAGGCTTGAGAATAGGATTCGAAGTAACTGAATTATGAGTTGTTAAGCAAGTTTGGCAGGGTGATTCTGGCTATCTAAGCTTGGGAAATTGAATGGGGGATGACCCTCTATTTATAGGGAATCAAATGGAATGTTCAAGCGTGTGGATTGATGCAAATTGGAGGGAAATCGTGTGAACCTGATGCACGAGCAAGGTGTGATCTGATTTGCATCAAAACTCATCTAATCCTTGTGTTTCAAGGCTCTAATCCACTTTGGCAACTTGGTTAAACATGTTTAGATCATGAACGCGTGCTAATTTGATGTTTAAAGGCCAAAACATGAATTTCAAATTCTGACTTATGGAGAAACTTCAGTTCCAAGTTACCAAGTTCAATCCAATGGCATTTCCACCTCAAGGAGTGTTGGGGAAAAATTCTTGATGCTTTGGAAAGATGAGGTAATAAGCTTTGTAATGGAAAAACAATGGAATCAAATGGATGCTTGAGCTGAAAGCTACATGGAGTCAAAGTTGAAGAAAAAAAGTTGACTTTCCATACTTAGAAATATTTCAAATTCTTCTTTAAAAATGACCTATAATCTTTTGCATCCAAACATGGCATTCCACTTAGAATTTGCTCTTGACCAAAAAAGATAGAATAAATTAGATCTCTTGAATGACGTTTTGCAATTTGAACCACTCAAAATCTCAAAAAATTGAGCAAGTTATGACTTGTTGAAGTTGGCCAAAAATCATGAAAAGACCTATAATCTTTTGCATTCTTAAGGCAACTTCCATCCATTTTTTCACTTTGCACATAAAAGAAGGCATGAAGTAAACATCCATAGGATCATCATGAAAAAATAATGGGCTCAAGGTGATAAAAATTGACCAAGTTATGACCATTTGAAGTCACATATGGAAAATTGGGGATTCATCTGGATGACTTGTAACCTTCCCTCTTCACCAAGTTCCTTCCACATGAAAACTCCTTGGAACTTTTGAAGTGATTTGTTGGTAACTCTCTGAAGAGAAGAATGTTTTTGGAATCACTCAAAAATACCAAAAGATGAGCAAGATATGTCCCTTTGAAGTCCAAAACCCTAGCCTCTAGATCAAGAGAATTCTTGGTGGAACTTTGCCAAATTTGAACAAACTTTTTGTGCCAATATTCTTCCTTTGTGAATAGAGATTGTTGAGGATGATGAGGACTCGTGGCCACCTAAACCACTTCCATACCAACTTCCAAACAACTTCAATGGTGAGGTTTGAATTTCTCAAGCTTTTGACTAGGGCATGGAAATAAACTCATGAACCCATGAAGCAATTTGTTAAACCTCATTGCCTTTACCTACATTATTAACAAGTAAGACAAACCAATATTGCATTTTTTTAATTAGAGAGAAAATTAAAGAAAAATATCCATGATCACAAAAGAAATCAAGTTAAGGTGCTTGGTAATTCCTCCGAAGAGCAAAGCTAAAGATAGGGAGAAGAGTCAAAAGCCCTAATGTGATTTTGTTGTGATTGAAACAATATGGTATGATGAAGGGATCTTAGGGGCAAAAACTGGGGTACAACAGCAACCCCCTTCCAATCACCTCAATCAGGGAGTGAGTAATCAGAATCTGACTGAGGCTTAGAGGAAAATAAATCCCCTTGCCTCTCCATTGTCTCTACAGCCCGACTCTTAAGAATCTCAATCAAGTCGTCCTTCTCCTTCAAGCTTGCTCTAAAGGAAATCTCTAAAGTTTGGCACTTGTTCTTCCAAGCATCCTTTTACTGTTGCATCCTGACAAAAGCAAGATGTAGCTCTTCTATATCATCCAATAAGGGAGGAGTGGTATTCACAAATAAATCAGACATAGGTGTTTCCCAGGAATACAACATCTTCAACTGAGTAGCTCTCATTTGGACCCACTGAAGATATGGCTCCAAAGAAACAACTTTCCTAGGTACCAAGTATTTCATATTCTTCTTATGAATGTGACGCCAGGCCTTCGCAATCTGCTCCCTAGCTTCCCTATGGTATTCTCCTTCCTTTAGAAATAAACTACTCAAACGAATACTATTTGGTTTATCCCTCATCGGATAACCAAACTGTCCTGGTAAGCCCGATGATACCAATCAATATCCGAGTGAGTAAGTGCCATAATCTTAGGAGCCCAACGAGGTTCCTTCCTGACATCCTAGAAAGCATCAGACTGAGGCATATGAGAGATAAACCACCGGTACAACAAAGACGTGCAACAGATAATCATCCCTCCATTTTTTTTAGTTTGGGAAATAATGATGTTACAGAAATTGTTCTTGTGTTTGAACAATTTCTATGTGATGTATATGAAGTATTTGGAAAGTTGGTTTAGGGGAGAACTTGCAAGTTTGTATAGTGGGTTGAGGTTTTTTTCAGTTTTCAGTTTTTGTTTTGTGAATGAAAATAAAGTGGAAGATGAACAGAGTTTACAAAGAATTCTGTTAGCTTTTTCATATTTTTTTCTCTTTAAAAAAAACTCTCCTTTTGTTTGTTGAGAAACATCTTATTTATAGATGAAATTGAATGAAATTTGGGAGGCAAATAGATAAGTTTTTGAACTGTTTGGGTACACTGTTTCATTGCTTTTTAGATGCAGCTCTTTTGTGCTAAGTTTATGCAAATATGGGACTGATATGATGCAGATTTTGCAGGATAACATTGCAGATTTTGGAACAGGTTTTGACAGTTTTCTTGGCATTACTATGAAGGTTTTGGACAACAGGATATGTAGCATGATGCAGGTCTGGTTTTGTGGATAGATTTATGCAGTTGGTAACAAAGACAAGGCATATTTGTGGACAACATAGTGGTAAGTTTTGATGATTGAGTCAAAGGGAAAAGTTCAAACAAGGCAAAGCTTAGGATTTGTAACTTGCAATTTTTAACTTAAAAATGCAGCCTTGTTGTTTATTTTAAAGCTTGTAATAACTTGAATTAAGAAGTAATGAAATTAACATGTATAAAAATACTTAGAAAAATTTCTAAGTCTTGAAAAGTTTGACTTTTCAAATTGACTTTTGACTTTTCAAATTGACTTTTGACTTTCTTGACTTCTTGATCATCAAGCTTGATATTCTTGAATGTCTTGATGAATTTTGATCTTTGAAACTTAATATTGACCAAAAAGTCAATGTTTGAATTTTGGTATATCAGTTGACTTTTCGTTAGTTGGGTCAACATGTTATCTTTGAGATTATGCTTCAAGCCATTAGGTCATGTATTAGGTCAAAAAGTCAATGATCAGTCGTTCTTAGTCAAAACCCTAATTTGGAGTCTCAGTGCTTCAGAGGTGATTTTGTCTAATCAATTCCTTGAGAATCCTTGAGCATTGGAGATCCTTTGTGAGGAATGTCTTGAAAAAATAAGGGAAAATTTTGGGGTGCAATAGAGTCTATCACCGATCTTCACGCCTTTGTTCGGGTCCTTGCTGAGGGGAATGAACTTGAAGTCTTCATCTGGGATGTGTTGGAAAGGATCATATTCTCCATTGGGGCCTCAACTTCATCTTTGTCAAAGCGGGTGTTGAGGTCAATAGAGTCGACCTTTGGTGGAGCTTGTTGTTCTTCAACTAGAGCAGGTTTGTCCGCCGAGGTAGCCACTGTTATCTAGGTGGTTTCTCTTTTAGTAGATTGTGGCCCAGTGTCGACCGTGTATTTCCCTTCGGAAGCCCCTTTGAAACATCTCCTGGCAGCTAAGATGTCTCCATGGATGGTGGGGACGTGAGTCCTCTTGGTGCAGAACTTCATCTTTAAATGAACTGTGGAGGGTACGACGGTCAGCTCAGCCAGTGTTGGTCTCCCCAAGATAAAGTTATAGAGATACAGGAAATCGATCACTAGAAACTGCATTTTGACCTGTCGCGATGCAATTTATTCTTTGAATGTGATGAAAAAATCGACGTAGCCCTATAGCTTGGAGGTAGAACCATTAAATCCTTACATGTCAGACCCCAAGTATGGTAACAGGTGGGTATCGTCGAGCTGCAGGGTGCGAAACAGGTGGGTATACATGATGTCAGTGAAACTCCCCTCGCCTACCAGGATGTGATGTACATCAAAGTTGTCCATCTTTTCCATCACCAATAGAGGAATGCTGGAGTTGGGGGCTTTGCTGGGAAGCTCCTCGAAATAGAAGGTGATCAGCTCAGATTTTCCCTTGAATCTTTCAGGGTTACAGCCTAGATCGAGGCTGCATCTACCAGATCGTTGAGTTTCCTCTTTGCTGAATTTACCGAGATGTCAGTGAATCCCCCTCCAGATATGACCATGGTAGAGGGAAACTTTTCCCATCTGATGTGGGTGAACAAAGGCTCGTCATCTTCAAGATTGTTGGGGATATGCAAGTCCTCAGGCCTTGAGACGCAGAAGGCTACCGAGAGAGTGATAGATTCATCGGATGGTCGGACATCCTGCCCAATTTCTTTAACCTCATGGGTGTCCCGGTGAGGGGAGTCTTTTCTCTTGTACTTCTCGAGTCGTAGTGCCTTGATGAGAGTCTGGATGGCATCCTTCAGGTGGACGCAGTCTTCGGTCAGGTGACCGTGGCTCCGGTGGTATTGCCAGTATTTTTTTATCGCCCATGAGCTTTGCAGGGGTGGGTTGAGGATGCCTGACCCCACCATCATTGAACTTAACATTAGAGCACTATGCAAGGATACGCTCGCGAGAAGCGGTTAACAGGGTGTATTCGGTGAATCTCCCGGCTGGTCCTCTGTGCTCGTGGGGATCGCGAGGTTTATCCTCCCTTCTCTTCTCCCCTAATCATTGAGAATAGCCCGCGTCATTGTGTCGTGAGATGTTAGTTAGTCTGTGGTTCCTCGAATCACAAGCGTTATTGGCGGCCTCTTATTCCTTGTAGTCCATGTACGCCTGAGCTTTTTCGAGGAGTGCATCAAAGGACCTAGGGGCTCAATGCCGACGGCCTTTCTAAATTCAGTTCCCAGGAGGAGTCCCCTCTCGAGCAAGTATCTCTTCATGTGTTTGGCAAAGGGGACCTGAATGGCCTCGAGGTTGAACTGATCAATGTATTCTCTGAGGATCTCATCGCTCCTCTAGATGATTGCCTTGAGGGCGGCCTCAGTCTTCGAGTGCCGACGAGATACAGTGAAGTTGTTGATGAATTGGTTCTTCAGATTCCTCCACGAGGTGATCGACCAGGGGTTAGGCTCTTATTCCAGTCCATGGCCGCATTCCTCAGTATCATGGGGAACAATCTACATTTAATGGGATCCCCCATGTTATGATAGTGAAGCATGGCTTTAAAGTTATTGGTGTGGTCGACGAGGTCAATAATATCATCGTATTCCTTCAGAAGGGGAGGCTTCTCCATCCCTTTAGGAATAGGGGCCTCCATGATGGCCAGTGACAGTGGACCACGGGGGTCGTCTTCGTCACTTATTTCTGGGGAGCGAGATGGGGACCAATATTAGCAGTAGTATTTGTGTCAGTCTTGGTCACAGGGAGGGTTCCTCAGGCGAGGCTTCTCTTTTCTGCCCTTGTTTCTTTTCCATTCAGGGGATCGTCGTTCTTAGCGCATGGGTGGGGGAGGGGGGGGGGGGGTGATTGCGCTTCTTGACAGCTTCGGGCTGGGACCTCTCTAATGTAGGATCTCGCCCAGTTTATTGGGGATAAGTGCTTCGAGAATCGCCTCATCTGTGTGTCTGTGGGGGAGATCGGGAGCGGTCCTTGTTCCGTCGATAAGGAGGAGTTCGAGAATGACGTCTTCAATACTTTCTAGGGGACCAAGGAGTCTGTTCCAACATCATCAGGCGCTCACCCTACGCGAAGATCATGTAGTTCGTCTAGTTGATCTTCGTGAACAAGGCTTTGGTAGTGGCGTTAGCACTTTCGGGAACATGGATCTCTTTATACACGATCGACTCGTAATTCTGCCGAGGATGGTGGGCGTCATCGCGTGGTTACGAGCTGGTGGAAGAAGATGCGATCATACCATCACGGGGGTCTTGCTCGGGGGCGGCAACATTGTTGTTGTTGGTCGTGTTATTTTTGTTGCCAGCTTCGATGAAGTGAACGTTCTGGTCATTTTTGGTAGCTTGGTCGGCCATTACAACCTAAAGGTTGAAGATGTTGCTTTGGTATTACGTGAATGAAAGACGGGGAAGCCTTGTTCGTACATATGATGCTACTGATCGTACCTAATCAAAAGAGATTGTCAAGGCCCACGAGCTTCAAGTTGAACATCGGTTGAATGTGAATGGGGGGGGGGGGGGAGGTACCTGCAAGACACTCTGATTCTAAAGTGAGGTTCAAAGTGAGAGCAAGTAAAGTAAATGAGGTAGAATTAATGAATTAATGGATACCTGACTCTCTCAAAGGAGAAGGTATTTATAGCCCCAATTTTGGGGCAAGCAATTTGGGCCCAATAACATGGACTGCCAGGGTGTACGCAAGTAATAGGGTCCAACACATGGCCCCGTCCCTGATGAAGCGCCCCGAGAATATACGGACAGTGGACCCGTTATTCTTGGGGGGAAGTTGGTGGTTGATGATGACTAGGGACACATTCTCTAGTAGGCATGTAGGGGAAATCCCAAACGGCTATCAGTCTTGGGCCCAAAGCTATCGGGCAACAACAAAGGCACTGGACTAGGCCTTCCCCAACAGCGGGGTAAGTGCGAGCCTAGTCCATAACATCTATGTTGTCTGTTGTTTCTGCAATAACATATATGTCTAGCAAGGCATGGTGTGCAGAGAACTATAATTGATTTCAATGAAGTAAGAGGCAAATCGGAAACATGGGATTCAACCACATACTTTCCGGTGAGTCAAACTCTAGTTGAGAGCTCTAGGTAGGAGAAATACTTTGTCGGCTGAGTAAAACCTGTTGTGGTTGAAGTGGTGGTTAATGTAATCGGTCATATTCTATGAAGTGCATAAGTCTTACCACCATCACCTACTCCTGGTAGCGATTCGCTGAGGGATCATGTCACCCACGCGGTCATCCAATGTCGACGATGACTGATCAAGCTTAACCAAATTCTATCAGAAACCTTTGATGCAAAGAGATTACTATGAAGATAAATATTTTGAAAATATTAAAATAGTATAAATCAACATCATTTCCATTACCCTGTGAGATGAGTAAAAATTCTTTGTCAGTACTAACTTACATCCCCTTATCACCTTCCAATGTGCTGGTACTGCCACTCTACTACTGTATTACCCAGCGTATTCATGCAAGTTGTTGATTATGAAATTTCAACTTCACCCTCCAATAGATTTATTCTCATCTATATAAAGGAGAGTTTGAAGTCATGGATAAGAAAAACAACGACGAACGTATAACATCATATATATTTATAAAAAAGAAAGAAACACTAGTCGAGAAACAAAGCAAAGAAGAAAGTTGTTACTATTTTGAAAGCTTCATAACTTTCATTCTTTGTAATATTCAGTTTTATTCAAATTGTGTGTATTAGCTTATTAAGAAGCATTTTATAAAAACAAAACTTGGTAAGTTAACCAGGTTGGTTAAATTTCCTTGAGGGACTAAAGGCTTAGTCAGGAACCCCCGAGAAGACTTAGACGAGTTATATTTGTGGTTGTAATCAAAGGGTATTTATGCACTCCTCATTCATACGCATACCACCCTCCTTTTGCCAAGAATAGCCAAGCAATGCACATGAAATGCATGCATACGTATTCCTAACTTTACCAATTTTATGAATATTCCCTTCAATCAAAAATATCTCCCCATGTGCTCTCAAGGACACCTCATTATCTCACATATTTCCCACCTTGTTTTACTTTCTTTCTCTTGCCAGAAACGACACAAGGACATCACTATAAACAACACAAAACGCAAGCCTCATTGCTTCACTTTCATTTTTCAGAATTTGCCAAATATGCCCTCTAACGACTTTGTACCTCAAAAGACCTCTATTCTCTCTCATTCTAACTCTTTATAAGCTCTTCATTCTCTTCATTGCTCGACACACTCTACATTGAGCAAAAATCAGATCTGAGCATTCCTTCTTTTCTTCAAATTTTTCTTTGAAATTGCTTGAATATCTTGATCCAACTCTCATTTCTCCACTATTTCCTCATCATTGAAGCATAAGGAGCAAGACAATTGGGTTTCTTTGCAACTGTAGCTCAAGGATGTGTGGATTTATTTTCCACTTGAGGTAAGCTTTCTCAATTTCAAATTTCTCTCATGCTAGGGTTTTAGAGTTTGTAAATCATGTTCATGTATCTTAGCTAAGCCAAACGATATGTTTGAGATGTTTGTTAGGTTGCATTTTGGATAGAATTGATTAATGAATTTTATGAGTTCTTGCAATTTTTATTTGTACCGTGATGTTCTTGCTCAGATTTCTCTGGATTTGTGCTTTAATTCTGAAAACTATTGATACCATTGATACCATTATGATACTCTCAATGTATGAGGAAAACCGACTTTATTCTGCGTTTTAGGGTTTGTCTCTAGGTTAGGGACGACCAAGTGTCGATTCCAATTTAAATCTGAACAAAGCTTTTTGCAGTGCTTTTGATGAATAATAGGTGTAATAGACCTGCTCAAATATTTTTTGTTACAATTGATTTCTCTATTTTTATTTTAATATTTTCACTTACACAAAAATTATTAAAAATATGTGTCAAGCTTCTTTTTTAAGTCTATTTTTCTGAAAATATTTTTTATTTTGTCTTTTTTTTTGTGGTTAATTAATTAATTCATGATATTAAATAGATGTTTTCTTCACTAGTTTAATGTTTTAATTTTATTTTTCATTTTCCATTAACCTAAAAAATTGTCAAAAATATGTTCTAAGTTCCTTAATATGTTAAGTTGATTTTATGTTTTTTAACCATTTTTATCATTTAATTTCCTTTGATTTTAAAATTTGAGATTTATAAGTGTTATTTTGATAGTTTCACTTACTTTTGCTAGAAGTTTGATTTAATGTTCATATATCCTCAACTTCTACAAGTACAAATCAAAATGTTTAGGGTTCTTGAATGTGTTAGGTTCATGAAACTTAATTTTGTTTAATTTTCATCTTTGATTTTCTATTTTCCATAAGTTATTTGGCTTAGGGTCTCTAGTTTGGGGTTTTCTCAACTAGTTTGGACATTTGAATTTCATTTCCAGCTTTCCTTCCCAATTCAAGAACCCTAAATGTTCATTTCTGACTTTTATAAGTCTTGAGGAGCTTAGAATAAGTTTTTTTTAAAGGTCTTGTTCCTATTTTTTTGTTTGGATTAAATTGTGAATGTGTGCTTTTGTGCATTGTAACTTGAGATACAAGGTATGCACTTGTGAAACCTATATGGAACCAAGTTACTTCTTCTTTCTATCATTCTCATTACATGTTTAGAGCCTTAAGTTCATGTTTATGAACCATTTAATTGCTCTAATATTTTATCTCTTGTTTAAAAGATTATTTGTTCATCATTTGTGATCATGGTTTAAGAAGATGTCCTTGTACACTTCCACTCAAGTATCATTGATCCAAAATGGTTGAAGTATCTTTTTATATACTTAATACCTCATGAATTATAACCTATAATAACTTTTCTCCTTTGATTCTTTAATTGATATCTCATTGTCAACTCATTATAATGTCAACTTAAGAGCCACATTTTTGTTTAGATCTAGTTTGTGTGCAATGACTTTTGAAATCTTTAGAGGACCATGGTCCAACATTTTTTTTTTAAAGTTTTGATCTTAACTTCTCTTATCATATCAATTCCTCATGCTTCTATGATCCTTTTGCTTAAGTACTTACTTGCTAACCAACATGGTGACACATTAGAATTTATATTTGCTTTCTTACTTGTATTTTGAGCATCATTAATTAGTGATTGCCTCATGAACTTTTGTGCTATTTATAATTAATTTATATTGATGTTGGATACTGACCATAATATTTATGAACGTTAACTTTGATCTATTTAGGTCATAGTGCTTATGTGCATCTAGAGACTACACTTTGCTAGTTTTTCATGACACTTAAGCATGTTATATTGATAACATTACTTGAGGCTTTAAGTTCATGATTGATACCTTATGAGGGATTAGCCATAAACCTATGGCATATAAGGTGTCATTTTTCCTCTAGATGATGTTGATTATCAAGTTATGTGACTTTGCTTATGCATGAAGTTTTGTCTTCTTCATTAGTTACTATTGAACCTCATCTTGAGTTAACTTATTCCAAAAGTCATACAATCCATGATTCTTCTATTAGGATTTATTATTTTATCTTTACTTATTTGAAGTTGAACATGTTTGATTGTCCCCTTTGGTCACTTCCCTTTTGTGCTACGTATGCAACTTTCCCTCTTTGCTTGTGATGTTTAAATAAACGATATTAGAGGTCATTTACTACTGACCTATGTGCTTTGAAACCCTATAATAATTTTCCCTCTTCATCTATGCCTTTCTTGTGCTTCACTTGCCTTTAGGAGTATGTTAGGGTGTGGTATTGACCAAATGTTGCACTAACCTTAGTATGTGCTTTAGTAGTGATACCTTAGGGATGCTTATAGGTCGATGGTGTGTGTTAACCTCTAGTGTTTTCTTATGAATTCACTCATACTTGACACATTATGCCATGTTCAATTAATCACATACTTGTTTCCACTTTACCTCACAACTTTGATTGATGCTAGTTTGTGTACCTTGGTGTTTGAACCATGTTTTCAATGACTAATTAAATTTCTTCTTAACCATGAGGTTTGTGATAAGTGTATAACATGTCGATTTTTACCTAGTTTTCTTCACATTACATCTTCTTTTCCAATTTGTTTGCTTTCCAGCATTACATGAGGACTTATCTCCACTTAGGGTGATTGTGATTCTTTCTTTGTATGATTGTGTTGTGAATCTTTCTCAAGTGTGTTTATGTGATATTGATGAGTTTTTTATGTGTTAATTTCTTACTTGTACACTAACTCTTCCATTTTACTTCACCTTCTTCATTTATAACATGTTATGATAGGCACTTGGCTCTTAAGTCCTCACTTGCTAGTGTGTATGCCTCATTGCTTACTGTTTTGGTTTATTACACTCATACCCTTGAAGTATGACCCTTAGGAATGTCTCTACATCTCTATCATATAATCTTAATGCTATATTTTGTGCCTCTCTATGATTATCCAATTACTTGTTGCTCAATTCTCATCTTGTTACTTGGTTGAGTTTTATCTTTTGTCATCAAGTGAACTTGTCTTGATAAGGTGATGATTGTTAACATGTAATCCCTTGATGATGGTTTATAAATGTCTTAAATCATGTTAGACTTAGGTATCTACCTCTTGTATCTTATTTTATTTTTTCCCTTGACATGTGTTGAAGTTTTGTATTGTAATTGCACATTTGCACTACTACTTGTCTAGTTAGACAATTTCTTCCTCTTCTTGATCCATGTGGCTATATTTAGGGTAGTATAAAGTGTTTTACATGATATGACCATAAATTATGTTATAACTTTATGTGATTTTATGCCATGATCCTTGGATTTCTTATCACTACTCTCTCACTTTCATTCTTCATTTCTTCAAGTTTGTTTATGAGAGCTTCATCTTTTTTGTGTTTTACCACACTGACTTGTATGTTTAAATGATGTTTTATCATCCTTATCTTTTCTTTGAGACTTGGTGGTTTGTCATAATATATGTGTTCTTGGTGGTTTATCATCTACCCCCATCTTTGATACTATATGTGTTATCATATTTGTGTGGTGTTTTATCATCTCCCCTCTTATTGGTTTAGGTATCTACCTATGTGCTTGCTTGCTTTAATGATGTTTTATCATATTCTATTTTGGTGTGTTACCATCATTATTATTATTTTGATACTGGATGTGTTATCATCTTTGTGTGATGTTTTATCATCTCTTCTCCTATCTTTACTTGCTTATCTAAGTAGGGATTTGCTTGGTACTTGTATATTGCCTTATGTGATGTTTGCTTGCTTTCATTATCTTATTTATGTATGATTTCTTGCTCCTCCATTTGTATGCTCCCTATAGGATCTTTAGTTCATTCTTCTCTAAGTTTAAACTAAATAGACCTTAGGTTAGGAATCCATGCATGACAACATTAGGTATATCTCCCTCTCATCCCAAATTTAGGTCCACAAGCATGACAAATTATAGGATTGAGATCCCATTTTGTTTAGTCTTTCTCTTTTGCATTCATTTTAAATCACTAACTTCTTCTTTCAAAGCTTTTAAAAACTTAACAACTAATTGATGAGAGTCACAACTCCAATAGTCTTTAGTAATATGAAGGATGAGAGGGTACAGACCCTGACTGGTCCTTCTTTAATTCATAAGTCTCTGGTATGACTCAAATCCCAAACTCTTTTTTCACAAAGTAGAGGGATGATAAATGTCCTAGTAGTGAGATTCAATTATCATCTTACCTACAAAAACACAAAACAACTCAAACTTCTTTTGCCATTTGAATTTTCTTTTAAAACCTTTTCAAAAAGGACATTCTTCGCTAGATTTTTTCATAAAAAACACATAACAAACCAAAACACCTTTTTAGGTGAACTATGAGTTCCCTGATCCCCTACTGCATGAAAGTTGGTACGTAGGCACAAAGGTTTTCAACCACAGTGGGCACAACTAATAAAAACTTTCTTTTTGTATATACTTTGCATGCATTCCCTTAGCATTAAGCTTTAATTTTTTTATACACCCTTTGATTAGAACAAACTTGAGTGGATCCTGTGGAGTACCACATACGTGAGGGGTGCTAACACCTTCCCATCACATAATTGACTTCCTTATCCTTTCTCTTGGTCATGAGACCATGTTCTTTCCATTCTTTAGGTTTACTCATTGTTTCCTTTCCCTCTCTTGGGATAAATAACATTGATGGCTACTCTTCTTTCTGCCTCCTTCGTGTTCCAATGAAAATCCTAGATGCGGTAGCTGGAGACTCTGGTGGGGAACCATGCAAGTCACTCCTAGATTTTGTTTGTTTTGTTTTCTTTGGGTGTTTGTTTAATTATTTCTTTATTACTTCATTTGTTTATATGCTTTCACACATTTAATTTTATTTTGGTTTCATATACTCTGGATATGCTGTTGTGCTGTTTATTTGTTTGGATGGGATGATACTTTGAGGTAAAAATTCTAGTACCCAGGATATGAGATGTCACCTAGGAACAATATAACTAGAGTGGACTCGTGATGGTTATGAGACACGAGGTCTAAAATAGCGCATTCATGTGAGCAAGCTCGGATGACGTTCAAGTGTGGTACTGTCGTTTACACGTAGATGTTACGATGATAGTACTTAGCAGGCGAACTAACGACTCTGAGTTACCCATTGACCATACCTTGACCTAGATTACACCTGTGAGTGGGGAGGGATTCATATTACAGGTACCGTTGGTGACTTTGGTTCTGTTGGTGACTTATGTGGTATTCTGAAGCTACGTCGGACCTTTGATCCTGTTTTTTAAAGTTTTTTAAGAAACAACTCAACAGTGTCCAGTGTTCTGGAAACCTTGATCCTGTTACTTTGCATCATAGCATATTTATTTTCAAAAAAAATGATGTACATAAAATTTAACTTGCATATGCATGTCACTTTCCAGGGACGTTCTAGAGTTTATCTTCATCAACAATGGAATGCAACATTGATACTATCAGAGAACCTACTTGGCACACTTTCTCCTACAATTTATTTCTTGAGGATTTGATACAGTTGAAGAGGTTGAGTGCTCAAGTGGTTAAAAACAGTTTGAAGGATTTCTCCGAGAGTTATGGCGATATCTTATCTCTTTTAGACACTACCATTGATCCATGGGACTTTCAAACTCTGTTGCAGTTCTATGATACTCCGTTACACTATTTCACCTTTCAAGATCATCAACTAGTTCCCACCCTTACAGAGTATGCTGATATTCTCAAGATCAAGATTCTAGACCAAGTTCCTTTTGTGCACATCCTAACTAACATTGGTCTTGAAGCCACATGAAGGCTCTTTATTTGAGCTGAAATGATGTTAATGTGTATTGGGAGCCGAGTGGGGGCAATTTTGGTTTTCATTCAAAGTTTCTAATAAGAAAAGATAAGGAATTCCCAAATAAATAAAACTGGGTGGCTTTTAATGTGATGGTGGCTGTCATGGTGTATGAGTTGGTTCTTTTTCCCAATATTCTGAATTTTATGGATGCTACTTCCATCTATATCTTCACGGGTAAGAATCCAATGTCGACTTTGCTCGCTGATACTTACTACATTATCCATTCCAAATATGGGACCATAGGAAGCATCAGTTTCTATTTACCATTGTTATACAAGTGGTTTCTATCTCATTTTCCTACTAGTGGAACATTTGTGGAAACTCGAGGTACTAGTAAATAGGGACAGGGATTTATGGGGCTTACTTCTCATGACATGAGGTGGCACAACCTTAGGATGGATAGTTTAAAGGTCATCACTAGTTTTAGAGCATTACCTAACGTTCCTCTCATTAGAAGAAAGGGTTGCATCAACTACAATCCCATGCTTTCTCCCTGTCAATTACGATATGCTCTGAATGACAAACCTCGAGATAAGGATGTGGGGATATCGATTTATTTCGAGAAAGTGATGAATCCTGAGATGTTGAGAAAAGTACAATTGGCTTGGAATAAGATTCACAATAAGGATAAGATTTACTTTGGTGGGAATAATGAGTTGCTAGAACCCCTTATGTCAAATGGGTTAAAGAAAGAGTGGGGATACTTTTGCTACCTTTTCCAAGAGTAGAGCCTTTATACGAGCAGCCACCCTTGATTTTGTCTGATATTATGCCTACAAAAGAGTATACCAAGGTTCAAGTTGAGAATATATGTTTTCAAGAGAAGGATCATGAGTCAAGGATGAAACTTTATGTGGCTAGGGCATAAAAGTTGGGTTTAGTTCATAAACTCAAGCTAGCCAGTGAAGGAACTTTTGTAGTCAAAAAGGCCAAGAGGAGATATGGAGTGGAGGAAGATGCTTTTGTTTCTACTTAAGATCACAAGAAAGCCCTTGAAGATGCTGAGAAGAAGCGCCTAGAGTGTGTAAAGATTCAGGAATCCAAAAACAAGTATAAAGAAAAGGTTAAGGAGCTAGAGAGGCAATTCAAAATTACCAAACTGGACAAGAAAAAAGACCAAAGGTGTGTAGAGAAAGCTTAGATGACACGAGAAATGGAAGAGAATGAAAGACTCTGAGCCTGGTTTAAAGAAATGGAGAATGCACATGTACCAATTCCACTTCTATAATGCAATGAATACGAAAGGTTTCTTGAGCAATGCAAGTATCTTGAGACTCAGTTGTACCGAAAAGATGTTGTGTTTGTAAGTTTTTCTAGAGGATGCGGTCAAGATAAGACAAAGGATTTGTTCAATGAGACCAAGGAATGGAGCGCAGACTACTTTAGACAAGGAGGACCTTTGTACTATGCAGAGATGAGGGATATCCCTTTGTGATTGCTGCTTTCCTTTTATTGTATGACCACCACCAGGCTTGTTGGTTAGGATCTTTATCCTTTATGTCTTACTATGTCTACTATTTTATATGAACTCGGTTGATTCGAAGTTTCTTATTATGAGTGGAAAAGCAGTTATTGTCATTATATCTCCTCTTATTTATTACCTATATCTTTTATCACGTTGTTTGTTATTCTCGATGGTTGACAATGAAGAAGTGAAAAACACAAGAAGGGGGGGGGGGGTTGAATTGAAAAATTGAAATCAAATACGCAATGACACATTATTTTTATCCTGGTTTGTTTGATCTCAAACTACTCCAGTCCACCCGTCAAGGTGATTTCGCCTCTCTCCAACGAGGTCTTAATCCACTAATCTCAAAAGGATTACAATCACTACTTTAAAAACTGTTAAAGTCTTCTTGAGTACAACCACAGTCCGGTTAATCTCAAGGAACACTGTTTTAATCAAATAAACAAGAGTACTGTGTGTTTTTGTTTTTCGTTACAAAAACTGTTATCACAACTGTGATAATTTACACAAAATGAGAGCATGGAAATATGAGGAGTATGCTTGCAGCTTTTTTGAATTCTCGTGAATAGTATTGGCAAAGATCATTGACTATTTGAACACTGAGTTTGTTTATATAGGAAATAGATTCCCGTTGATCATTAAGCATGATAAATGTCATTAACTCAGTTTCCATTTGGAGAAGATCCTGTCTGAATGAAGCCATTGTAATTGATGTTGTCTTGAATGATTAGTAACGCTTCAAAATCATTCATCTTAGCCTGCTGCTGATGCTTCAGCACATTGATGATTTTAGATTATTATGCTTTTGTTCAGAATCAGAGTTTACTTCACTTAAGCGCAGGTTCTGGTCATCAATCTTCAGCACAAATTCTGATTGCTTCAGCGTGTAGCTTCTATAGCTTATCTTCTGATGTTGCTTTAGTCATAACTTCTGCATACAAAATAACATAATTTTTAGGGTGCATATTTGTTCTTTGTATTTGTTATCATCAAAACTCTAACTAAGGGTTGTAGAATCAAACTATGTTCTAACAATCTCCCCCTTTTTGATGATGACAAAAACTAGAATTTTCAATGAAAAATAAAGATCAAAAGGTTTAAGAGAAACTCCCCCTGAGTTGATTACTTCCCTTAAGTTCCTTCTCATCAGAGTTTTAGCTGCATCTCCTATAGATATTTGTTCCTGTTCAAAGTTTTTAGAAATTAGAGGTTAAATAATTCAGAATGTTTGAGACTTTTGTCCTGGTAAACCATTATTGAAAATATCTTACTTTCTCCCCCTTTTTGTCAAGTATCAAAAAGGAAATATAATCAGAGCCAAAATAGATGAATTATATTTAAAACATAATGCAATGACAAGTTCCAGAAACAAAGAGGTAAAAATAAAAGTTACAGATAAACACTTTTAAAAGAAAATCTAAGAAGAAGGGGGAAGACGTGTGAACAACGCTTCCAATAAGCTCTTGATCTGAGTATTTGAGTCTTCTTGCTTGCCCAGAATGCCTCTGATTTCCTTTGTAGTGTCTTCTTGTTTACCCAGAATACTTTTAATCTCTTTATTCGTATCCTCCTGCTTATCCAGCCTTGCATGGATTAAATCATTTTCTTTCTTCAACTCTTCCAGAGTTTGCATGACTAAGGAGGAAGCTGGTGTCTCTTCAGGAGTTGGATGTTGCTTAGAACATTCTACAGCCTCTTCTGAGTGAACCATTTCTTCTGCTGTAATCATATTTTTTGAAGCAGTAGTCAGAGGGAGACTTTCTGATTCTGGTTCAGCTGCATCTGAAGGATGATGCTCTTTCCAGGGGGCATTATCCAGCGAGAGGATATCTTTCTTGAACAGTTGGCTCAGAACATGGTCTTGAAAAGCCTTCAGATTATCACTAAAGTTCGGCTGAACGTTTTCATAACACAATTCCTTCAGCTTCAGCGTTTCAGAGCTAAGCCAATTTCTGAATCTTGCCCACATATAATCAGAAGCAGCAGGATTAGACGTCCCCTGACTTGCATGCTTCAAAGAATTTATCCATTATTGCATTCCTGTTTCAAAAATCAACAAACTTGTACCAACATCTGATGTGGTTGCAGTTGGTTTAGGTTTGGGAATGGTAGTTTTGTTTGAGATGGAAGCTAATCTTTCCAGCACAATTGGATCAATGACAAGTCTTAAGTTGTCAGCTGGGCTATTAGTGGGTGAAGGAGTGGGAGAGTTAGGAATGATAATTGGTCTGGTAGGGGTATTTGGAGGTATGGATTCAAGGGATGAAGGAATTTCTGGAATGTCATGAATGGTGAGAGGCATGCGAACCACAAGAGGTTCTGTAATTCTAGGTATTGGGATTATGGCATCAGAGTCTGAATGAGAGTCTTCAGATTGGTTTGTGGAGGTGTGTTGGGTTTCTGATTCAGGAATATCAGAAGATGAAATTTTAGAGGGTTGAGTTTCTGGTTGTGGTGAGTTAGAGTTCAGATCTTCTGGTAGAGGAGATTGTGGTTGAGTATTTTCTGGTTATAGAATTTATTGTTGAGGTGATTGTGGATGTGGAATTTCTTGTTGAGGAGATTGTGGGATTTCTGGTTGAGGAATTTTTGGTGGTTGTTGAGTGTTTGGATTTTCTGGTATGGGAGAAGAAAACTCTTGATCAAATAATTCAATATCAGACAGAACTTTGGCAAGTTTTGGTTGATGATGTTCTGGATTTGGATTTTGAGTAGGGGAGTGAGGTTCATTCATAAAATTACCTAGAGTTACGGATGGATCAAACTCTATGTCAAAATCTTCACAGGTTTGGGGTGAGGAATTTTCTGGTTGTGAAGGCATGGCTTCAGATGTTAAAACAGTTATTGATTCTATAACAGAAACAGAAGATGGATTACCTTTCTTTTTGGAAGCTTTAGGTGTCCTCTGAGAGGATCCTTCTCCTGCTGCTTTCCTTTTCTTTGATTTCTTTAACACAACTTCTGGATCAGCCTTGTGCAGATCCTAAATGTTGATTTCTGGAGCAGTTCCATCAACCTTGCAAGCTTCAAGGTATCTGACTATTATTTCTGGTTTGGAATCTGTCTCAGAAAATAAAGGAAAATCCTTCAGAAGTATCCTTCTTGAAGTGATAGTCTCATGAGCAGTAACAGTTGGTTCCTTCTTGATATTCTCAATGATCTTCATTTTCTTAAGGTTTTTGGCGTTCAGGGGCTTCCCAACAGTTGCTTCTAAAGTGCTTATTTCATGAGCCTCCGTCAGATGTTCTATCAGCCTGTTCTCTGTTAGAATATCTGATATCACCTTCCTAAAGGAATCCAATCCCTCTTGGTCCTTTCGTCTTCTCTGGTTTCCTTCACACTTGTTCTGAGATGGTTGAAGAGCAAGTGTGGAAGATTCACCTTTGTCCTCTTAGAAATGAAATAGATCAGAAATTGTTGATCAATATTGATATAATCAGGAGAGCTTGTAGGCTTCCTGTGTTGGATGCATCCTAGAATGATTCTGGCCCAGATTATGTGATGATCCTTCAAATCTCTGATTTTACTGGAGGGCTGTCCAGAAGTAAAAATTTCCTTTTCAATTGATCTTAGGTCAGAGTATCTTCCAGCCATGTCAATGCATCTGACACCACCACCGTTGTATCCAAGAAGCTTCGCAATAAGATCTTCTGTAATCACAATTTTCTTCCCCATGACATAAGAGGTAACCTGGTGATTTGATGAAGAAGCACGCATCAAGAATTCTTTGACGAGAATGGGAAATGTTGGACCAACCAGACGGTCAAAATACATGTTCCAACCTTAAGCAGTCACGTCTTCATAGAGATTGAACCCATTTTCTTGTAGACTCCCAAAATCAATGATTAGTTCTGAGAGAACTTCCAGGTTATCAACAGGAGCTAGAAGAGTCCTGAAGGGTTCTTCACACTGTTCCGTTGATGCAGATTCAGAAGCACTGAGATTTTTGAGGTTTGATGAAGAAGCCATTGTTCACACGGGTTTGAGGAAGATGAAAAGGGTTTTTTTGAAAGAAAGAACTTGAAACAAGGAAAATATTGAGAAGAGTTAAAGTGAATGAATGAAAAAAGTAATTTTGAGTTTAAATAGGTTTCTTGAAAACGTAAATAGAAAGTAAAAGAAAAATTAGTAATGATTATATGCATTAATGACACCTGAATTTAGGGGATTTAGAAAGATACTGAACGGTTACCACTTACAAGTGTCTCAATGCATCCAATCAGTTCCTTGACCCCTTCAGAAACTGAACGTGTGTTCAGCTTTAGAGGGTAACAGGTGAGAGGATGACAAGTGTTTGATGTTGTGAACTGCACGCCTCTTATCCTTGAAATGAAACGTTCATATCTTCCTGGATAGATTCTGATGCAATCTGTACTTCTAAACTCTGAAGAAAGGTTGATCGGTTGTTCACAGAAAATAATAAAGTTCTTAGGGTTAAGATATAAATAAAACATTTTATTCTGGGCATAACTTCATGCTGAGATGTTTCAGAATGAAGTTGAACCTATCTTCAGAAAGAGGTTTTGTGAATACATCAGGCCATTGATGGTCTGTGTCAATAAACTTTAAGGTAAGAATCCCTTTCTGAATATAGTACCTAATAAAATGATGTTTTATTTCTATATGCTTAGCCCTAGAATGCAAAATAGGATTCTTACTGAGACATATAGCAGAAGTGTTGTCACAGAGGATAGGAATATTACTCTCAAATATGTTGAAGTCTTTAAGTTGCCTTTTCATCCAGAGCATTTGCATGCTATATCCAGCAGCTGCTATGTATTCAGCTTCTGCTGTTGATAGTGCTATTGTGGATTGTCTCTTGCTGGTCCATGAGATCAGATTTTCTCCCAGAAACTTGCAGCTTCCAGAAGTGCTTTTACGTTCTACTCTGTCTCCAGCAAAGTCAGCGTCACAATATCCTACTAAGTTGTAATCATTTGATTTTCTATAAAACAAACCCAGATTAGTAGTACCTTTCAGATACTTGAAAATTCGCTTAACTGCTGTTAAGTGAGATTCTCTAGGATCTGATTAGAATCTAGCACATAAGCAAACACTAAATAAAATGTCAGGCCTTGAAGACGTCAGATAGAGGAGAGAACCAATCATACCTCTGTAGACCTTCTGTTCTACCTTTTTACTTACCTCTTCCTTTTCCAGAATGCACGTGGGGTGCATTGGAGTCTTTGAGGGCTTACAGTCTGAGAGGTCAAATTTCTTCATAAGTTCTCTGACATATTTGCTCTGATGAATGTAAGTTCCTTCTGGAGTTTGGTTTATCTGAATGCCCAGAAAGAATTTGAGTTCCCCCATTAAGCTCATCTCAAACTCTGCCTGCATACATTTAGCAAACTCTCTTCCCAGAGAGGGTTTAGTAGATCCAAAGATGATGTCATCAACATAAATCTGACATAATAAAATGTCATTCTTAATTGTCTTACAGAACAAGGTTGTGTCCAATTTCCCTCTGGTGAATTCCTTTTCTAACAGGAAGTTACTTAGTCTTTCGTACCAAGCTCTGGGAGCTTGTTTCAGACCATAAAGTGGCTTCTTTAGTTTGAAAACATATTCTGGGTGTTTGGAATTCTCAAACCCAGGGGGTTGGTGCACATATACCTCTTCATCTATATAGCCATTTTAGAAATCACTTTTGACATCCATCTGATACAGAGTGATGCCCTTGTTTACAACAAATGATATTAAAAGTCTGATAGATTCTAACCTGGCGACTGGAGCAAAGGTTTCTGTATAGTCTATCCCCTCTTGCTGACTATAACCTTGTGCTACCAGTCGTGCTTTGTTTCTGATGACTTCTCCTTGCTTGTTCAGTTTGTTTCTGAATACCCACTTTGTTCCAATGACGTTGAATCCTTTTGGTCTGGGAACCAGATCCCATACGTCATTTCTGGTGTATTGATTCAATTCCTCCTGCATTGCCAAAATCTAGTCATTGTCCAGAAGCGCTTCATCAATTGTTGTTGGTTAAATCAGAGAGACCAATCCCATGAGGGATTCTTCATAGTGTCTGAATGTTGATCTTGTTCTGATTGGATCATCCTTCTTTCCCAGTATTTTATCTACTGGGTGAGCAATGCTGCTTCTGGACAACCTTTTCTAAAGTTGATCAACTGACGGTGCTGGATTGCTTGTAGCATTTCTTTTTAATGTTGTGGGAGCGTCTCTGTTGAGAACTTCTGACGAGTTGTCTTCAGTACCTATGAGTTCAACTTCCATACCTGCAAGGAATTCATTATTCTTTGACTTTTGAGAGTCAAGCTTATCATCAAATCTAACACTGATTGACTCTACAACAATCCTTGTTTCTGTATTGTATACTATGTACCCTCTTGAGCGTTCAGAGTATCCTAACATGATACACTTTTGTGCTTTAGAGTCAAACTTGTTCAAATAATTTTTTTATTCAGAATAAAGCAAGTGCATCCAAATGGATGAAAATAAGAAATGTTGGGCTTTCTGTTCTTCCACAATTCATATGGAGTCTTTTCCAGAATAGGTCTTATGGAGATTCTATTCTGAATGTAACACACTGTTGATTGCCTCTGCCCAGAAGATCTTAGCAATGTTAGTCTCATTGATCATGGTTCTGGCCATTTCTTGCAATGTTCTATTCTTTCGTTCTACAACTCCATTTTGTTGGGGAGTTCTAGGACAAGAGAAGTCATGCAAGATGCCTTTTTCATTAAAAAATAATTCAAAATTTTTATTTTCAAATTCCCCACCATGATCACTTCTGACTTTGACAATTCTAAGATCCTTTTCATTCCGAACTTGGTTACAGAAGGTAACAAACACAGAGTGTGACTCGTCCTTGTGTCTTAAGAACTTTACCCATGTCCATCTGCAATAGTCATCTATGATTACTAACCCATACTTCTTGCCACTGACAGACGCAGTTTTTACTGGTCCAAATAAGTCAATGTGCAGAAGTTCTAATGGCTTAGAGGTGGAAATAACATTTTTGGATTTGAAAGCAGGTTTTGCAAATTTGCCTTTCTGACATGCTTCACACATAGAATCTGAGCTGAACTTCAAATTAGGAAGTCCTCTGACCAGATTGAGTTTGTTAATCTGAGATATTCTTCTCATACTAACATGTCCCAATCTTCTGTGCCAAACCCATTGCTCATTGTTAACAAAAAGTAGGCATTTTACATTCTAAATCTTTATTTCAGAAAGTTTTATTTTATAAATGTTGTTTTCCCTCTTTCCATTAAACAGGATAGTCCCATCTTTCAGACTAACAGCTTTGCATGAATTTTGATTAAAGATTATATCATAACCGTTATCACTTAATTGACTTATGGATAATAGGTTATGCATTAATCCATCAACTAATAACACATTATTTATATAGGGAAGATTTCCATTACCTACTGTTCCAGAGCCAATGATTTTCCTCTTTGGTTGCCTCCAAATCCCACGTAGCCTCCAGGCTTAAGTTCCAGGCTTTGGAACATATGCCTTCTTCCCGTCATGTGTCGAGAGCAGCCAGAGTCTAGGTACCATGACTGGTGTTTTAGCCTTGCTGCTAAAGATATCTGCTACATATATAATTTTATCCTTAGGTACCCATATCTTCTTGGGTCCTGGTTTGTTAGTTTTACCAAAATTCTGATTGAATTTTGGTTTGGCAGAATAATCACTACTTGTGTATTTTATGTCATGTGTGTGTCCATATATAAAATGTGATTTGAGTGGTGTGCGTTTTATGACTAAGTCCATGGCCTGTTTAGGTGTGGATACCTTACCTTGATATCCTATCCCTTTTCTTCCATTTTTGCTAACTCCATATATCATTGAAGCCATCTTGCTTCTATCTATGTTTTTAGCTAGAAACTTCTGAAAGCTGTGATCATACTCTTTGATGATCTCATCGGCATTACTGGGAGTCTCTAAGATTGTTTCCTTCTGAGAATTTTGCAAATCATTTTCTAATTTTGAAATTTTTTCTTTTAACTCAGAAATCACTAATCTGAGACTCTCAGACTTTTTAGAGTCAGAGGCAAGATCCCTTTTCAGGTTCTTGAATTTGACTCTAATATGCTGATACCTTTCCAGAATTTCATTTAGACTTTCTGCAAGTTCAGCCTTAGTAAAATTAATGGTAAAGTCAGGAAATACCTCTTCAGTGTCTGATTCTGAGTCTGAACCAGAAGCTTCACTTTCTTCTGACAGGTTTGCCATGAGGCTATGTTTTCTCTTTCATCATCTGACTCTGAGTCAGCTTCAGAGGCGTCCGAATCATCCCATGTTTCCATGAGGCTTTTCTTCTTTTCCTTGAAGAACTTCTTTTTGGGCTTCTCCTTCTGAAGCCTTGGGCAGTCACTTTTGTAGTGCCCTTTCTCATTACACTCATAGCAGATGATGTCCTTGTTATTTGGCTTTCTGTATCCTAAAGAACCTTCGGATCTTCTGTGTCCAGAGGAAGACTCAGACTTTTTGTATATGGAGGAGGATTCATTCTGATTATCTGATCTTCTAGGATTTCTGAATTTCCTTTGTCTCTGCTTCCACAATTGGTTCACCCTTCTGGAGAGGAGAGACAATTCATCTTCTTCTGATGAGGATCCATCAGAAGTTTCTTCCACAGCCTATAAAACCTTAGAGTCAGATTTTCTGTTAGATTTTAAAGCTAGTGGCTTACCTTGCTTTTGAGGCTCATCTTCTTCTAGATCTATCTCGTGACTTCTGAGGGAGCTGACAAGTTACTCCAGAGATATTTTGTTGAGATCTTTGGCTAGCTTAAGTGTTGTGACATTGGCCTCCATTGCTTGGGTAAGCTTCTGATGATCTTCTTAACGTGATCAGCAGTAGAATACCCTTTGTCAAGAACCTTCAGTCCAGCAACAAGGATTTGGAATCTTGAAAACATAGCTTCTATGGATTCACTATCTTCCATCTTGAATGCCTCATACTTATGAATGAGCGCAAGGGCCTTTGTTTCTTTGACTTGAATGTTGCCTTCATGCGTCATTCTCAGAGAGTCAAACATGTTCTTTGTTGTCTCTCTGTTTGAGATTTTCTCATATTCTGAGTATGAGATAACACTGAGGAGTATTGTTCTGTCCTTGTGGTGGTTTCTGAAATCACGCTTTTGTTAGCCAGACATCATTTTTCTGTCTATCTTCTGACCACTTCCATCCACTAGGTGTGTGTATCCGTCAGTCACCATGTCCCACAGATCAGCATCATGGGCCAGAAAGAAACTCTCAATTCTATCTTTCCAGTAGTCAAAGTTTTCTCCATTAAAGACTGGAGGTTTGCCACTGATTATGTCCTTGTCTTCATGGTAGTCATTGCTGATGTTTTGGCTTGGTCCCACCATAGTGTTTTTCCGAAGCTTAGATCTTGTACTGACACAGTTAAGTGTTTAAGCTCAGAACCAGACGCTTTAATGCCAATTGAAGAAGTTAAAAACACAAGAAGGGGGGGGGGGGGTTTGAATTGAAAACTTGAAATCAAATACGCAATGACACAATATTTTTATCCTGGTTCGTTTGATCTCAAACTACTCCATTCCTCCCGTCAAGGTGATTTCGCCTCTCTCCAATGAGGTCTTAATCCACTAATCTCAAAAGGATTACAATCACTACTTTAACAACTATTAAAGTCTTCTTGAGTACAACCACAATCTGGTTAATCTCAATGAACACTGTTTTAATCAAATAAATAAGAGTACTGTGTGTTGTTGTTTTTCGTTACAAAAACTGTTATCACAACTGTGATAATTTACACAAAATGAGAGCATGGAAATATGATGACTATGCTTGTAGCTTTTTTGAATTCTCGTGAATAGTATTGGCAAAAATCGTTGATGACTTGAACACTAAGTTTGTTTATATAGGCAATGGATTCCTGTTGATCATTAAGCATGATAAATGTCATTAACTCAGTTTCCATTTGGAGAAGATCCTGTCTGAATGAAGCCATTGTAATTGATGTTGTCTTGAATGATTAGTAACGCTTCAGAATATTTCATCCTAGCCTATTGCTGATGCTTCAGCACATTGATGACTTTAGATTATTATGCTTTTGTTCAGAATCAAAGTTTACTTCACTTAAGCACAGGTTCTGGTCATCAATCTTCAGCGCAAATTCTGATTGCTTCAGCATGTAGCTTCTATAGCTTATCTTCTGATGCTACTTTAGTCATAACTTCTGCATACAAAATAACATAATTTTTAGGGTGCATATTTGTTCTTTGTATTTGTTATCATCAAAACTCTAACTAAGGGTTGTAGAATCAAACTATGTTCTAACAGACAAAACTCTTGAATACCCTGGAGATGACATGCATAGCATGCATATCATGCATTAGAGGTTTTTTTCCCAGTCTTCTTATCTCTTGGTTATGCTTTTCTTAGTAGAGTTCACAAAGAAGACTACTCACTGCTACCCAACCAGAGGTAGTCAACAATGCCAGATGGAGCAATTTTAAGCAGAGTTAGCTGAAATGAGGACTCGGATGACTAATCAGATGACACAGTTCATAGAAGTGATTACCAACATGACTCATAATCAAGAAGAATTAAGGGATCTTGTCGAACAACCCTGAGTTGTTCGTGATGAGAATGAACTCATACCGGAAGATGTTTCGATGGGACAACCTCGTCCCAATGTTGCTTTAATAATAATGGCCAACATCTCAATTATCAACACTTAAATGGTCAGAATGCTAATGGTCACCAAAACTTCACTGGTAATCAGGGTCTATACGCCAACCAGGGTCTGCATGGTAATCAAGGTTTGTACCCAACCATGGTTTGCATGATAATCAAGGTCATTTCCCACCACCACTTGGACCTCATCTTATTGCTGGAGAGATGATGGGCCATTAAAATTCCAGAAGGAATCAGAATTTTGATTATAACAACAACAAGGATCAGTATTCAATGCACAATATTGACTTGGGTTTTCTAGTTTAGGATAGGAAATACCGCATGCTTGAGGAGAGGCTGAAAGCTGTAGAAGGACAAGGTGTTTTGGGGATGGATGCCACCGACTTAGGGTTGGTGCCTAGGGTAAGAGTTCTACCAAAATTCAAAATTCTTGTTTTTGATAAATACAATGGTACTACTTGCCCGAGACCTCATGCGAAAGCCTATTATCAAAACATGTCTTTATATTCTAAGGATGAAAGGTTGTTGATGCACTTTTTTCAAGATAGCCTGTCTGAGACGCATCGTTGGAAAAATACATGCAGTTGGAACAGACCTACATCGGGAACTAAAGAGGTTTGGTCGAAGCCTTTGTTAAGCATTATCAATGTAACATTTACATGGCGCAAAATATGAATCAACTTCAAAATCTTACTCAGAGGATTAATGAAACTTTTAAGGAGTATTCCCAGAAGTGGTGTAAACTCGCTGCAAGGGTTCAACCACCTATGTTGGAATGAGAAATGATCGACATGTTTACCAACACCCTTTTAGGTCATTACTATCTGGATCACAATACCTCTTCCAGTTTTGCTGAGTTAGTTATGTATGGTGAACACGTAGAGAGTGGTATGAAGATGGGTAAAACCCAGTCAATGAATACTTGTAATTCTGTGAGTGGAAGCGGTAAGAAGCCATTCATGGGTAACTTTAAGAAGAAGGAAGGAGAAGCCAACATTGTTTATTATCAGAGGGGTCGAGGAAGAAATCCATAACAGGTGAACGCTGTGACCATACCAATTAATTCACCTCAGTAACAACATCCTTAATACCATAGACAACTAAATGCTTCGCGCCAAATTATAATCAACAGAGACAGGTTAGGCCTGAAAGAAGATTTGATCTTCTTCCCATGAATTATTCCCAGGTCCTCCAACATTTTCTCGAGCTCAAATTGGTTAATCTTAGGAATATGCCAGCTCCTCTTGAGAGATTTCCTGCCAATTATGATGCTAATGCTTGTTGTGAACTCCATAATGGTGGTATAGGTCATGATGTGGATAATTGTTGGTAACTAAAGTGTAAGGTGCAAGATTTGTCAGACTCTAAAGCTATTCAGTTTACTCCTAACAATAGGCTGAATGTTATCCAGAATCCCATGCCACCTCATGGAGGCCCAGCAGTCAATGCCATTGAAGATGGTGAAGCATTAAATCTAGTCATGCATGTGAACTTGATAACCACTCTGTTACCGTTTGTAAAAGAGTATTTGATTAAAAGAGATGTGTATCCCGGATGTGCGCCAAATTTTAAGAATTATAAAGATTAGTCAGAAGGTTATGATGATTTGAGAAGAGGAGTTTAGAAATTGATCAATGATGGTGAACTCTAGTTTGACAGAATTGTTAGAGACAAGAAATTTGAAGAGAAAGATATTATTGTGATTTCCATTCATTATACTTGAGTCAATATCCTAGCACCTTCTAGAACAGTTCCTCTAACCATTACATTGACTGGTCCTATCCCCTACTCTAGTGAAAGGGATGTTTCGTGGCATTATGGTGTAGATGTTTATTATCATAGTGTGAAGAGAGAAGAAGAGTCTTCTGAGGAAAAGCCATCAGTGCAAGATAGTTTGAATGTTTACAATTTTTTTGGTATTGGCAAATGACAAGAAGCGGTAGAGTTTTCTCACCACAGAATACTCAAGATACCGCTGACGCCTTTGAAAAAGTTAAATGGAAATAAGTGACGGTTGAAAATTAAAGGCCCGTGCAGATTGGTATGCCCAAGCAAAGTGTTGTACTTGGGACTTCTTTGGCTCCAGAAAAATTTGAAGAGTTGATGAGGATAATTAGAAAGAGCAACTACAGCATAGTGGGTACACTGAGTCAGACACCATCCAAGATGTATATCTTGTCTATGTTGGTATATTTTGAGGCCCAAAGGAACATCTTAATGAAGTTGTTGAAAAATGATTTTGTACCACAAGAAATATCGGTTAACCAATTTAAAATAGTGGTTTCCAATATAACTGCTGATAATGGTTTGGGCTTTACAGACTTTGATCTCCCTCCTGAGGGACGAAACCATAACAAGGCGTTACACATTTCTATGGAATTTAAAGGAACTACTCTTCCCTGAGTGTTGGTGGACACAAGGTCATCTTTGAATATATTGCCAAAGTCCGCCTAGATGAATATTAATTATTTAGGTATTAAGTTTCACCCAAATGACTTGGTAGTCAAGGATTTTGATGGATCCCGATGATCGGTTTTCAGTGAAGTAGATTTACCTATTAAAATTGGACCCAGATTTTTACTTCTACATTTTTTGTGATGGACATAGATCCAGCATATTGTTGCTTGTTGGGACGTCCATGGATATATATATATATATATATATATATATATATATATATATATATATATATATATATATATATATATATATATATATATATATATATATATATATATATATATATGGAAGGGGAAGTGACTTCTCTGCATCAGAAGATTAAGTTCCCCGTGAATGGCAAGACAATAACTGTTTGTGGTGAGGAAGAGTATGTGGTAAGTCATTTGACTTCTTTTCGATATGCTGAGGTTGAGGGAGAGGTGTATGAGACTCCCTTACAGGATTTTGAAGTTGTGAAAATGATCAAGACTCCTCACTATAAGGAGAGGAAGAAGCCTGAGACACCCATGGCATCTTTGAAGATGCTAAAGTAGTGGTTGGAGCCGGTCACCCCGAAGGCCGGGGTCGTGTGTTGGATCTTACTCCAAAGTTCAACAAGTTTGGTTCAAGTTTCAGTCCTGGGGAACAGGGGATAGCTCCCAGAGCTCCAAATTTGTCCACTCCTATGATGTTTTCAAGTTCTAGTATCATTAGGGATGGTTATGCTAATGCCATCAATGACGACAATAGTGATTATGATATTGATAACTGGATTCGCCCGAGTGTTTCAGGTGTAGAACTCAACAACTGTATTTCCAAGGCGTATTGGATCATTTTGTAGGGCCACCATGTTTTCACTTTCAAATTTTATCATTTAATAAAGGACGCTTTTGCATTCAAATATTTTGTTCCATGTCTTTATTTTTATGTTTAATATTTTATTTAAATGGCAATGTTTTCTTTTTCACACACTTTCTAAAAAACATAAAAATATCACTCATGCAGATGCACATTCACCCCGGAATCCATTGATAACGGTTCTGCTATTGCTTATTATGACTTTCATAATCCGATCTACCAAGCCGAAGAAGAAGGTGAGGAAGATTGTGAACTCCATGAAGAGTTATAAAGGTTATTGAGGAAAGAGGAAAAGGTCATCCATCTGCATCAATAGATGAAAGTGTGAAGAGGTCAAGCTAGGGGATGCTTTAGAAGAAAGTGTGAAGATGAGATTGATAGAACTATTGCGAGAGATTGTTGATGTCTTTGCTTGGTCTTAACAGGATATGCCTAGAATTTATATAGATATTGTTGGGCACCATCTACCTCTCAAAGAGGATAGTGCTCTTGTCAAACAGAAGCTTTGAAGGACTCACCCAGACATGTCTGAGAATATCAAAGAAGAGGTTCAGAAACAACTAGATGCAGGTTTCTTTAAACTGATTTCCTATCCTCCATGGATTGCAAATATTGTACAGGTACCTAAGAAAGATAGAAAGGTCATGATGTGTGTTTACTATAGGGACTTGAACAAAGCGAGCCCTAAGAATGATTTCCCACTTCCTCACATTGATGTTTTGGTGAATAATACTGCGCAATTTAAAGTGTTTTCCTTCATGGATGGTTTATCTGGTTATAATCAGATAAAGATGGAACCAGAAGACATGGAGAAAACACCATTTATTACACCATGGGGAACTTTCTGTTACAAGGTGATGCCTTTCGGTTTAAAGAATGCAGGGGTAACGTATCAGCGTGCGATGGTAACTCCTTTTCATTATATGATTCACAAAGAGATTGAAATGTATGTTGACGACATGATTGTAAAGTCCCACACAGGATTGCGATGGACGCTCATGTTCAATGGTGCCTTAAATGCTATGGGGAATGGTGTTGGAGCTGTCATTACTTCTCTTGGAGGTTTTCATATTCCTTTCACAACCATAATCTGTTTTGATTGCACTAATAACATGACTGAATATGAACCTTATATCTATGGGATTGAAGCAGCAATTGATTTGCGAATCAAGTTTTTGAAAGTTTATGGAGATTCAGCTCTCGTGATTAGCCAAATTAGTGAAGATTGGGAAACTCGTCACAAAAATTTGATTCCTTACAGAGAGCATGTTATGAAGTTGATTTCGTATTTCAAAGAGATCACATTTGATCACGTCTCAAGGGAAGAAAACAACCTAGAAGATGCTCTGGCTACTTTGTCATCCATGTTTAAAGTAAAGTGGGTTAACAACGCACGTTCAATCGTTATCATGAGGTTGGATGAGCCAACTTTTTGCTATGAAGCTGAAGTGGAACTGGAGGGTAATCCATGGTTCCGTGATATTAAGAGATACCTTGAGACCCAAGAATATCCTGAAGATGCATCTGATATAGATAAGAAGTTTTTGAGGAGGTTCTCAGCCAAGTTTTTTCTTAGTAATGGTATGTTGTACAGAAGAAATTATGATGGTATGTTACTCAGATGTGTAGACAAGAACAAAGCAGTAAAGATCATTGAAGAAATGCATTAAGGTGACTTTGGGACTCATTCCAATTGACATACCATGGCTATAATTATTTTGCGAGCTGGTTACTATTGGTCCACCATGGAAATTGGTTGTTACAACCATGCTAGAATTTGTTACAAATGCCAGATATATGCTGATAAAGTGCATGTGCCTCCCATTCCTTTGAACGTCTTGACCTCTCCATGGACTTTTGCAATATGGGGCATTAATATGATCGGTCGTAGTGAGCCGAATGCTTCCATCGGTCATCGTTTCATTCTTGTTGCCATTGGTTACTTCACCAAGTGAGTCGAAGCTGTATCTTATGCAAATGTTACCAAGCAAGTAGTTGATCATTTTCTCAAGCATAACATAATCTGTTGTATGTGATTCCTGAAAAGATCATTACTGATAATGTATCTAATCTCAATAACAAGATGATGAAAGAACTATGTGAAACCTACAAAATCATGCATCACAATTCTTCGTTGTTTTGTCCGAAGATGAATGGCACTGTTGAAGCGACTGATAAAAATATCAAGAAGATTGTGCCAATGATGGTGGTGGCCTATAAGGATTGGCATGAGATTCTACCTTTCTCTTTGCATGGTTATCGTACTTTAGTACGTACTTCGATTGGGGAAACCCCGTTCTCAGTAAGTCGACGACTTAGGCAAAAAATGGACATCCCGACGAACCATAAAAAATGAATTTTAAAAAAAGGACGGCTTAGTAAAAAAAGGGTATCCTGGTGGACAGAAAACCCGAAGGGCGATCCACAAAAAAGTTAGGGATTTAAATATAATTACTATGTCTAGTGTCGGATCACAGATTTCATTTGCTACTACAGTTGGTCACCTAGAAGGGCGGGAATCAGTCCAAGTAATATTCTTCAAAAAGCAAAGTGATGAGATCTTTGAAATCATAAGAGTTATAGTAGAATCAGAACCTGATGGATATCCGTTTTCACATTTCCATTTTTATAACACTCTTTTTATTTTTCTTTTGCAATTACCTCTTTCTAGGAATTGCTTAGTGATGTAAATGCCTATTTACAAGCCAATTCCAATCAATAAAAGATTTATTTTTCATCCAAAAAGCTTGTTTATTATTTTCTTTCACTGTTTTGTTTGCAAAAAGCGTCTGATACCTTTTTGATAAACATTTGCATTTGAAAATTTGGTGGCTTTGTACAACATGATAAATAAATAACAGGTATTACTCTTAAGTTGTTTGTAGCTTGGTTGGTAGACAAAGTCATCTTACTATACTTGGGGCATGTTTGTTGTGGTTTTTTTGCAGGAACTATCATTCACTCGCTTATGTGTAATTTTCCAATACCAGAAGAACATCTTTTAAGATGACTATGGTATCCCTAGCTCGGGTCGTTTCCCCAGCAGCACTGAAATTTATACTTCTCCTCAATGATTCTCCCCAAGTAGATAGTTTGACTGACTAGAATTCTTAGATGATTTCCCAACAAAATTTGAAGTTTTCTTCTCCTAGCATCGCCTAGCAGGAAAATCTTTCATCTGAAAGTTGTGATTAATGAGATTTCTTGGTATAGAATCTTCACTCCCCCAACAAATGTTTATGTTAAGTTGTTCTCATTTGGAGAATTTCTATTCCCCAAAGCAGAGTTTCTTTCTCCAGCCGAAAGTTCTGGTTGAGAATTTTCTTATTCCCCAAACAAAGTCGCGTCACGAAGATTTCTTATCCAAGAATTTCCTATTCCCCTAACCAGAAGCATACTTTTGAGATTCCTTATGCTAAGAAATTTTTCTCATCCACTAGCCAAGTTTATTCGAGATTATCCCTTTTCCTCAGCTTAGACATGTTGACGATTATCTCACTCCTTAGAAGAGTCTACTTTATGAAATCTCTTACTCATGATCTCTTATTTCCCTAACGGAGTTGCCTTATTGAGATCTCTTACTCATGAATTCTTATTTCCCCAGCTGATTCGTTTCATCGAAAGTTCTTATTCAAGGTTTCTCCCTTTTCCCCAATAGAGTTTGATCCTGGCTGCTGATGAGTTCCATATCCCCAAAGGAGTACACTGTTGTGGCTTCTTGCCCTAGGATCCTATAACGCCGACATGGCTTGTTCTTATTGATGATCATTCTTAAATCCCCATCAGAATTGTTCTATCAAGATTTGTTGATTAAAGATTCTCTTATATCCAAAAGTAGCATATTTTACTGAATGATCTTATGCAAAGATTACCTTATATCCAACAAGAGATCTGTTCCTAAGTTCTCTTATCTCCAACATGGGTCCTCATATCCGCAGTAGTACGAGTTTTTATCATCCCCGACGAGAGGTTGATAAATTACTCCCCAAGCAGTCAGAGGTGAGTTTTGATGTCTATGGGTGTCCTCCCTAGCAACGCCCAATCTCCATTGGCGTACCTTATGAGAATTTACAGTTTTAGTCTGATCTTCTCCAACAGAGTTTGTGAATTATTTTTGCAACTCCATTCAGATTTTGTAGCCCATATTTATCGGTTACTCAGTTTGTTACTCCCCATAGAGTTTCAACTTTTCAAGGTCTTCTCTCAAGTGGTTCCTTATATCTTCTTCGTTTCTCCGGAAGAATCATGCATCATCGTATTGCATCCTTAAAATATATTGTTTCCATTCTCTTTTGGAACATTGCTCCATAGAAAAAAATTCAAACATGCATCAAAACATAAGCCATTGTTGTTCCCTTTTTTCCCCAGTGGAGTTGCTAAAGAACTCTGAATTATCCCCCCAACAAGGTCACTTTATCCTTAGTGTCCCAGTTTTCACCCCTACAAGTATCCTTTTGATGTTACCATCAAGTTATTGAGTGTCTACTCGTTATCTTTAGTAATGGTCCATTTCTTCCCTGCCACAATTTTCTCGGGTTAAGTGTTCACTACCCTTCTTGGTCCATTCCAATGTCTATTGGTGTACCTTTTGAATCCAGTTTTACGATGGTATTCCTTTTGAGCTTAATATCCACTAGTTGCTCTTAGGTCGAGTGTCTACTTGTTACCTGTGCATGCTACCCGATTTTATCATGGTCCTCATCTTTGGACTAGTCTATACTACTAGTCTTCTTGACCCGAGTCTCTACTCGTTATATGTATCTTATACCCCTTAGATTATTTCAGTATCTAATGTCTATCATCGATCGAGACTAACATGTGTCTTTTTTAAATATGCGCACTTTCTAGTCACCTTGTTATAGGACCCAATATCTATTGTTGTCCTATTGAGTACTTCTTCAGAGTCTAGTTTCTACTAGTTCCTCTTAGGTCGAATGTTTATTCGTTATCTTGTCTGCATACTAGTTTCTACCTGGTGCATTCTTTATAGTACTCCCTAAAGGCCAAGTATCTACTCATTACCTTTCCTCGATCCCACCACCATTCAGCGAGCGTGCCAATGGTTTTGGTTCAGCGTCTACTGTCCCTTATTGATCAAGACCAGATTAGTCTGGTATTACCCGTCGAATACAATGTTTATTGTTATATTTAGAGTCTAGTTTCTACTAGTCCTATCTTGGGTTGAATTTCTACTCATTTTGTTTATTTGCGAACCAGTTCGGTCTTGGCGCATCACCTTCTAGAGTCTAGTTTCTACTAGTCTTCTTGGGATTATGTCCAAATTCTTTTGGCATACCTTTCAAAAGTCCAATTTCTATTGGAAAACCTTTTAAATCCAATATCTACTGACACTCTTTAGTAAAATCTAGTATCCATTTATCCTTCTTTCCTTTATCAAATCAAATCCAGTTTATTTCTTACCATCATTTTAAAAAATAATAATACAAAAAATACGGTTACTAGTGTTTCTGCGCCATTGCTTTGTCCAGAGCCTAAATTTTTGGGTTCTTTTAGTATTCAATCCTCTTCCACCTTGAAAGTTCGAAAGTTGTCGCTTTTTCTCACTTCTCAGGTTTAAGATGATTGAATAGGGGCAGCTGTTGCACCCCAAAACTTTCCCTCTTCTTTTTACCTTATATGGCTTATGTTTCATCATACATATTCATGCATTTTGATAGGGTCAAGGTACTTTGGTTCTCATGTTCTTCTACAAGCTATAAAAGGTTGGTTGTACTGACAATCAATGCCAAAAGGGTCTCATGCCCTCACTCTTTGGGTCATTCAAGCTATAAGGGTTTCAAATACCTCAAGACATCACAATTGTCTTACTGGTTCATTAGAATATTGAAAATTGCAAGTGTTTTGAAGTAAATCACATTTCTCCTATTCATCTCTTGAAATTAGGGTTTTGGCTAGATGAAGTATGTGGTGCTTGTATGAGCCAATTCACTGAAGTAATACACTCTCATCATCATATGAGGCATCTTTGTTCAAGAAGTTCTTCATTATGTTCCAAGAAATTCAGGTTTTGAGCTTTGATCCTCTCCTCCTAACACAAGTGATCAAAATTTGGGTTTGTGATTAAATCAGTGAATCTCTGAATTTTCGATCAAAACTTGATTCCGTGCTTCTCAACATGTTTCTAAGAATCTATGATCGAAGGATTGGGCCTCAATTTTGATTGGAAGAAGTGCAATTGATCAATTGGGGGTAAAATAGTCATTTTGACAAAAGTCAACCGAAGTCAAAGTTGACCAAGTGAACTTTTGGTCAACTAAGAGGCCAATACTCATGTTTTGATGTCAAGTGGTCATTGGTGGAATAAAATCAAGAGAAATGGTGATTTTGGAAATAACTTGTCAAAGAAGTTATCTTGATAACTTAGAAAGTTTCTAAGTTTTTAAGTGTTTTAATTTAATCATTGAACAACCATAACTCCTTCACCTTTTATCCAATCCTTGTAAACTTGACATGTATGGAAAGGGTACCAAAAAATTCCATGGGTTTTGAGATATAAATATCTAAAGTGAACACATTGAACAATGTGGCATGCTGACACTTAGAAGATCTTTGAGTCTTTTGCATTCAGTTTCATCATCACTCATCACTTGTTTGAGTTAGTGATCAACATCAAAACTAAAGATCTTATTGTTTGAGTCTTTTCCCTTTTGATCATTTTTTAGGGAGATGTGAAGGATGCAAGTTGGGTGTTAAAGATTGTAGGTTGCCAGCATTGCAGGCGCGCGCGCAAGATGTCATTACTAAGCACACAACCAGTCTTTCATGTTCATTTTTGAAGGCCTTACAAGATTCATTTCCATAAAGCTATAACATCATCAATGTTCTTCATCACCTAAGTTTTCTAAAATGATCAAAATCGTGACAGTTGTTGGAGAGTTGAAAGAGATATCATGATAAGGCTATGGCTGCACACAAGTGTCACATTTGAAGGCAGCCATGTGCAAGAGTTGTGATTTTTTGCATATTTAAGTGAATTTTTTGCATGAATCTTGCACACTCCTCATTCACACCCATAACACCCTCTCTTTTCCAAGAATAGCCAAGCAATGCACATGAAATGTATGCACACATATTCCCAACTTTACCAATTTTAGGAATATATACTTCATTCAAAAATATCTCCCCATGTGCTCTAAAGTAAACTTCATCATCTCACACATTTCCCACCTTTTTTTCTTTCTTTCTCTTTCCTGAAACGACACAAGGACATCACTGTAAACAACACAAAATGTAAGCACCATTGCTTCACTTTCATTTTTCAGAATTTGCCAAATATGCCCTCTAACGACTTTGTGCCTCAAAAGACCTCTTTTCCCTCTCATTATCAGTCTTTATAAGCTCTTCATTATCTCCATTTCTTGACACACTCTACATTGAGTAGAAATCAGATTTGATCATTCCTTCACTTCTTCAATTTTTTCTTCAAAATTGCCTGAATCTCTTGATCCAACTCTCATTTATCCATTATTTCCTAGTCATTGAAACATTTTTGTTGCGGTAGAAATGTTGAGACTAAGCCATTGGATTGACTTGACTCGCACAGACCAAATAAAAATTGCCAATGTGCTTTATTGTTTCCAGAGGAATGGGAAAAGAGTGAATAACCAAAAAAAAGGGGGGGGGGGGAGAATATAAGTTCAGAGGTTGGTTATGCAAATGGAAGGTATTAGCACCCTAAACATCTATGGTACTCCGCAGGAACCTCTTTGAAAATTTGTGTATTTTGGCTATAAGTGTTGTATACAAAAAAAAAATAGATGGTGGAGATGAGAAAAGAAATATTTTTTTTACAGTTTTTTCACCCGTCGCGGTTGCGAACCTTTAGTGCCTACGTATCACCTTCCATGCAATAGGGGATCAGGGTACTCATAGTTCACCTTTTAAAATTTTAAAACACAAGTATGTTGGTTAATTTTAAGAGACAAGACATAGTCGTCTTATCCGAGTGGAAGAACATACTTACTACCCAAGGCTTTGAGAAAGGAGAACTTGCGTCATCTCAAAGTGGAGGATATGGCTTGGATTTTAAAATCAAAAAAGCCTCGCTCAACACCCAAGTGGAAAATATCTCACTTCACTATATATTGTAGAAGTATAAAAGCTCACATCACTACAAGGGTTGACAAGAGTCTAATCTTTTGAGAAAAATTTTAAGGTAAAAAGCCAAAGTGGCAAAATGGTTTGACTGAGATTTATTGACTTTTAGTCTTCTCACAAAAAATGTCAAAGTATTGTTAAGTTGTTTAAAATTTGATTAAGAAAATATTTTTTGAAAATGCATGGACCTAAGTCCAAGTTTCTTGTGAAAGTGGTTCAAGTTTGAAAACAAAAAGAGTTTTCAAAAGGAGGGAGAAGATTTTTGAAATTAAAGAATATGGGAGGAGATGAAGGGACTATCCTAAAGCATAAGGTAAAAGCTAGGGAAAATAACTGTCTAACCAACAAGAAGCCAACACTTGACATAATGAGTCAATGTAGAATTCTCATCCTTTAGATTAAAACCATACAAGCAAAGATAATAAACCTCTTGAGAAAACCAAACTTCAAATGCATTAAGTCTTCACAAAAACCGGGCAGAGTAACGACTGTATACAAATGAATTCCCAATCAAAGACAAAATATATAATCAGAATAACCTACACACAGAGAAAACCAACAACCCAATGTCTCGGGGTAAACCCCGAGAACTCCAAACAAAATAGAAATAGTAGTCACAAGGTCTCAAGTTAGGTCAAGATCTCTAATCCTAAGTCCAAGAAGTCCACAACTCTATTATGCCAGGGATAGTAACTAAATAGTCTAAGGAACCTTAATTTTTTGTATTGTTCAAGTTGGTTATTAGGTATCTTCAAAAAGAAAATGAAAAGCTTAAGTGAGAAAAATAAAAAGACATAAAGATAAATGCTCAAGTGAGCAAAGATGAAAATATCACGAAATGTAAACGCTAAATGGTACGTAAAAGTAAACGCGTAAAGTAAAAACTTAAAAATAAAAGCCAATCGTTAATGAGTTAGAAATCAGAGGTTAGTTGAATGGCCATCTTGAAACTTGCCTTTGAAAACTCATTAGAAGATTGATAAAATCAAAGCCTCTCAACAACAAGTTTCATTTTCTTTTTGTCAAGTATATCATTCATTGCAAATTCTCAAGGCAACAACAAATTATCAACGAGGTTTAAATGATTCACTTAAACCAAATTTTATGAAAGTTCATTAAAGGATTAATAAGACCAAAGCCTCCTAACAATGAACCTCAAGGTTATTGGATAAAACGTTTCAAGTTACACATATTTGGGCTTGCAAACATAGGTTTAAGCCACGAATGATCATTTCTCGAATCGGGTCAAAATTTAGTGCTATGTTAAGCAATCGTAAGTAGACTTATATAGAAGTCACACCTATTTTGAGGTAGGTCAATAGCAATCTATGTACCATATGTTTAGAGAAATGATATGTAAATTATTCTCTAATAACATGTAGTAAAAGTAAGAAAGGAATAAGATGAAGATGGAGGGGATGTATTTAAATCAAATATTTTTTATCAAACTATCATTAAAATCATCCATCCATTTTGGTGGAGTTAAACTCAACACCCAAGATCCAATGATGTTGATGAAGTTCATGATCAACTATCACATAGTCAGAATACATTAAAAAATAAATTGCATTTAATGGACAAAATAAAAAGAAGAAAAATGATTTTTAATTTTTTTTTTTATGGAAATAAAAGGAAAAATAGCAAACTATATTCAAAGTGTCAAAGAAAAATTAGAAGAAACCATAGAAAAGTCATAAATGTTCTCAAATATTTTTATAAAATTTTTGGTAATTTATTAAAATAGAAAAGTATTTTTAAAATAATTAAAATCACTCAAACAAGTGAAAAAGATAAAAAATAGTAGAAGTCAAGATAAAATTCTAGAAAAATTTCAAAAAAGTCAAGAAATAGAGAAAATGATCTTGATACAATTTTTTAGAATTTAAAAATGTCAAGAAGTATTTTTGAAATAATTAAAATAAGGCAAATAAAACAAAAACTATGAAAAATATTAAACATTAAAATAAAAAGATGAACAAATATTCACAAAAATCAGAAATAATTCAAAGTATTTTTGTATATTTTTTCATAATTTTTGGATAAAAAATAAGAGTTATGAATTTTTGAATTTAAAACAATTTTTGTAAAAATAAATAAATCAAAAATAATGTGAGGCGTTGGATCCAGTTCATTAAAACACGTTGGCACATCTGATGGCTCAAAAGTGATGATGTATGGTGATACACAGTCAACAAGCACGCACCGATGTCACGAAAGTTAGACCAATCACAATATTTCAATTGTCTTTCTCTCATTGGTTGAAGAGGCCACGTGGATCATCTCCAATCTCCAGCTATCCTGCAACTACAGTAAAACCATGATTCTTAAATCTGTAAATTTATACGCTCATAGTGGTATCATCAGATGCGTCTTTTCAAGACGATCACAACCATATCCTCGCGCAAAATTTATATAAAACACAGCTTACTCGATTTGGAAAAAATTAGAGATGTTTTGAAAATTTTGAAATCGAAAAAAGAAGTATCAAACGCATTGACTCACCAAAATTGAGTTAATAGCAAGCATCAGTGAACATCATAAACCATTCCAGTAATTTGAGTTAGAGGATTTGGTACCTTAAACTACCTGAAAAAAGTCAAATGAACTTGCTCTGTAAATGGACCTGGCTAGCACGATTCAGGGCACCCCAAGGCTTGATTCTTCTTCTGTTGGCTTTAGTGAAGTTCAAGGATGAAGGATCAATGAATGAAAAGTGGAGAAAAGAGGAATTTGAAATCTCAGAAAAGTGAGTTATGGAGGGAGTTTGACAAAGTGATTTTGGTTGTTCAAGCTTGAGAAAATGAGAGGAATGAGGTCCTCTATTTATAGTGAAGAGAATGCTGCAAAGAATTAAGAGGAAATTTGAAGTTTGGTGGTAAATTGGATCAAGCTCAAAAGTGAAAAAAGTGTGACCCCATGTGCATCAAAACTCAATCAATTCCTGCATTTTGATCCTTAATTCAACTTTGGTAACTTTGTTAAACGTTTTTAAATAAAAAACGCATGCTAAATTGGTGATTAGAAGCCAAATTATAAATTTCAAATTCTGACTTTGGAGAAAACTTTAGTTTCAAGGTACCATCTTTGAATCCATGGTGTTTACAGCTCAAGGAGTCTTAGGGCATGATTCTTGAAGCATTTGAAAGATAAGGTCACAAAATTTAAAATGTGCAAAGAGTGATATCAATTGGATGCTTGAGCTAAAAGATGTGATGAGTCAAAGTTGAGAAAAAGATGCATACTTTTTGTACAGAAAATTTTTAAGTTTTTCTTCGAAACTGACCTATAATGTTTTGAGTTCAAACAAGTAATTGCTCCAAAATTGAGATTTTATCATTGATGCTAGCTTGAATTAGACTTCCCAAAGAGCATTGTGAAACTTGAATCACTCAAAAATACCAAGTATTGTAAAAGTTATGGCCTTGTAAAATTGGTGAAAATTCATGAGGTGGCCTATAATATTTTGAGTTCTTAGGGCATCTTCCACTCATTTTAAAGCTTTTCACATAAAAAAAGAGTTGAATTTCACTTCCTTAAGATCATTATGGAAAAGTAATGGGCTCAAGGAGAGAAAAATTGAACAATTTATGATCTTTTGAAGTCACATTAGGGAATTTGATGACCTATCTAGAGGACTTGTAATCTTTTCCATCATTAGGAATCTCCCACACAAAATTTTCTTGAATCTCTTTAAGTTATTAATTGATAACCCTTTAAAGAGAAGCATATCTTTGGAATCACTCAAAAATCTCAAAATATGAGCAAGATATAACGATTAGAAGTTTAAAACCCTAACTCCTAGAGCACCAAAATGACTTGGAAACCCCTTTCAATTTTGACAAACTTTCTTGCATAATTACTCTTGCCATGTGATATAAGTTGTTGTGGATGATAATAATAATCCATAGCAACAAAAACCACTTCCAAATATTAAGAAATGAGAGAGTTTTGCACTTGTGATCAAGGAATCAAGAGCTTGTCCAATTAGGTCAAACCCCTTCAATCAACCCTTGCATCTTTTGACTTTATTTGACAAATTGAGGCATGATGAATCATAGTAGACCTTATCATGATGTAATTTAAAGCATCTTCATGATGAAGCTTGAATCTCAATGAAGCTTTGTTAAAGAAGGCATGGAAATAAACTCATGAACCTATAAATCAACTTGATGAAATATGTTGTGCCCTCACCTATAGTATCATCAATTAGAGCAAACATTCATTGCATTTGTTAGTTAAAATTTAATCAATAAAAAACAAATGTGATCACAATATACAAATCAAGGTGCTTGGTTATTCCTCATGAGCAAACCTAAAGATAGGGAGAATAGCCAAACCCTAGTGTGATCTTGTTGTGATTGAGTTGATATGAGATGATAGAGGAATCTTAGGGGCAAAAATTAGGGTACAACAACTGCCTTTATTTAAATGTCTTCTATCCGGAGATATGAAGGTTAAAATCTTCTTGTTGACGTGATTGAAGATACATAAATATAAAACAAGCCCTATTTTTGGCCCTAAGATGCCATGCAATGCATATGATTGCGCACGCAAACAAACAAATCCAAAGGTGACATAGGACACCAGTGGGGAGTAGGAAATAAAGGATCAAAAGAAAGTCCGACCAGGAAAATAAATCATTGGTGAACAGAAGACTCAATTTTATTGGGGTAAAGCCCAAGGAGGAGATAAAGCAACATCAACTCAAATATCGAGGAGAGAAAGTAAAGGATAAAGGTGATCGACAGATAACTGTAAACTATCCACTTACTGAGAAGATAGCAAAAAGGGTAACATCGACCCACATGGGGAAAGATATGGTAGGATAATACCAGCAAAAGCCAATATTAGGGTAGGCAAGACTGGAAACTAAATGAATTCTTCAGAGAAAAATGAATCTCAATGATGAACTATCTCCCACAATAACGAGACTACCATCCATTGAATTACAAAAGCTTAACAACAAACTATCTCCCATAATGACGAGACTAACATCCATTGGAGTAACAAAATCTTAATAATGAACTATCTCCCATAATGACAAGACTACCATCCATTGGAGTAACAAAATCTCAACAACGAACTATCTCCCATAATGACGAGACTACCATCCATTGGAGTAACAAAATCTCAACAATGAACTATCTCCCATAATGACGAGACTACCATCCATTGGAGTAACAAAATCTGAACATCGAACTATCTCCCATAATGACGAGACTACCATCCATTGGAGTAACAAAATCTCAACAACAAACTATCTCCCATAATGACAAGACTACCATCCACTGGAGTAACAAAATATCAACAACGAACTATCTCCCATAATGACGAGACTACCATCCATTGCAGTGGAAATGAATTTTCTTGGGAACTAGAATACTTACTAGGGAAGTACAGGTTGCTCAAATAAAGAGACCTGTCACTTGGTGTTATAAGAAACCCTTCAGGCAAAGAGATATGACTTCTCTGAGGAAATTTCAATATATTTATACTGAGGGAGATCAAATATTCCTGTGCAAAATAAATGCACACCCTCAATCCAGAGTTTAAAACCTATGAAAATCAAAATAATAATGTTGTCGTGGACCATAGATTCAAACCATAAATAAACTGGAGTGAAACAACCAACCAAGATAGAATCTAATAAGAAATAAACTCAAAAGGGAAACACAGAGCTAACCAGACAATGAGCTGAATAGGAAGGCTTGAAGAAAAATTCTTCCACGGGGAAAACTTAGTGGGGAAATTGAAACGATATTCATTTTCTGCTTAATGTCGACAATCTATTGGAGAGAGGGTAACATAACTCTGCAAAATAGGGTAACATGCCAACAAAATATTAATGAATGTAGATGAGCAATGAATCGTTAAATTCAGCTATGCATGATGTATGTATGAATGCACGAATGTTATCCTATATATACTGACAATACATACATACAACACTGGGAGTAACCAGAAAAAATAAGCTTGGGTAACGTTAATACTCGGCTAAATCACGTCCAGGATGTAAATTTCATAAGAAAGTAAGCACCAACTGAGGAAACAAATTCCTATTTCACGGCTTAACTCCACTGGGAAGAAACACGGTTCAAAAATAATCAAGTCAAAACAGTAAATCATACAGATACAAGGATATAACATTATCCTCTAGGCTTCACCGGGGAATATCACACATACTTCAATGGGGAAAACAATGTTTCAACGTCGAGACTTCCATTGGGGATTACAATACTGACTTCATTAGGGCAGATGAAAACCATGCCATTGAGATATCAGTTGGGGATCACGTGCTGACTTTATTGGGGAGGACGATACCACATTATCGAGAGGAGCCCAAAATACATTCTTCAATACCAAGAATGATGATTACACAAACTTCTCTGGGGAGAAATCATGAAACCACATGGGGATAACAACTTTTAGAGAGAAACAATATCTTAGCTTTATTTGGTGATTTAAGAAGTCAAACAATACAACAAGAGATCAAAATTATGGGGATTTTAAATCAAACCCAACGCTTGGCGGGAGAAAACCCAAAAAATTGACACCTGTTTCAACAATTCTTATAAAAGATACTACCCTTGTCTAGTTTCAAAACAACAACAATAATGCCAATACTGCAAAAGGGAGATGTTTTGCAAATGATTCCACCTCATCACACAAAGGGAGAAGGAACTTCCATCATATGAGTGAAGACCTCATTGGGGAAAATGGGATCATAAATCCAACACCATACCATAGATCAATTGATATCATCTCTAACTATTTGAGAAACAATAAGAAGATCATATGCATATCAGCGAAAGCGACCTGAAAGAACTTTCCTAGGGAATACCTACTTAAAAAAAATCAGAGTTCGTCCATCCTCAAAATCACTATTTTTGTTTTTTATTGAATCACAAAATCTAAAGTAAAAGATGATTTTTAAATTCTTTTTAAAAACAATTTTATTATTAAATCTCTTTATTTCAAAAAATTACTATCAATAACAAATGGAGTCTTTGTAAGTAGGATAAAATAAGAACTGCAAAGAATTGGATAAAAGCTCAAACTTTTTTAATAGAATGGTAGTTTGCGAATGACGAGACCCCATAGATGATTACAAAGTTTGGAAAATGGTAATACATTGGAAAAGATACATTGAAAGATAATGACCACTATTCTCCCTAACAACTTCGAATTCCTGAGCAGCGACTTCTATTAAAGTATGGTGAGAGTCCAAGAAGATTGTTGCTTCAATGATCAAGTCTTGTCTGACGCAGTTACTTGCCAAGAAATCCCTAACTTTTTCCTAGGTTTCCCTTGCGGGTTTTCAACTTAGCGGGAGAATTTATTCTGTCTGTGTCTCTTATTTTTGCCTAGATCTCCCTTTCAGGTTTTCATCCTACTGAGATACTATTTTTTTCCTAAGCCTCCGTTTCGGGTTTTTGACTTAGCGAGCTGCTCTTTTTTTTGCCTAAGCCTCCCTTTCGGGTTTTCGAATTAGAAAGTCGTTCTTTTATTTCTTTAGGTAAAGTATTTCTTGACTGCATCGGCATTCATAGGACGTGGGAACTCCTCACCATTATATTATTAATGGATAAGGCTTGGAACTGGGTTCCAACAGCAGCTTCATCCACCTCCACAATGTTGAAAGATGACAAATGAGATATCAATAATGCTTGTTCTCCATTTATGATTACCACTTTTCCTTCACGTACATACTTCAGTTTCTGGTGTAAAGTCGAAGTGACATCCCCTGCCTCATGTATCCACGGTCGTCCTATCAAACAGCTATAAGCGGGTACAATATCCATGACCTAGAAAGTAATCTGAAACAAATGTGGGCCTACATGAAAAGGCAAGTCCACTTCACCCATGACAGATTTCCTTGATCCATCAAACGCTTTCATAATAATGCCACTTGGGCGCATGGGCGTTCCTTGATGTTTAAATTTCATAAGTGTGCTCCTCAGTATAACGTTCAAAGTGGATCCATCATCAATCAACACATTGGATAGTGAATCATTCTTGTAATTCATAGAGATGTGGAGGGCCAGGTTGTGATTCCTTATAGCAATTCGTCATCGCAGAAACTCAGGTTATTACATGACGTAATATTCCCTACTACACTGCTGAATTGGTCTACAGGAATATCACTTTCCATAAAATCTTGGTCCAGTACCCTCATCAGAGATCCCCTGTGAGCAGAGGAGTTCATCAATAAAGCTAAGATAGATATTTTTGAAGGAGTCTGCAGTAGATGATCTACAATTCTGTAGTCTCTCATCTTGATTATATTCAAAATATCATCCACTTCTTTCTCTAACATAGCTCCACTAGTTTCACCCGTAATCTTCTTGGGTTCAACATTCTCAGCAATTTTCTTTCCAATGCTAACATCTCCACGAACAACTAGTGCAAATACACGACCGTTGTGGGTCACTCTGCTAATTTCAGCAATATTTCCAACATCAGGCATTGGATAGATGGGAACTTCCACACCATCCTTTAAGATTGTAGCATTATATTTGTAGGGTACAGCCTTATCTGACTTGTAAGGGACAGGACCTGGCAAACTGATCACCAATGGAGTAATAGCCGGATTGCTATGATACTCGACTTCAAAATGGACAGGTGCACCAAAACAAGGCACAATAACGTTTACTCCCTCTTCAACAAAATTAGTCATTATTGAGTCATCTCTAGAAAACAAATCCTCATCTGAGGAGAAATACTCATCTGCAGAGGCATACTCATCATCCGACTCTTCTTCAGCCAAACAAACCTCAATCATATCAACTTCATGGTCATCATCCCTTTGACATGTAACCTTGATAGTTCCATTGTCCAATAAAAACTGAACACCTTTCCTCACAATAGAACATCCTCGGGAGTCTCGACAGCAAATTCGGCAAGATCCATACTGATGTTCCACCTGACCAGCCAAGTGGCAGAAAGTAGCATGCAATTGCACAAGGTATTCATTCATATAATCCACATAAAAAATTATGAACTCTCTAGGACATCCAGAAACCATATTCACCTCCTCTTCATACTCTGCCCTAGGCTTGATTATGTGGATGAGGCCCTCATCCATCATCTCCTACAAATCAGCCTTTATCTTGTCGCAACCTTGTATGTCTGTACTGCAAATAGCACAGCCGGAATGGTCGTGCGTATAGTAGCTAAATTCACAGAGGTCTGCATGCATTTTCACTAAATCTCCTCTAACCAGATGAATATCAAAAATCTGGAAGTCGCCTGGACAACCGACCACCATATTCACATCGTTTGTTCCTTCATGCTTGGGTAGAGGGTTGTCTTTCACATTAGGGCCCACATCCTTGAAAGATAGAATACCAGACTTCACCAATTTCCGCACTTCAGTCTTCAAAGGATAGCAATTCTCAACATTATTCCCTGGTGCTCCCTAATGAAAAGTAAATGTTTGGTCTGCTTTGTAATACCAAGGCAATGATGATGGTATAGTGGGAGGTGGTCGGGTCTGAACCAAATTCTTCTGAATCAATGCCGGTAGTAACTCCATATAACTCATAGTAATAGGGTCATAACTTTCCCTTCTATGATTATGCCCTTGATTCCCCTGTTGGGATGGTCTCTGATAAGCAACAGTGGTTGGAGCTACACCAACAACTAGCATAACTGAGACGACTTGTTGATGACATTGATAATTTCTTTTAGGAGGATTAACCCTTCTCTCTTGCATAACAACATTTGTATCCCCTTCCTTCTTCCTGGTAAAACCATAAGATGGCTTCTTTGCACCTCTGGAACTTTCACTTTTTATTAAACGGTCCTCTCTTACAGCCTCTTCTAAACTGATACCCTTACCTAGCATTTCAGTAAAGTCACTTGGCGCACTTGCTACCATACTTTCATAGTAGAAAGCACCCAGAGTCTTCAAGAAAATCTTAGTCATCTCCTTCTCTTCCATGGGAGGAATCACTTGGGCGGCTGCCTCACGCCATCTCTGTGCATATTCTTTGAATGATTCCCTGTCTTTCTGAACCATGGCCCTGAGTTGATCACGGTCAGGCGCCATGTCCATGTTGTATTTGTATTTTCTGATAAATGCTTCTCCTAAGTCATTGAAAGTATGGATATTGACACTGTCCAAGCTCATATACCACTTCAGCGTAGCACCAGCCAAACTATCCTGAAAAAAGTGAATCAGCAGACGCTGATCATCAGTATGGGTAGGCATTTTCCTTACATACATTACCAGATGAGCACGAGGGCAAGTGTTTCCCTTGTACTTCTCAAACTCCAGGACCTTAAACTTTTCCAGTATCTTAATATTCAGGACCAAGCATAACTCATTCACATTCTGCCCGGATAACTCTTTTCCCCTGAGGGCCTTCATCTCCCTCTGCATTTTGTCAAACTGCTCTTGAAAATCATCCATTTTGTCATAGAGAACCAAGTCTTCACTTTGTATAGGAAAAGGATGACACATGTCATCATTAACAATTGGAACCATATTCACCGAAAGAGGTGCAGCATGAGCAACAGGCACCACAGGAGGTACATGGGTAACAGTAGTCTGAACAACTGTAGTATCTTGAGGACCAAGATTGAAACCTTCAGGTGCAAAGTTCTCTGGTATTCCCCATTGTTGTACCCCAAAATTTTCCCTCCCATATTCTTCAAAGTTTTGACAAGCATCATCTCAATTTGCTCAAGTCTACTCAAGGGTTGCACAGTCAACCACCCTCCTAAGCCAGTCAAATTAGGGTTTTGGTTCTTGCAAGGAAGTTGAAGTTTTCAAGGGCTCAATCAAGTCACATATGCCTATACACATTGTCAAGCATCCCCATGTCAAGTTGCAAGACTCACAGCATCAAATTACACAGTCAAAAGCCCTATTTGCTCTACAATCAACTGTAGGGGTAAAATGGTCATTTGACAGTCAAAAGTCAAAATTTTTGGTCAACATCTTATTTTGAAGCCACAATCATCATTTTATCAAGTCTTGATCATGATTCCACAAGAATGGCTCAAAAATCATCAAGATGCAAAAGTTTCCATTTTTGGACAGTTGAAAAGTCAACTGTAATTTGACCAAGGCATAACTTTTTCATGGTTCATCATAAAAATCCCATCCAATGCTCATTTTTAAGGGGATGACATTTCCTACAACTCATCTTCACATTCCAAGTCCAAGAAATGCTCCCACAAAAAGTTATCAATTTCAACATTATAGGTCATTTTCAAAAGTCAACAAAAAAGCATTTTAAGTCAAAGACCATAACTTGAGATTGGTAACTCAAAATGACATGGGACCAAAGGCATTGGTTAGAGGACTTCAAGACCTTTCCAAAATGTCCAAGAACATGTTCATATGATCAAAATTGAGCAAGATATGCATTGGAGAAGTTGGGAAATTTTTGTGAAATGGCAAAAGTCAACTATCCTTGAAACTTCAATTTCAAGACCAAATAATTATTTTTCTATTTTTATTTAATTTTTATGGATTTAATTCATTTTAATCCATAATAATTCAAGTAAATCTAAAAAAATTAATTAAATGGTATCTTATGGTTTGAATAGCCTTCATGAAGCATTTGCAACCTACCAATTTCGTGCTAAGCTCATTTAGGCATGAAAATTCAAATTTTGAACAAGCTTTGAAAGGCCTTTATTGGTGGTTAAGACAAAATCCAAAGCTTAATTGCAATGGTTAAAGGCTCCTAAATGTGACTTATTCTCACTCATTACTATATATGCAAGCCTTGCAAGCCTCATTCACAACCTAGAGTGTGCACAAACGGCCAGAGCAAAATCCAAAAAGTGTCAAAAAAAAGTGTGAGATCAAAAGGAGTGTTGCAATCATTTTTAGGCCAAAAGGAGAACATGACTCTCTTCTTTGCCATACTCTGAAGCTAAAGCAACCCTTGCCACGTCCTAAGGTCCATCATACCGCGCTGTAAGTTTTCCCAGGTCCCCTCAAAATCCCATATTATTTTTTCTTACATACTTGTGTGCAGGCTTCAAAGAAGGCTTATCATGCGCCTCACAAATCCAAAGCGCCAGGTGTCTCCAAGTGCAAATCCAATGGCCACAAGGGAAGGAGCATCATGTTCTCAGGTCAACACAGGCGCAGGCAATCTCCAAAGTCAAACAAAGCTGGCTTCTTGATGGGCTTCAGATTCCAATCAAAACACCCCAATCTGGCCCAAAACCCCCCTTGGGTTTGCAATTTTTATTTTGTCATTTTTATATTTTGTTTGTCTTATTTTATTTTTTCCCTTTTATTAACTATTAACATAACTAACTTTTTTTCATAAAAATCAAAAAAAGAACTAATATTATTATTATCATTAATTTCATTTTATTTTTGTAAATAAATACTAATAAATTGAATTAATTTTAATTAGGAAACTTTAACCTTTTTTCTTAATAATTAAAATAAATTTAGAATTAGGTTTTTATTAACTTTTAATTTTAATTCCTTTATTTTATTTTCATTAAAAACATAAAAACACAAAAAAAATATTTTTTCTTTTAATCAAATTAATTAGTTAATAATTAGTTTTAATTCAATTTAATCACAAAAAAAAACAAAAAAATTCATTTCTTTTCTTAAAAGGGTCAAAACCCTTAGGATGTTCCCGATTAATTTTTACCCACGCGCATTTATTTTTTATTATTATTTATGTAACTGTCTCCAGATATGTAATAGTTAAATAGGTTTTTACCGCTTTATTTAATTTCTCGCACTTTATTTTACAAAACGGGTCTTTGTTTTTTTTGGCGATTTATAGACCCGTGCCTTGTAATAACGTAGAATTTATCTTTCTGCAATTTATTTTCTGCATTCCTAATTGTTAAATGCATGAAAGAATGTATGTAAATAAAATTAATCCGTAGCTCACAAATAACATGTACAAAGATAATTAACTGAAAAACAACACACAAAGCACATGCCACTCCTAGGGTACGCTTCACTCGTTGCCTCGAAACGTGGTCATCAAGTATAGGGTGTCTTAGAGGTCGCCCTTCTGTCTAAAAGATCCAGTCGCCTCGAAACGGTTTCCTCGGATAAAAAAAAGGGATCTAGGACATTAGGGTTACTTCTAAGGTGTCCTACCATTGCTTCGGTGACCACACTGTCCCGATAATTGAATTGACCCGAATACTTCCAACGACGGTGCTACCTACCTCTCAATGGTGGGATAGCACTATCTAAAGGGCTCTTACACAGCTTAATTCCTTAGAGTAGGTAGATTTCTCTTAAGTACTTGCTCTTTTCAAACAAACAAAACAACTTTTCGCACCTACACTTTCGAAAGTTTTCAAACAAATTTTTCATACACTCTTGAGGACAGATACAAGAGTTACTTAGAAATTTTTCAAACGAAACTTTCTCAAAACCCACACACATTTGAAAAGCAAACAATTTTGAAAACATAAGAGCAAGTACCTAAGAGCCCGTGGATAACCACAGATAGAAAGGGTGCTAACACCTTCCCTTTCTATAAATCTACCTCCCGAACCGAGAAACATTCTCGAAAAGGAATTTTGTTGTGCTTTTGTCCTTTCCATGTTGGAGAACATAAAAGACGGTGGCGACTCTTGCTTACCGCGACATTTCGCGAACCAACTTTAAAACAGTCAGTTCTATTTCCACCGATCACACCCATGGATAACCTTGAGGCATGCGATTCTGAATAATAACTAGAGTAGCAGATACAGGAATAGTCGGAGCTTCAGTAGTAACCCTTGTTGGTTGAGGTTGAACACTCGGTGGCTGATTCTGAGTAGCCACCATAGATTCCATTAGAGTAGTAAGATTGGCCATGCCGGCCTTCAAAGAAGAAACCTCCTCACGCAGCTTGCAATTCTCTTGTTCTAAGTTGTCCATCTTCCTTCTGAAATTAGCCCGAGTGTTCTAGTGGTGAGTCAGCTTGCTGAACGAAGTAAAGAAGCTTGGTAAGACAAATGGATATGCATAACAAATGCAAGAAACATGTTCAATATGATGCATGATATGCAATGCACATGATTTATTTTGTTATTTAATATTTCAAGGGGTTTAAATGTTTATAGACACATTGCAAATATCAAAGTAATAACGCATTTGAAATACTGAAATTTTTTATTATAATAACTTCAAAATAGGCTACAAGTCTCAATAATCCCAAGTACAAGATGAAAATAAAGTCTAAAACCCTGAGAAGTAAAGCTGTCAGAGATCACTATATACGCTGGCGTTTCCCTGTAAGCCTGAAAATCTGATCCTTCAACCTCTGGTTTTCTTTCGCATACCTGGTGGCAACCTCATTCCAATCACCTGAATCAGGAAGTAAGTAATTAGCATCTGACTGAGGCTTAGGAGAAAATAAATCCCCTCGCCTCTCCATAGTCTCTACCGCTCGACTCTCAAGGATCTCAATCAAGTCGTCTTTCTCCTTCAAGTCTGCTCTATAGGAAATCTCTAAAGTCTGGCACTTATTCTTCCAAGCATCCTTTTCCTACTGCATCCTGACCAAAGCAAGTTGTAACTCTTCTAGATCATCCAATAAGGGAGGAGTGGTTTTCACAAACAAATCAGGCATAGGTGTTTTCCGGGAATACGACATCTTCAACTGAATAGCTCTCGCTTGAACCCACTGAAGATATGGTTCCAAATAAACAACCCCCATAGGTCCCAAGTCTTTCCTACTCTTCTTATGAATGTGACACCAGGCCTTCACAATTTGTTCCCTAGCTTCCTTATGGTCTACTCCCTCCTTCAGAAAGAAACTACTCAAATGAATAATATTTGGTTTATCCCTCATCGGATAACCGAGCTGTCGTCGTGCAAGAACAAGGTTATAGTTAATTCCTCCCTTTGTACCAATAAGAGGTACATTAGGGAAACTACAACAACCGTCAACAATCTCTATATCCTGGTAAGCTCGATGATACCAATCAATATCCGAGTGAGTAAGTGCCATGATCTTAGGAGCCCAACATGGTTCCTTCCAAACTGAGGCATATGAGAGATAAACCACTGGTATAACAAAGGCGTGGAACAGATAATCATCCCTCCATGATAAGAATTCCAAAGATGAATAGAGTAATAAGAATCACCCAACAATGTAGGAACTAGTTTTCCAATCATGAAGATCCTGATAGAATTAATGTCAACAAACTTATCCACATTAGGAAATAAAAACAACCCGTAGGCAAGTAGAGCAAAGATGGCCTCAAAACCGACTGAACTCTTCATCCTGGCAAAATAACGAGCTTTCTCCAATAAGAACTGGGACGGTAATCCTCTAATCCCCCCTTTAGTAGTCATTTTGGATTCCACCTTAGACTTCCCCAGATGGATCAAAGCAGTAATCTCATGTGGTTTTGGATCACCCTCCAAACCAGTAAAAGTAACACGATCGGTAACGAGCAAATCCATCAAATAAGAATACTCCTCCAATGTAGGCATCAAATGATAGTCGGGAAAAGTAAAGAAATGATACATCGGGTCATAGAACTGACCAAGGTCGAGAGAATACCCTCTTTCATCCTAAGCTTCATAAGAGGAATGATGGATCCATACTTCTTCTGAAAATCTGCAGAACACTCGATCTCGGGAATTAGACTGATCAACTCATCTATCTTGGGATCCTTGAAATTGTACTTCTCGGTCTTTCTTTTTCCAAAGTCTATGGTTAAAAAGTACCTGGGATATTCACAAATGGTCAACTTTTAAGTCCCTTGAAATAAAGTTTCTTTAAAATATGCTTATGAGGGCATGGGTGCATAATGCAATAATCACACACAATATCACACATATAGGGTTCATAGGTTCAACGTGACGAGCATGAGGTCGAAGGTACTACCCATAAGGTATTGGTCTAAAAGTTATCACCTGCCGAAAAAGGTTCTAGAGGTTCCTAGAGTCTACATCCTTCCTTTAAATATTACCAACTTCTCGATTAACTCAGTAATTAGTAATATTCTCAAGAAAAAATCATCCGAGCATAGTATCGCATGAAAACTATTTCCGGATTACTCCATCATATCTTCCGCACTACACCTAAAAGGCCAAGATGGGTTTGGTATTCTACGGTCCTCAGCTTCAGTAGGCTCCCAGGTCGAAAGTAGTACATCTTCCCGATTACTCAGTAAACGACACTACAATCAAAGGGGCATCCACTGAGTGGGGGATCTCATGCCTCCTTTTTTGGGATTACTCCCTCAAAGTTAACATGACTATACTGCCCGTCCTATCTTAAAGTTTGCCCAAGTCCGGGTATAGGACTTATAAGTAATCACCAAGCACCCTGAAAACCAGGAAAATCCAGACAAACATATATACAACATATACCATATAAATAACGGTAGCACATATACAGATAAAAACAAAGATAGGCAAAACCCACTTAAGGATTGACCAACAAGAGGTCAATCTTTCCCCAGTGAAGTCGCCATTTTTTTCTGTAGCGGTAGAAATGTTTAAGACTAAGCCATTAGATTGACTAGACTTATACAAATCAAAAAGTAAAGATTGCCACCACGCTTTATTGTTTCCAAAGGAATGGGAAAAGAGCGAGTAATCCAAAAAAGAGGGGGAAAGATTCAAGGTAAGGGGGTTGGTTATGCAAAGGGAAGGTATTAGCACCCTAAACATCTACGGTACTCCGCAGGAACCTCTTTGTAAAATCTGTATATTTTGGCTATAAAATGTTGTATAAAAATGGATGGTGGAGGTGAGAAAAGAAATATATTTTATGGTTTTTGCACCCGCCGCAGTTGCGAACCTTTAGTGCCTACGTACCACCTTTTCGCGCAATAGGGGATCAAGGTACACGTAGTTCCTCTTTTAAAGATTTTTAAAACACAAATGTGTTCGTTAATTTTACGAGATAAGACATCATCGTCATTGTCCGTGTGGAAAACATACTTACTACCCACAATCAGGAAAAAGGAGAGTTTGCATCATCTCAAAGTGGAGGATATGGCTTGGATCTTAAAATCAACAATGTCTCACTCAACACCCAAATGGAAAATATCTCACTTCACTACATATTATGGAAGTATAGTTGTTTGCATCACTATAAGGATTGACAAGAGTCCAATCTTTTTAGAAAAGTTTTAAAGTAAAAATCCAAAATGGTTTGAAATGAGATTGATTGACTTTTAGTCTTCTCACAAAAAAAAAGCCAAGGTATTATTAAGTTGATTGAAGTTTATTTGTGAAAATGTTTTGAAAATGCATGGACCTAAGTCCAAGTTTATTATGAAAGTGGTTCAAGTTTAAAAAAGAACAAGAAGGGTTTTTCAAAATGAGGGAGAAGATTTTTGAAATTAAAGAAGATAAGAGGAGAAGACGGGACTATCCTAAAGCATAAGGTAAAAGCTAGGGATAAGAACCATCTAACCAACAAGAAGCCAATACTTGACATTATGAGTCAAGATAAAATTCCCATTCTTTGGATTGAAACCAAGCAAGCAAAAATACTAGACCTCTTGAGAGAACTGAACTTCAAATGTATTAAGTCTTCATAAAAATTGAGCAGGGTAACGGCTGTATACGGGTGAATTCCAGATTACAAACAAAGAATGTAATCACAATAACCTGCACACAAAACAAACAAACAACCCAATGTCTTGAGGTAAACCTCAAGAACTTCAGACAAAATATCAATTAAGGTCACAAGGTCTCCAATATAGGCCAAGGTTTCTAATCCTAAGTCCAAGAAGTCCAATACTCCATAATGCCAAGGATAGTAACCAAATAGTCCAAGTATTTTAAAGGTTTTTATAGTTCATGTTGATTATTAGGTGTCTTAGGAGAGAAAAGAAAAGGCTCAAGTAAGCAAAATAAAAATGACATGAAATGTAATGCTTAAAGTAATGGTACATAAAGCATAAAAAATAAAAGGGCATAAAGTAAAAACAATTTAATAATTAGTGGTTAGTTGGATGACCATCTTGAAACTTGCATTTGGTATTCATTAGAGGGTTGGTAGAACCAAAGCCTCCACACAACAAGTTGCATTTGCTTTTTGTCAAGTATATCATCCATTTAGAATCCTCAAAAGTACCATTTAATGATCAACGATGTTTAAGTGATCCGCGTTGACCAAAAGTGTTGTAGATCCATTAGAGGATTAGTAGAACCAAAGCCTCCACGCAATGAATCTCAAGGTTATTGGATCAAAGGGATCAAATTAACATACTTGGGCTTGCAAACTTAGGTTTGGGCCACAAATGATCATTTATTCGAATCGGGATAAAATTTAGTGCTATGTTAAGCAATTGTAAGTGGACTTATATATAAGTCACACCTATTTTGACGCCGGTCAATAGCAATCTATGCACCATTTATTTTGAGACATGAGATAGAGATCATGCTCCAATAACACTTAGTGCAATAATAAAAGGACAAGATGAAGAGGGGTGGGAAAGAATATATAAACCATTTTTGAATTAAATTTAAATCAAACTATTATTAAAATCATTCATCCATTTTTATGGAGTTAGACTCAACACCATGGATCCAATGATATTAATAAAGTTTATGATCAAAAATCAACCCAAGCTCAGCCAGAAAATAATCACAAAATAATATGGCATTTAATATATACATTAAAAAAGGTTTTAAAAATGTTTTAAAATGGAAATAAGAAAGAAAGATATCAACCATGTTCAAATTAATTAAGAAAAATAAAGTAAGACCATAGAAAAATCAGAAAAGGACTCAAATATTTTTATAAAATTTTTGGCAATTTTTAAAAGTTAGAAACTATTTTAAAACTAATTAAAATTGTTCAAACAAATAGAAAATAGATCAAAAATAGTAAACATCAATATAAAATTCCATAAAATTTTCAAAAGTCAGAAATATGCAAAATGATATTTATGAAAAAAATTTAGAATTAAGAAATGTCAGAAAGTATTTTTAAGGTAATTAAAACAAAGCAAACAATGCACAAAATATAAAAATATCAATTTTCAAAATAAAAATATGAAAAAATATTCATGAGATCAGAAATAATTCAAAATATTTTTGTGAATTTTTCATAATTTTTGGATAAAAAATAAAAGAGTTATGAATTTTTGAAAATTAAATCAATTAAAATATAAAAATCAGAAAATAAAATAAAACCAAAAAGAAATGGGCCATCACATCATAGTCAAAACGCGTTAGTAAGCTAATTCAATGGACCAGACGCATTGTGCTTGATATGGACCTTAGTAAGATGCGCAGGGAATCAGAAAAAAGGCAACCAATGAAATTAAAATGTTTGGCACGCTATCATTGGCTGAGACGAGACATGTCATCGTCTTCAACCTCCAGTCACCCTGCAATGGAGATTTTGTGAGATCTTTCAAACGGAAAAATTAGGATCCTAAACCAGTATCATTGGATTCGTCTCTTCAAGACGATCCTAACACCACCATTGCGCCAAATTTATATAAAGTATACAAAGAGATATGAATCAAAAACCCAAAAAATAGCGAGCACCTTCAATTTGATATTTATCTCTCAATTGTTAATGGATTTAAAAATTGTAAGAAGCACTAGAATCAGGAGAAAGAGTAGAACATGTTAGTGCTTTATTTGGATCCAAATGGTGGAGAATTCTACCTTTTCGAAGTTCAAGAAAGAAGCTCTGAAACTGGACTTCTGTAGCTTGGATTATAGCTCGTTTTGCTTGGTTTAAGTGCTGGAGAGTTTGTATGATGCTTAAGGAAGATGAATGTGCAAAGAAATTTGGAAGAAAAGGCTGGAATCTCAGAAACTGATTTCAAAAATTTAAGGTTCGTGTGAGGTTTTGACAGAGTTTTTTTGGTTCTCAAAGCTTGAGGAAATGAATGGGGGATGACCCTCTATTTATAGGGAATCAAATGGAATGTTCAAGCGTGTGAAATGATGAAGTTTGGAGGGAAATCGTGTGAACCCGATGCACGATCAAAGTGTGATATGATTTCCATCAAAACTTATCTAATCCTCGCGTTTTAAGGCTCTAATCCAATTTGGCAACTTGGTTAAACATGTTTAGATCACAAACGCATGCTAATTTGATGTTTAGATCACAACCCTTTTGTAAGTTTTCGAGAGAGGTAGGCTTGTCGGGATGGAGGATAGTGTAAGGAACATCTCCTTCAACCACGGGCTCCATGATGACTGGTAAGATGGAAGGATAAGACATCACAAGTTTCTGAGCACGAGCTCGCACCCATTTAAGGTAAGGCTCAAGGGGGAATGGAGTTCTTGTGTCCCAACGTCTTGCTATCCACCTTGTTCAACATCCTCCAGGCCCGGATAAACCTCTGACGATAACCTTGATCGTCATTCTCGTAGTCGAATACTAATCCTTGGATAAGCATCTCATGGGGACCATCCCTCCAGGCGTAACCAAATTGTCTTAAGGCTAAGCAAGGGTTGTAGGTGATACCTCCTCTAATGCCAAGTAAAGGGACATTAGGGAATTCTCCACCATGGTCGACAATAGTAACATTTTCCAAAGAGTGGGAACACCAATGAATATCTGAATGTCTGAGCATCATCAACCTATGGGACCATCTTGAACCTTGCTCGTTCTTCAATATAGATTGGGGAAGATGAGAAATAAACCATCTTGCCAAAATAGGAGTACAACACATAAGGATACCTCTTTTCCTCACTGTGCGAGTGTGAAAGGAATGTAGGATGTCCCCTAGCAAAGTAGGCACCGGGTTACGAGACATGAATATTTTGACGGTGTTCACATCTATGAGTTGGTCAAGATTTGGAAACAAAACCATCCCATAGATGAGAAGAGCCACAATTTACTCAAAGGATTTCTAATCCAAAGAGTTCCAACAGTTTTGGGCTTTCTCAAACAAGAACTTTTCTAGGAAACCTTTGACACCACTCCTTGTTTCCCAATTAGTTGTGATATCAGATGGTTGCAAGTGTAGAGCTTGAGAAATCTCTTCTAGCTTTGGATCTCTTTCCGTACCGTTGAAAGGTAGTTGATTGAGAATGGGAATCCTCAAGAGTTGGGAGAATTCTTCCATAGTTGGCACAAGTTGATAATCGGGAAATGTGAAGAAATGGTGTAAAGGATCAAAGAACTGAAAGAGCACCTTCATCATGTCTTCATCAATGTTGGAGGTAACCAAGTTTAGTAGGCGACCATGTCTTTCGGTAAATGGAGAATTTTCAGGAATCCTTGATGCTAGTTCTTTGAGTTGAGGAGGGATCCTTACAAGATTGACTTGAATGGTTTTTCTGCGAATAGAATCCATGTCCTACAAAATAGAACAAAGATAAATCCCAAAAATCCTTGAAATGGTTAGTGAATATGAGTATGATGTTATGATGTTTATGATGTTATGTACAAGTACATATATACAAACAAAGCAAACAAGTCTTAGGTTTAGGCTTGCATGGAGTCTCATATGTAAGTACCGTCTTGAAGTTTAGTTGGCTCAAACCTATCCTAGAAATAGTAACCGGGTTCTAAGGAGCTCAATATCACTCGTTTGTTTTCTCGGGCATTATTTCAATGCAAGCCTCTTAAATGGCGACCGAAATATCCCCAAAAACCAAACCTCAATGAGTGTAGTATCGAGTATCTACCAACTTCGGACTGCACCAAAGCCAGTCATCTCACTACGTCTTAAAGGCCAAGTTGGTCAAGTAAAGGTTCTAAAAGTTCATTAGTGCTTCATGACATCACTCATCGGCACCGTATTCTCCTTGACTACTCAAGGGCTATCGGTACCCACAAATATGTCGCACTAACGTGGCTATTGCTTAAACTGTGTCGGTATACCCCACACAGTTTCCACAACGTATTGCTACTTACCTATAAGGTATCCCAAATCCGGGTAGAGGATTCAAACCCAAATAAAGAACCAAAAAATGTAAAGCAAACAAATAAAACAATAAAAGTAAGTAAATGTGATCTAACCCTAAGGTAACCCCACTTTAACTAATTCCCCAGCAGAGTCGCCAGTTCTGTGATACGGTGGGAGAGCTGACTTGGTTGTTTTGCGTTTGATCGTAAATGTTGCGGTTAGCAAGAGTCGCCATCTACTTTTCTTTTATCCAAAAGGAAAGGTGAAAAAGCACAGGAAAGACCTCTGAGATTATTTCTTGAGTTCGGGGGGTAGATTATGAAAAGAGAAGGTATTATCACCCTTTTTCATCCATGGTTTTCAATGGGCTCTTAGTTACTTGCTAGATCACTTGCTTTTGTTTGAAAATGTGCTTCGTGTGGTTTTTTGAAAGTATTTTGAAAAGGCGCCATCGTTTAGGCAAACTTTGTAATGATTCTCGTTTGTAAGAATGTATACAAAGTGTTGATCTTTTGAAAATGTTTTTAAGTTTGAAAGATGTTTTTGAAAGTGTTGGTGTTTGTTACAAAAATAGCAAGGATGTTTGGTTTTGAAAGTGAGCAAGTAACTAGGAGCATTCTACCTACTCAAAATTCTTTCATGTTCATTTCCTCTTTCCTTTAACATTGTTATCTTACCATTGGTTTGGAAAGTAACCCTATCTTTGGATGTAAACGGGATGGGTGTTGGTCATCGTATAACCATGATTAGCAGTGTTGCAAGGTATCTTAGCATCTTTCTTTAGGGACTAAGATCATTTTGAAAGGCAACTTTGATAGCGCCATCGAGGGACTATGATCTTGTATTTTGTTTATTTTTGCTAAGATACCTCACATGCATAATATGGCCATTTTCATAAGGCAACCAAATGGATTTTACCCTAGGGGTGCTAGTGTGCAAGTATATTAATTTTCATGCTTTGTTTAGTCTTTGATTAAGGTTTGATACTTGTTGATTTTAGTCTTGCCATACAAACCCTAATTACTAACATTTATGTGAAGCGATAAATTGTGAAAAGTAAAATTACTACGCTATTACATCATTAGGGAATGGAGTGTACAAATTTACAAATGGGGATTGCAAGAAAATTAAACCTAATTATCTATTACAACCATATTGAATATTGTACAAAATTGAAAATAGAAATGCAAGAATATAAATGGAAAAAGAAATGATTTTTTGTTGTTTTTTATGAAAGGGGTTTTGTCTTGACCTAATTAAAGAAAATGATTAATTAAAATTAAATAAAATTAACTTAAACTAATTAAGAAAAGAAACTAATTTGAAAAGGATTTTTTAGGGTTTTTTTATGAAAAAAAGGTTTTAAATGAAAATAAAATGAAGATTAATTAATTAAAATAACCTAAGTTCTAAATTAATTTTAACTAAGAAAATAAAATAATATATTAATTTAACCTAAGTCTAAAAAATAATTATTTAAGAAAAAGAAAAGAAATATATTTATTTTAAGAAAATGTTTTTCATCTTTTTGTTTTATAGAGAAAATAAATATATAAGTATGATTAATAAATAAAAATATTTTTTTGGATTTTTTATGATTTATAAAAAAAATAATAGTAATAATAATAATAATATTAATAATAATAATAATAATAATAATAATAATAATAATAATAATAATAAAGAAAAATAAAATAAGAATAAAAAATATAAAGAAAAGTCAGGGGGGTGAATCAGTAACCCAAGGAGTATTATGAGAAAAAAAGGATTAGGCCCAATAAAAGCCCAAGCACTGCCAAAAAAACAAAAAAAGTCAGAAAATTATGAAAAAATAGCAAAAGGTCATGCTGGGGCTTGAACCCATGACCTAAGGGTGAACAGGCGCGTGCTTTAACCACTGTGGTGGTGATACATCTGTTAACTTTTGTGAAAGGATAAATATATAACACAAAACTCCCCTGATTACACTTCATCTTCAACCTCCAACCAAAGGACATGTATCTTCTTCATCTCTCAACAAAAATGAAAAGTTCAAACATGGAAGTTGTAGCATTTCTTCCCACAAATCCAACCATGTAAATAACTTAAGATAACAATGAAAGATGAATGAGAATTTTTCTGGCACTAATTTAAAACCTAAAAATTTCAGAAAACTTCAACTCTAAAATTCTCTAAGCTCGGGCCATATAAATGCAAACTATGGATATGTACAGCTTCGTGGCAATGGTATCTACATTTTATCTTCACAAATCAAACTCAAATAATGCCTGAATATGAAGATAGAAGTTCAAGAAAAATACCTCAAAACTGAAAATCGTGAAATGGATTTGAGCTTGTTTCAGGCAGTGGTGATGATCAGGTTAGCTTCCTTGGACCACTAGGAAGCTAATGCGATGGCTGGCTTGAGTTGAGAGTGGCTGGAATGATCTAGATAAGTCCATCTGTGATGCTCTATTTTTGGCTATGGAAGTTGATGAAGATGATGTAAAAGTTTGTAAACATGGACAAGGATGGTTTGTATTTGGTATGAGGAAGCTTTTGAAACTAAAAGGCCAAGAAATGCACGAGTGGTTTTGAAGATTGGAGTTCAAAATATGAAATGACACAAAGATGGAGGTTTTGTGCAATCTGAGTTTTCAGGGAGTTTAGGAGCTTGTATATCCGTGTGTTATGTTGCAATACACTTGTGCATAAGTAAGGAAAAGGTTAGAGTACTTGAGGAGGTCAGAAGCACAAGATGTAGAGTTATGGCTATGTTACTTGATTTTGAAGAAAAGTGACAATATGGTTTCAAGGTATAGTACAAGCATGGCCTGAGTTTATGGGAGGCTCTAGACATGTTACTTTTACCTTTGACATTGCTTGTGATCAGAAAGAAACAAGTGTATAGCTCTATGGGTTGACTTTATGATTAAAGCCTCTTTACAAGAATGGAATGGTTACTTTGTGCCATAAATGGAAAATTTACTTGGATAAAGCTTGAATCAAGTGGATAATAGCTCAAAAGCAAGTGTAATATTCTGATTATGGAGAGATTTTGAGGTTTAGAGGCCTGCAAAGCAAGATTGTGCAGCATAGGTTTGAAATTGAATTCTTGTTCATCACAAAATGACTTGTAATTCAAGTTTGAAAATCCTAACTTCCTCTCTTAGATTCTCCCTGCTCAAGAATCATCTCAAGGAGTTCTTGGACATTTTTGAAAGCTTGTAATGTTCTCTACAACCCCTCTTTGAATCACTATTGAAAATTCACTAAGTGTTCAGTTTCAAGACCATGACTTTATGAATTAATAACTTGAGATCCAAGCATTTTTAGAAGAAGTTGTGTAAAGAAATTTTGTAGATGTCATGGATATCTACAACTTTCATGTTTAAATTTCTTCTGAATCATCTTGCATCATGGTGAAAAATTGGCTCAAAGTTATGAAAAAACATGAAGTTTTAAACACTTAGAAAAATTTCGAAGTTAGAAAACTTTGACTTTTCAAAATGAAATCTTGACTTTTTGATTTCTTGATGAATAAGTTTCATATTTTGCCATGTTTTGATGAATTGTGATCTTTGACATTGAATTTTGACCAAAAAGTCAAAGTTTGACTTTTCAGTGTACAGTTGACTTTTGATCAGTTGACTGAAAATTCACTATCAATCCAATTGATCTTGAGCAATGTTTTAGGTCATTCCATTAGGTCAAAAAGATTCAATTAAACTCTTGAAACAATGTTTCAAACCCATTGACCATTTGCTAGGTCAAAAATCAAAATTTGCCATTTCTCAGTCAAAACCCTAATTTTGACCATTTTGCCCTTTTGATGATCTGATCAAATTTCTTGAGGAATTATGGTCCAAAGTTGATAAAATGATACATATGAGTTTATAATGTTGATGTGGATAAAAAATTATGAAGTTTGACTGTAAATTGGCCATAGTTAACTTTTTCTCCAATACATTTGATTTTTAGGTCAACTACTCAATTGATTGAGCAAAAGTGTGATCCAAGGCTTGAAACTTGACATGAGTAATCTTTTGGGTCCATAATGATCCATGAAAGTCATATGAGGCATTGAAAGTTAAATTATCCTTGTGCAATCTCAAACCCTAATTTTGGTCATCAGTGCTTAAGGAGGTGTCTTGAGCTGATCAACCCTAGTGCAGTCTTGAACCAAGAGAGATCTTTGTGAGAAAATATTTGATAAATGAGAGGGAAAATTTTGGGGTACAACAGATTTCCCTGTTCAATCTTCTTAAACCTGAAGAGTTAGATTAGCGGATCCGCCATTCGTGACTTGAAGGTGAAAGATGATTGAACACTAGAGTGCCCAGAAATTTGCACTCGAAGATGGATGGTGAATGGGATTATAGATGCCATTTAGAGGAACGTTGGTAAACACTGGAAGAAGTATCATCACCAATCTCTTATTGATTCATACTAAAACTTGATGTTTTACCTGTGAGAAAAAGAGTTAGTAAAATGCAGATGCCTGCATGATGTTCACCTGATGTGGTATTATGTTAAATGCATATGGTATGTACATGCTATGATGTATGAATGTGAGATGTATGTTTTTGTCCAGGAAAATAAATCTCTGACTGCTGCTGAGGAAATTCTGGGGGGTTGAATCCCTGATTATCGTTGGGGATGAAGAAAATGCATATCTTAAAACTTTGTTGAAAGGATGATTTTACTGGAGAATATCTCTTGAATGTTAGTTGTTATGTGGTCGGATCCATGCTTCATAATTTGCTTAGGATGAAGTAGTCAACTGCTATCTGGTCATATCTAGGCTTCACGATAACTTACTGAGGGAAGAGACGAATTAACTGTTATCTGGTCAGATTCCAAGCTTTGTAGAAAATTTTCTTGAAATTGAATAGTTATCTGGTCGGATCCGGGCTTCACACCAACTTGCTGGGGATACGGAAGTTAACTGTTATCTGGTCGGGTCTAGGCTTCATAGTAATTTGAAGTGGTAACTACTATCTGGTCGGGTGCAAGTTTCATAGTTTTTGGAAAGTTGTACTATTACCCGGTCGAGTCCAGACTTCATAGTGTCTCTTTGGGGATCATAGTTAGTTGTTATCTAGTCGGGCTCCAGGTCTCACAGTAAACTGTTTGAAAAACTATTATCTGGTCGGGTCAAGGATTTGCAGATTTCTGAGGTTGATGAGGTCAATTTCTATCTGGCCGGGTCCAGGTTTCATAATAAACTTTTTGGGGATTTAGTTGTTATATGGTCGGTTTCTAGGTTTCACAATGAATCCCTGAGGGTACTTTCTATCTGGTCGGATCCAGGCTTCACAACAACTTGCTTGAAAAGATGAAATTGAAAACTGATATTTGGTCGAATCCAGGTTTCACAGTAATTTGTTGGGGCAGAGGCAAACTTTACTGGGGAAAAAAAGTTAAACCTTGGTCGGGTTGAGTCCGGGTTATTCTATATCTTTGAAGAGTTAGACTATTATCTGGTCGGGTCCAGGTTTCATAGTGTCTTGAAATTGAGATCAATTGTTATTTGGTCGGGTCCAGGTTTCAGATACTCAAACTGTTATCTACTCGGGTCTAGGTTTCAGATGCTCAAACTGTTATCTGGTCGGGTCCAGGTTTCAGTAATTGAAGAAGTCAAACTATTATCTGGTGGGGTCCAGGCTTTAGTAATAACTTGAAAATTATGCTAATCTGGTCGGGTCCAGGCTTTATAGTATCTTTTTGGAAATAGTAAAGGCTTTGTTGACGGCTTTACTAGGGATCAGGGGTTGTGGCCCTACGATTTGCAATAATCTGAAGGGAAAATCCAAACTGGAGAGTGTAGACTCAGTCAAGTAGGAAAAACTTAGCTTGGGGAAGATACACTCAACTGGGGAGGATATACACAGCTGGGGAGGATGGACTATGTCGAGGGAATACAGACTCGGTTGGGGAGGATGTACTCGGCTGGGGAATTTTGTGGTTCCTCGATTGTTGTTGGGGAAAAGAAACCTGCTGGGGAAATAAACCCTATTGGTGAAGTGAGTTTCTTTTAGGAAGAGATCCACGAGGCTTCAACTTGTAAAAATTGACTTAGCTGGAGAGAGAGCTGCCAAGAGGTTGAGGCTCTGATCAGAGATTATCCTATGCAAAGAGACTTTGTAGGTAACTCCGCTGGGGAAAGGTTTATTATAGCCGTCCTTGTGGGGATAATGATAATGAGATAACTCTGTGGGGATATTTCAATACATTAAAGAGATGCTTGATGCTGCTTAGCAGGACACATGTGCCAAATAGTTTTAATTATGTTCATATGCATATGTTCATTCAATTTTAGTCATTGGACAAATTTGCATTCAAAACAAAGAATGAAATTTTGCACTTCAAAGTATATTTGTATTGATATCTTGCCCATGAATAGGCGTTTTTTGTACAGAGAGACGGAGATCCTAGTAAGAGGAAATCTTCGAAAGGAAAACAAAATTGAGAATGAAAACAAATAGCCATGTGAAATGATCTCATTACCTTCCAACTCTAATATTGCCCCAATGTCTTTGAATGTCCCTTGCCGTTGATAGAAGTTGATTGGATTGATCCCGGACCATTTGAACTTGGACCTTGGTGATAAAATTGACTGTGTTGATTCCACCAGGATACCCTTTTTTGCCCAAGACGCCCTTTCGAGTTTTTAACTTGCCGGGTGTATAATCTTTTGCATATATCCCTAATTTTTTCCCAAACTTTTTGGTTTGTCGGGATGCCCTTATTTTTCCTAGGTATGTCAACCTAGCGGGTCTGTTATGCGTAGTATTTTTTGACTATGTCCAAGTTTATAGGATGTGGGAAATCATCACCATCCATGGTAGTCAGCATCATGGCACTGCCAGAGAAAACTCTCTTGACAACAAATGGCCCTTCATAGGTGGGAGTCCATTTGCCTCTGGGGTCGCCTTATAGTAGAATGATGCGTTTTATCACCAAGTCACCAACTTGATATACTCGAGGCTTGATCTTTTTGTTGAAAGCTTTGATCATCCATTTCTGGTACGTCTGACCATGGCAAACAGCAGCTAGACATTTTTTGTCAATCAAGTTCAGCTGATCCAATCTCGTTTGAATCGACTCGTCTTCTCCTAGGCCTGCCTCATTCATAATTCTCAGTGAGGGAATATGAACTTCCACTGGCAAAACAGCTTACATGCCATAGACTAGAGAAAAGGGAGTTGCCCCAGTTGATGTTCTAGCTGAAGTATGATTGCCGTGTAGAGCAAACGGCAACATCTCATGCCAATCCTTATAGGTTACTACCATTTTCTACACAATCTTCTTGATGTTTTTGTTGGCCGCTTTGACTGCGCCATTCATTTTCGGTCTATACGGAGAAGAATTGTGATACTTGATCTTAAACTGAGTGCAAAGCTCAATGATCATAGCATTGTTGAGGTTAGTCCCATTGTCGGTGATGATCCTTTCGAGGATACCATAACGAAAGATGAGGTTGTGTCTGATGAATCTGGCTACCATATTCTTGGTGACTGAGGCAAATGAGGCGGCTTCAACCCATTTGGTAAAATAGTCGATATCAACAAGAATGAAGAGGTGTCTGTTGGATGCGGTGGGCTTGATCTCTCCAATCATGTCAATGCCCCACATTGCAAATGGCCACGGAGCGGTCATGACATTCAGATGGGTAGGAGGCACATGGACCTTATCAGCGTAGATTTGGCACTTGTGACAAGTCCTTGAATGTTGATGGCAATCAGTCTCCATCGTTGACCAATAGTAACCGACTCTTAAGATTTTCTTAACCATCGTATATCCACTTGAGTGAGTATCGAAGAGGCCATCGTGAATGTCTTCCATTATTTCCTTTGCCTCCTTCTTGTCCACACATCGGAGTAGAGTTGAATCATGGTTGCGCTTGTACAATATCTTGTTACTTAGGAAGAATTTGGCTGCAAATATTCGTAAGAACTTTCTGTAATTAATAGATGCCCCCTCTGGATACTCTTGTGCTTCAAGGTATCTCATCACCTCATGGTACCATGGCTTTTCTGCATCGGTGTCAAGCTCATAGAAATTTGCAGGTTCATCGAATCTTTCAATTGTTATCATAGGGGCTTCATTGTCCCATCTGACCTTGAACATTAAGGACATGGTTGCCAAAGCGTCAGCCAACTGGTTTTCTTCCCTAGGGAAGTGCTCGAAAGTGATCTCTTAGAAGTAAGGAATTAGGGATAACACAAGTTCCTTTTAAGGGATAAGATTAGGGTGTTTAGTGTCCCAATCTCCTTTTACTTGGATGATCACTAGGGAGGAATCCCCGAACACATCCAAATGCTTGATCCTTATGTCAATAGCAGCTTTCAGACCTATGATGCATGCTTTATACTCGGCCATATTGTTGTGCAATCGAAGCATAGTCTGGTAGTGAAAGGAGTGTGGCAACCTTCAAGAGAGATGATCACATCACCAATTATGTTACCTAAGGCGTTGGAAGCCCCATCGAATACCATAGTCCATCGGGATCCTTGTTCAGGCCCGTCATATGGTCCAGGTTTCGCATAGTCGGTTACCAGTATGATGTTCTCATCAGGAAAGTCGAAGTTCATTGACTGATAATCATCCACAGCTTGATGGGACAAATGATCTGCTAGTACACTTCCTTTGATGGCTTTTTGAGTCGTGTATTAAATGTCGTACTCAGTCAAGATCATTTTCCATCTGGCTATCCGTCCGGAAAGGGATGGTTTCTCGAAGATGTACTTGATTGGGTCCATCTTAGAAATCAGCAGTGGTATGAGTCAACATATATTGTCTTAGCCGGAGAGTAGCCCATGCCAGAGCGCAACAAGTTTTCTCGAGCAGTGAATATCTGGTTTCACATTCAGTACTTTTTGCTCAGGTAATAAATAGCATGCTCTTTTTGGCCAGACTCGTCATGTTGGCCCAAAACACACCCCATAGAGTTCTCTAGTACTTTTAAGTACATGATCAAGGGTCTTTCTTCAACTGGAGGCATGAGAATAGGAGGTTCTTGTATGTATTCTTTGATTTTGTCGAAGGCAGCTTGGCATTCATCGTTCCATCTGACTACCTGATCTTTCTTCAAGAGTTTGAAGATTGGCTCACAAGTAGCAGTCAAGTGAGATATGAAACGGGCAATGTAATTGAGACGATCCAAGAATCCTATGGCTTCTTTTTCAGAATGTGGGACTGGCATTTATTGGATGGCCTTTACCTTGGAAGGATCAACTTCAATGCCTTTATTGCTGACAACAAAACCTAGAAGCTTTCCAGATCATACTCCAAACGTGCACTTGTTAGGGTTTAACCTTAACTTGTACTTCTTCAGCCTTTCGAATAGTCTGTACAGGTGATGGAGATGTTCCTCTTCAGTTTGCGATCTAGTAATCATATCGTCCACATAGACCTCTATTTCATGATGAATCATGTCATGAAACAAAGCTACCATAGCTCTTTGATATGTTTCCCCTGCATTCTTTAATCCGAACGGCATGACCTTGTAGCAGAAGGTGCCCCATTGTGTAACGAAAGTAGTCTTCTCCATGTCTTTGGGAGCCATCCTTATTTGATTATTTCCTGAGAAGCCATCCATGAATGAGAAGACTTTATGTTGAGAAGTGTTATCAACCAAGATGTCAATGTGTGGTAGAGGGAAGTTATCCTTGGGACTTGCCCTACTCAAATCCCTATAGTCTACGCACATGCGAATCTTTCCGTCTTTCTTCGGCACTGGCACCACATTAGCAACCCATTGGGGATAGGATGTCACAGCTAGGAACCCTGCATCAAACTGTTTCATCAATTCAGCTTTGATCTTTTCATACATATCAGGCCTCATGCGACGAACCTTTTGCTTGACGGGAGGATGGTCTTCTTTTGTCGGAAGGCGATGAACTACGATGTCGATATCCAACCCGGGAATATCTTCATAAGACCAAGCAAATACTTCCACATAATCATGCAACATCTGAACCAACCTGCTCTTGACACTGCTTTCCAAATTAGTGCCAATCCTGATTCCTTCTTATCTGACTCAGTACCCAGGTTGATAACTTAAACTGACTCTTTGTGCGGTTGAATAACTTTTTCCTCTTGTAATAGAAGTATGGCTAGTTCTTCCGGTATGTCACAATATTTTTCACCTTCGTCTTCGGCTTGGTTGATAGGACATTCAAATTCATAGTCGGCAATAGTAAAGTCATTGGCAATAAGATCCAGAGTGGATGTGGACCTGCAAGAGTGTGTGTGTGCATGTAAGATACATGGCTATTTTTTTGAAAAATGTATTTGAATGAAAGGAAAGAAAATGAACACAAATATTTGAACGCAAAAGAGTCCAATGTACTGAATAATCATATGATTAGATGAACATAAATAAAACCCTTGGCAAATGTACCAAAGTGCCCCGGGCCAGGAAAATGGATGAAAAGTCATTGTTAAAATATTACAGACAACATGTTCTTGAATTGAAAGAAAATAAATTGCAAGTAGATTACTCATCAATGAAGGAGATGGGCACAAATTCCTTTGTATTCCAATTCTTCAGCTCTGTTGTAGTTGGATATCCCACTCTTCAAATGCAGCTCCTTCTTCAGAATCACCCACGGCCTTGACTTCATGGCTTCCAATGCGAAGAGGTGGCTTTCCAACACGAGCATGCCTCACTTCCTTTTGAGCTTTGACGGTGAAGCCCAAACCAAACTTGTCCGCTTTAAATGGGATATCGAGGAGTTGCCCCCAAGTATCACAGTTTCCTTCTTCAATTGCTGCACGGGAGTCTTTGACTGAAACCATCCTTGCCGTGGCCTTAACAGCTTTAGACTCATCAGAAGAACATTTGGTAGCAGCAATCATCGGTGGCATGACTTCAAAGGATTGACATAGGGTTTCAATGAATTCTCCATCCATCTCTACATACTTGAATGAGTTAAGATGGCTTACCATAAACTCTTCTTCTCCACAGATGGTGACTATTCTGCCCTTGACTGGATATTTGAGTTTCTGATGGAGAGTTGAGGTTACTTCCCCAGCTTTATGGATCCACGGGCAACCTAGCAGACAAGAATAGGCAGGACGATTATCCATAATATATAAGGTGGAGTTAAAGATTTGGGAGCCCACTTTGATTGGAAGATCTACCTCCCCATGAACATTCATCTTTGATCCATCAAACTCCCTTACAATGATATCACTTGGCTTCAAGACTAAATCTTCACAGTCAAGACGGTCTAACGCCAACTTGGGTAATACATTTAGAGAAGAACTAGTGATGACTAGCACATGTGCTAAGGTAGTCCCTTTGCACTCGATAGAAACATGTAAAGCTTTATTGTGATTCTTCCCGAGAGGTGTTAAGTCAGCATCTGAAAATCCCAAACCATTATCAGCTGTCAGGCTAGCCACACAAATCTTAAATTGGTCTGTTGTTGTCTCATGGGGGACATGAGCCTTTTTCAGGAACTTGATTAATGATCGAGCATGGGCATCAGAGCAAAGCAACAATGCCAACATTGAAATATTAGAAAGGGTTTGCCCCAACTATTCTAAAATCTTGAAGTCACTTCTTTTTATGATCTTCAAAATCTCGTCCATCTCGCGAGCGGAGGGTTCTTCATCAGCTATGTCCTTGGAGGGTACTTCAATCACATCAAGCTCAACAACCTTCCTTTCCCTCTTGTACCAGTACTTGGCTTGGCAGCAGTAATGCAGATGGGCGTCTTTGTAACCACTGGTGGTGAGATATTGGGTGAGAATATTCTCCCAGTTCTAGTTACTTTGCTTAAGACAGCTATGTTGCCAACATCATCAGCTTTTTCTTCTTCGATCCATGTGTCTTGTTTAATCCCATGATAGAACACCTCGACACCATAATTCCATGGTACCGCCTTGTTTAAAGAATAGGGAATCGGTCCGGGATTGGTAATTATTAAGGGAGCAATAGTGGGTTCATTTGAAATCCTAATAGGACCTTTGGAGGTGATCCTAAGAGGCTTGTTTGAGATGGTAATAATGGAGATGTCTTCACATTTGTTAATCAAACTCTTGGCAAGTGGAGTTTTTTTAAATAGAATTTCGTGGCTATCCATCAAGTGTTGTATGCCTTTCTTCAGCCCTTCACATCCATTGAGTTGTCTTGTACCACACACACAGTCTTTTACACAGCAAGGGAAGATTCCAGCTTTCAACAAATTGTTCTTGATTACATTCAACGGGGTAGTTAATTCTTCAACAGAGGTAACAAAAATTATATCTTCAATAACATTAACACTCTTGTCATGCTTTGGCATCGGAGCGGTAATTACATTCGGCATTGGAGGAGGATCAAACTCAATAGTCTTGTTGTCAATTAAATCCTGGATCTTGTTCTTCAAGGCCTAGCACTGGTCAGTCTCGTGCCCGGGGATACTTGAATGGTAAGCACATTTAGCATTCGGATTATACTTTGGTGACGAGGTGTCAAGGTTGGCGGGAGGATCTCGCAATGTCACTAAATTAGCCTTGAGCAAATGTTGATCTTGCATAGTTTCCCACGTGTCCTAGCTTCATCCATGAGCCCACATTCTATTTTTATTATTTAATTTGATTTTTTATTGAATTTATTCATTTTAAATCAATTTAAATCATATAAAATCCAAACTTTGATTACCTAAGATCTTTTTGGTTGTTTCAGGTCTTAATTATCATCATGATCAGCATCAAATTCGTATCTCACCAATTCATGTGAAAAAGATTGAGATTTGGGCAAATTTGGCAAGTGGTAAAGAGTGAATCAAATCACATTACAATGCATTGATTTAGAGAGATTCCATCCATATTTGTTACCCTAACACATTGTATCATAAATAAGCAAGAGAGGCACACGAGAATAAGGGTTGGAGGCTGCAAGAACAGGAAATACAAAAGTTGCAAAATTCACTAAAAAGTGTGAAATCAAAATCATACTTAGAGGCGTTTTCAGAAGCAGAGCCCAATCCCAATCGATTCTTGGGTGATCACACAACCTTCCTGGATCAAAAGCACGCGTCATCAGGCCTTCAAAAGCACTGTAAGTAGCACGAAGACCCGCCCTGTTCTTGAAACTGTAAATCTTCATTCTTGCATCATTTGAGAAAATCATTGCCATATTTGTGATCCTCATGACATTTCAAAGCTTTTATCATTACTTGATTTTGCTTATCTGACTCATACTGCAAAGTACCATAGTTAGGGTTTCGTGGATAGTTTTGGGTGTTTTCGTTTTAGGGAAAATTGGCCATCAAGAAGGGCATGGTTAGAACCGGGAGGTTGAAACGAGCATGACCATACCCTTGAAAGGCATTTTTGTGGCTTGTAGCAAGTTTTGGAGATGGCCTGGCTTATAGCTATGGACTGTTGTCCGTTGGTATAGATCTGGATGTTTTAGCCACGATTCAACAAAGAAGATGAAGACGTGGCGCCTACCCATTGCACCATACAAATCGCGCATGTTATTTTTTGTCTTTTCTGGCTATGGACTTGTTTTAATATATTATATTTTATTCATATATTACTAACAATAAAAACCAAACAGCCTAGTGGCAAGCGTGCATCCAATCACTTTCAGGACCTGGGTTCGAATCCCAGGTCCCCCACTCCCTTTGTTATTTTTATTCTACAGGTTATCAAGTGCACATCCATGCTTGAAGCGCATCATACACCTCCATATATCCAACAGCCAGATGGCCCAAGGCCAAATCTGATGCCCAAGAATTGATGGACCACCAAAGACCAAGTCATCACATGCACGCTGGATCAAGGAAAGTCAACAAGGCCATCGTGTTATTGGGCCTCAGGATTGCTATCTCCACCACCAAAATCAGGCCCAAACCCTTTTCTCTTATATTTATTTATTTAGTTTTAATTAATTATTTTATTGTTTTATTTAATTAACTAACCAATCAAAAATTCTTTTCATTATAAAATTAAAACCACAAAAATATTTTCTTTATAAAATCAAATTTTAATTTTTTTTAATAAACACTAATTAAATTAATTTAGTTTTTTTAATTAGAATAACTTTAACCTTTTTTGTAAATAATTAAAATTAACTAGACATAATTAGGTTTTAATTACTAATTTAATTATTTTTATTTCTTTCTTAAAATATCAAAAACCCAAAAATAACTTTTTTCATTCAATTAATTAATTTAATTAATTTAATTTAGTAATTAATCTAGGTTTAATTTCATTTTCTTTCTTAAAATAAAAAAACAACAAAAAATCTTTTCTTTAACCAAAAGGGTCAAAACCCTAGAACTTTGCGCTCGATTTAATTTCTCGCACGCAATTTATTTTCTTATATCCAATTATGTACTTGCTCCCGATTTGTAATAGTTAAATAGGACTTTATTTATTTTTTATCGCTTTATTTATTTTTAAGGGTTTGTCTTTGGCGATGTAAATACCCGACGCCTTGTAATTTAAATTCCGCAATTTATTTTCCACAAATTATAACTGTTAGATGTTTGATAGTAGGGATGCATGACAAGACTGAATGTTTTAACCTAAATTTGACTTAGATCACCTTTAACATGTACAAAGATAAAATAACTGAAAATAACACACTCGCACATGCGCATTCTTAGGGTACACCCCACTTGGTTGCCTTCGTACGCGGTCATTGAGTATAGGTCACTTTAGAGGTCGCCCTCTTGTCTAAAAGATTATAGTTTCCTCGAAACGGTTTCCTCGGATATGATTGCCTCAAACAAATGATCTAAGACATTAGGGTTACCGCTAAGGCGTCCTAACATTGCTTTGGTGACTGTAAGTCCCTCAATTCGAATTGACCCTTAAACTCCAACGACGATGCTACCTACTCATCAATAGTGGAATAGCATTATCTAAAGGAAGATAGCATAGAACGATTCCTTTTTCGAGTAGGTAGATGGTTCTTAGATACTTGCTCTTTCAAAAAACAAAAACTTTTCACACTTACACTCCTTTTCAAACAAAGTTTTCAAAAACACTTCATTACACTCATGAGGACAGAAGCAAGAGTTATATCGAAGTTTTAAAACAAAAACTTTTTCAAACCCACAAGCACAAAGAAAACCATTTTGAAAACAATATGAGCAAGTACCTAAGAGCCCGTGGATAACCACAGATAGAAAGGGTGCTAACACCTTCCCTTTCTATAATCTACCCCCCGAACTTGAGAAATATCTCGAAAAAGGAATTTTTCTGTGCTTTTTCCCTTTCCTTGTTGGATAAAATAAAAGTCGGTGGCGACTCTTTCTTACCGCGACATTTTGCAAAAACAAACGCAAAATGCAAAACCAGCATTCCAAAAAACAGTCAGTTCTTCCCACCATATCACAGAACTGGCGACTCTGCTGGGGATGTCTCTTGTAAGTGGGGTGTACCTTAGGAATAGTTCATATTGTTTTCAATTGCTTGACTTGTATGCTTTATATTTGTGGGCTTGAATCAGAGTTACTATAGATCCTAACCCGGATCTGGGGGATACCCTTTAGGTAAGTAGCAATAAACTGTAAGGGAATTGTATGGCGTAGACCGATACGGTTGAAGCAGTAGCTACGTTGGTGTGGCACTTTAGTATGTACCGATATCCCTTGTGGCGTAACGAGGAGAATATGGGTCTTCTAAGGGGTCATTAAGCACCAACTGACCTTAGAACCTTTAAATTGACCAACTTGGCCATAGAATAGTAGTAGTATGCTACACTTATTGAGACTAAACTCTCGCGATGATTCTGGCCGCAAGAAAAGATTGCTAAACTGGAATTATGACCGGTCGAGGGTAGTCAGTGATATTGAGATCCTCTAGAACCCGGTTACTATTTCTAGGACAGGTTGAACCGATTAAACTGAAAGAGGGTAATACCTAAACTCCATGCCAGCCTGAAATTTAAGGGCTATTGTGTGACTTGTGTGCCTTTAAACTTGAACTACTTGCACATTCTTGTTATCTGACAATGTGAGTTCCTTGCAGGTTTTGTTTACAGTCCTTATAAAATAATTTGGATTTAATGTAGGGTTTACTTACAGCACCTCACACTTTTGCTTAAACGCGTAGCATACACATCATAACATCATGCCTTAACATTTCCTTAACCATTTCAAGGATCTCAAGGGTTTGTGATGCAGGTTATGGTAAATCAAATGTCTAGCAAGGGGAAAAGGGGATTTATTTTCCTCTAGCCAATGTCGTCTAGAGATCAAAACATGATGATTTGAGTCGGTGGCTATGACCCACTCGATATGGTGAGCTTGACTCTTGAAGAAGGACTCTTAACAACATGAAGTTTCTTCAATCAAAGCTGCAAAATTCAAATTCTAACAAGTTTCTTGTTTACCCCATGAGATCCTTGAAAACATTGCATACATATATCATACATATCATTGCATAACAGGTCTCCCAGTACATGTCTCTCATATTCTCGCTGTTTATTTCAGCAATGGCTTTCCAACCAGACAACCAAGATCTTCAAACTCAAGAAGCTCGGTTCAGGGACGTATTCCTAAACCTATCCAAGGGGCAGGAAGAGTTGAAAACACTCCTCGTCGGGAACTTGGTCAAGAAATATCCTGAAGACAATAAAGACAAACGTCTGGAACAACTGCAAGCTGAGTTAGGTGCCATGAAAACCCAGATGCTGGGGTAGATGGCTCTTATCCAAGGCTTAGCTCGGGAACAAGAAAAGTTGAGAACCATTATCAACCAGCTTCATCAAGACAGATACAACAGTATGAAGAAAACAGTTGAGGCCAGGGACCAAATCATTAATCAGCCTCCAAGAAGACAAGGGTCTGGTATGGTGAAGAATGGACCTCTCCAAATTGCTACTACATCAAGAGTCCAACAACAACCGTGCCATAAACAACGGGTTAATTAGAGACAGTTTACCAAGCTCAACATGCCGATGTCCCAAGCTTTGCAACACCTGTTGAGATTGAATCTGGTGACGTTGGTAGGACCTCATCTGAATCCTAAGACTTCTTCACCTAACTGCAATCCTGATGCAAGGTGTGCATACCATTCTAACAGCCCGGGGCATGATATTGACGACTGTTGGAAGTTGAAGTACAAAATTCAAAACCTCATTGATGAAGGAGCATTGGAACTCACACAAGACGGTCAAATTGAATTCTTTTTCCATCCCCCCAAGGTTCACCATTTGAAGTGACAAGTACTGAGACGAGAAGACTTTTTGTTCATTAGAATTTTCAAGTTGTAATTTTCTTTTGATTGTTCGAACATTTATTCATGTCAAACTTTATTACTTTATCAATGCATTGCATATGTCTGTTTTGAATCAATCCATTCGTATTTCACTATATTCAAATTGCTTTCATTTTTTGGGATGATCAACTCTCGATTAAATATCTAAGCCTTTAGAGGGAGGATGACGAAAATGATATCAAAATCTCTATAGTATGCTTTTGAACAGACCCCGCTGACGAGGTACAGGCATTGTTTCATATCCTAAACAGTGGAGTTATAAGGAAGATAATCCCTAGTCAACCCCTTTGAGCCAAAGAAGTTGGAGTTTTTCTTTTCACAAATTAAAACCCTTAATTATAACCTGGGGCAGGGTAGTTTTCTCAGTTGATCCAGGTGCACAATGAATGGCATCAAAGAAGTCCTTCTGAAACAAAAGACGGTGTTGGTTCCGTATAATCGTAAGGACAGGTGTGATCGGTGGATCTAGAACTGACTGTTTAAAGCTGGTTCGCGAAATGTCGCGGAAGCAAGAGTCGCCACCGTCTTTTATTTTCTCCAAATGGAAAGGACAAAAGCACAACAAAATTCCTTATGAGATAGTTTCTCGGTTCGGGAGGTAGATTTATAGAAAGGGAAGGTGTTAGCACCCTTTCTATCCATGGTTATCCATGGGCTCTTAGATACTTGCTCATTTGTGTTTTCAAAATGTTTGTTTGCTTTTCAATTGTGAGTGAGTTTGAAAAAGTTTCTTTGAAAGATTTCAGATCGACTCTTGTATCAGTCCTCAAGAGTGTTTGAAAATTTGTTTTGAAAGCTTTTTTTTGAAAGTGTCGGTGTGAAAAGAGTTTTGATTTGTTTTTGAATAGAGCAAGTATCTACGAGTCATCCACCTACCCTAAGGAATTAGGTTGTGTAATGTGAAAGTTATGCCCTGGTCAATTTCAGTTGACTTTTTCAGCTGTCCAAATATAGCAACTTTTGCATCTTTGATGATTTCTGAGCCAAATTTTGAGAATCATGATCAAGCATTGATCAAATGATGTTTGTGGCTTCAAAATGATATGTTGACCAAAAATTTGAACTTTTGACTGTCAAATGACCATTTTGCCCCTACAGTTGACTGTAGTGCAATCTAGGGTTTTGACTGTGCAATTTTGAGCTGGATGCTTTGCAACTTGACATGAGGATGCTTGACCATCTTTTTAAGCATGTGGGACTTGATTGGGCCTTTGAAAAGTTCATTTGCTTGACCATAACTCAAACCCTAGTTTTGACTGTCTAGGAGACAGTTGAGCTGCACAACCCTTGGGGCATTTTGTGACCTTGACTTTGATAATTCTTGATGAATATGAGAGGGCAAATTTTGGGGTACAACAGTTGCCCCTGTTCAATCTTCTTAGACCTGAGGATGCAGATTGGCTGACGTGCCTTTCGTAATCCGAGGGTAGAAGATGATTGAACACTAAAGTGCCCAGAAATTTGCGCTCACATAGTGACAGTGATGGGGAATGGGCTTATAGATGCCATTTGGATGTTGCTTGGATAGGATGATGGGCTTATAGATGCCATCTGGATGCTGATTGCGTAAGAGATTCCTTAGCGACAACTTGCATACCTGCAAAACAGAAAAATGAGTACCTGACACGTCGCAGGAGCTGATTTTAGATGCTTGATATAGATATGTCCTGATTGGTTACAGGAGCTGAGTCTGGAGCTTCGAACGCTGATGAACCAGGAATGGTTACTGCCTTAGCATGAATGGTAAGAGAATCCTGAATGATTTCAACCTCAACAACGCTCGTTGAGAAAATCTTGGTGAGGATTACCATCTTCGTAGTGCCAGGAAGAGAACCAAAGGACATTGTAATCTCAAAGGGAGTCACCTCATTCACCGTTGGAGAGGGAACCATTATAATCTGAAAGGAGATATCACCTCACGCTCATGCCGGAGAGGGAAACATCTGAAGAAGGAATTACCACCTCACACGCCGTTGGAGAGGGGACCATAAAAGAATATCACCTCACGCTCATGCCGGAGAGGGAAACATCTGAAGAAGGAATTACCACCTCACACGCCGTTGGAGAGGGGACCATAGGGGACTGCTGAGTCTTTATCAGAGAAATCTGTTGGGCATTGATTTAGCTGGACTAGAGGAGGTCTTGAAATATCTTCAACTGGAATAAGTGACAGAATGTTGCCATATCTGGTTTACATCTGGACTATATCTGGAAGGAGATCTGGAAGCAGCATCAGAACGTCACCATATCTGGATCATATCTGAAACTATATCTGAAGGATACCTGGAAGCAGTATCAGAACGTCACCATCTCTGGATCATATCCGAAACTATATCTGAAGGATACCGGGAAGCAGTATCAGAACGTCACCATTTCTGGGTCATATCTGAAACTATATCGAGAAGGAAATCTGGAAGCAGCATCAGAACGTCACCATCGCTGGGTTTACATCTGAAACTATATCGAGAAGGAATTCTGGAAGCAGTATCAGAACGTCACCATCGCTGGGTTTACATCTGAAACTATATCTAGAAGGGAATCTGGAAGCAGTATCAGAACGTCACCATCGCTGGGCTTACATCTGAAACTATATCGAGAAGGAATTCTGGAAGCAGTATCAGAACGTCACCATCGCTGGGCTTACATCTGAAACTATATCGAGAAGGAATTGCGTTAGTTGATAGTAATCATTTTTGTATTGATCTTTTTCCTGAAAAGGTAGAACATAACTGTATGCAAAATCATGATGTATGAACTGTATGTCTTCAATATCAATGAGATGCGTGTAGTATGATGCATATGCATGCTATAATGATGTATGAGACGTTTTATGAATGTATGTTTGTCTTAAGAAAATAAATCCTTGACGGGTGCCGGGAAGTCGCATCCTGGGCTGATATGTTGAAGAATAGTTTTGCTTCCGCTGGGGAGGATAGCTGCAAGTATACCGGTAGGAGAAGATAGCTCCGTTGGGGAATAAACTTGGCAAATGGAGGATTCTGCGGGGAGAAAAAGATATTCTAGTGACCATGCTGGGAAGAAATACTCTGTGGGGAGATGTTTTTGCTGAACTGTTGAGGATGCCTCGCTGAGGATACCTTGCTGTATTGGAAGTATGAATGGACTTCGCTGGGGATAAGAAGATCCTGTCGACGACGCTCTTTCCGTGGCTTTTGGCTGAGGATAACCCAGTTATATCCTGTTAAGGAAATAACTCTTTAAATCAAGCCGGAACGACGCGTTCGTGCTCCTCGAGGGATAAGCTTCCAGAATCTACTAGGGATAAGCTTACTGCTTGGGGAGATATGAATTCCAACTTTCCTGGGGAACTTGGGTTGGACTCTCCTGGGGAAGCTTTGATATGTTGGGATGTTCTTCAACGGAACCTATCCTGATGTTTTGGAGGGTAGAACAATCAGACTGCTTAGACCACTCTTCATTGCCCCTGTTTCTTGTGGGGTAGGTACTTGTGGGATGCTGCTAGTTGTTGAGAGATAGACCTTCTTCTGGCAGACAGATGACAAGAAGGCGGGACATAGTCGTACGCTTTAATCCCTAACTTTTGCCTGGACCGCCCTTTCGGGTTTTCAGTCCACCGGGATACCCATTTTTGCCCAAGCCGCCTTTTCAGGTTTTCGACTTGCCGGGTGTACAGATTTTTCATTTTCATCCCTTATTTTTGCCCGAACCCTTTTGGTTCGCCGGGAAGCCCTGATTTTTGCCTAGGTATGTCAACCTAGCGGGTCTTTGATTTTGCGTAGTATTTTTCCGACTATGTCCATGTTCAGGGAATGTAGGGAGTTGCCCCTGTTGGAAGTATTTTGCCACGCCACCAGAAGGTGTTTGATCAGACAAGATTCGTTGTTGGGATGCCCCGAGTGACTCAGGCGGAGATTTGCCCCAGGCCATCTTAGCCTTCGAGAGATTCTCCGAATCTTGACTGGATTGCCCCAGATGGTAGACCATGATCATGCCGTGCCCCTTGATCGGAGATACTCTTGTTCACTAGGTATTTCTTGTGCGAATTTCCCTGCTGTTCAAACAAAAAGTCATATGCAAACAAAGTTATGTTAAAAATGCAAAGCCTATGTCTGTCTTGAAGATTTTGAAGATGCATTCTTTTCATAAAACAAGTAAATGCTTGTAAAACGTAATGTCAACTCCGTATTTACCGTAGGCCTTCAGGAGTCAGGATACCTTTCGTAACAGTATGCTTTCGAACTAACCCATGCTTCAGCTAGGACTTTTAAGGGTTATATCGTGGTCTGGTTCACGGTTTAAGAAACAAAGGATAAAGGCTCAAATTTATTTGTACCCACCCGCTCTTCGTGATGTTCTCCAAACCTAAACTCAGTTGATCATGCGTTAGACCTTGCTTGAGTCTTTGCTTTGATGTTCCAATAATGGTTCAGGTGTTGATGATTTCTTTTGAATAGGCAGTCATTCCTTTTTTGTTGAGGATTTGTAATACCTCTTTCTTGTATGATTTTTTTTGTTATCCCTTTCTTTTTTTTTGCCTGAACTGTTTCCTTTTTTGGAATTACAGTCAGCGGGATGCCCCAGTTTCGTAAGTCTCCTTCATGGGTTTTGACTTAATGGGTTTTTATTTTGAGAAGTAATGACTGCCTTTCTTTATTGATTATTTAGGACCATCACTGTCTTTCTTTGTTTTGTAAGGACCTCTTTTGGTGCCATTTGTTATGCACTTGGATCAACTGAGAAAACTACCCTGCCCCAGGTTATGATTAAGGGTTTCAAATTTTTTTTCGAAAATAAAACTCCTACTTCTTTGGCTCTGATGGGTTGACGAGGGATTATCATCCTTATAACTCCAGTGTTTAGGGGTTGAAACAATGCCTGTACCTCATCAGCGGGGTTTGTTCAAAAGCATACTGTAATGATCGTGGTATCGTTTTCGTCATCCTCCCTCAAGAGGCTTAGAATTGTTAACCAAGAGTTGACATCAGAAAAAAAATATGAAAAGATATTTGAACATAATGAAAATAATTGTATTAATTTCCAAAACAGACGTATGCGATGCATTGGTAACATAAAAGAGTTTGCTATGACATTAATTGTTTGTAGAAGCAAAGAAAAGTACAACTCAAAACATTCAAATAAACAAGAGGCTTCAATGATTGGGCAACGGAGCAGTGACTATGTTCGGAGTCTCTGGCACTTCAAACTGAATCTCTCCAGCGTCGATCATATCTTGAATCTTATTCTTGAGAGGCCAGCAGTTGTCTGTAGTATGCCCCGGGCTATCTGAATGATATGCACACCTATCGTTGGGATGATAGTTGGGAGCAGAAGTGTTCGGATTCCGAAGAGGAGCCCTTAAGGTGATCAGCCCTGTCTTCAACAGTTGTTGCAGTGCTTGATCCAGCGACATGTTGAGTTTGGTATACTGCCGTTTCTCCCTACGCTGCTGCCCCTGTCCTTGTTGAGCAGGTCCGGGATTGGAAATCTGGATTGCCCCTGCCTCATGACGGCTCTTTTTACCGTGCACAGCATTGGATTCCTTCTTTCCATGATGAGGCTTCTTATCAGAAGGTATAGCCTCTTGAATTTTCCCAGACCGGATGCCAGCTTCAATTCTCTCCCCAGTCAAGATAAGATCTGTGAATCCAGCAGACGAATTTCCAATCAGGTGGTTATAAAATGGACCAGACAAGGTCCCCAAGAACATATCCACAAGTTCCCGGTCAGTCAGAGGTGGTTGTACCCTTCCAGCAAGATCCCTCCATTTCTGCGCATACTCTTTGAAACCTTCACTTGATCCTAACGACATACCCTGGAGTTGGGTACGCGTAGGGGCAAGGTCGGCATTGTACTGGTACTGCTTATAGAAAGCAGTTGCCAACTCCTCCCAGTTACGAACTTTGGTCCCATCCAGCTGATAGAACCATTCGAGGTGAGTCCCTGAAAGACTTTCCTGGAAGAAGTGGATCCACAAGTTTTTGTCCACCGTGTATGGTTGGATCTTCCGAACATAGGACCTTAGATGCAGCTTGGGACAAGACGCCCCGTCATACTTAGAGAAGGATGGTGCTTTGAACTTATGGGGGATAACCACACCAGTTGACAAACCCAGATCTCCGAGATCCAGCCCAGGTACCTGTTGAACCTCCATGGCTTTCATCCTATCCTCCAGTTGCTTATATCTGTCATCAGCAGGAGGGTACTGCTCTTCGTCAAAATCTGTCTCGTTGTCGGAGACCACTGGACTGGGAACCTCTCTCTCATGATGACTGCTTTTTCCCACAGATGGGGTTGTCCTCTCAGTTTCAGCTTGCGGTGTATTCCCAGATCTGCGTCTAGGGCTGAACAGAACAGTTCTCTTCTTTTTCTTGTCCGTCTTCAAAAGGAGAGCCTTCAGGTCTTGTTGCCCCTGGGTCAGATTCATAATCAGCTCTTGGAACTGGGCGTTCTGAGCCTGGAGGTCCTTGATAGTCTGCTCGGCTGATGGTTCAGGATTCATGACGAGCGGCTGAAATAAACAGCGGAGAAGGGTAAGCAACCTGTCAAGGGATACCTGCAATGCAATGAGATGTATGATATGCATGTAATGTTTTCAAGGACCTCGCGGGGTAAACAGAGAAACTTTGTTAGCATTTGGAACCGGTAGCTTGACTGAAGGCACTGCATATTGTTGAGAGTCCTTCATCAAGGATCAAAGGCTCACCATATCCAGTGGGTCATAGCCCCTGACAACCTTGGCTAGAGGAAAATAAATCCTCTTTGCCCCTTGCTGGGATAGTTGTTCATCATGACCTGCATCACAAGCCTTTGAGACCCTTGAAATGGGTTAGGATGTATGCAGGGTGCATGCAATGGTATGATGTTATGCTATGCATGGGGTAATGTGAGTAACTCTGTTATGAGTCCCGATTAAGGACTATAAACAGACCCTGCAAGGAATTCAGTATCCTGTTATGAGTCCCAATTAAGGACTATAAACAACACCTGCAAGAAGTTTGATAAACCCTGTCATGAGTCCTAGTTAAGGACTATAAACAAGACCTGCAAGAAACTTAGTACCCTGTTATGAGTCCCAATTAAGGACTATAAACAAGACCTGCAAGAAACAAGTGTCAGGTAACAAGTACGCAAGTAGGCAAGTACAAAGGCACACAAGTCACGCAAAAGAGCCCTTAGAGTTTAGGCCAGCATGAGGTCTAGGTATTACCCTCTTTCAGTTTGTTGGTTCATACCTGTCCTAATCAAAAGTAACCGGGTTCTTAGAGGATCCCAATATCATTGACTACCCTCAATCGGTCATAACTCCAGCATCACAATCTTTTCTTGCGGCCAGAACCATCACGAGAGTTTAGCCTCAATGGGCGTAGCATACTGCTACTGTTCTAAAGGCCAAGTTGTGTCCATTAAGGTTCTAAGGTTGTTGGTGCTTAATGGCTCCTTAGAAGACCCATATTCTCCTCGTTGCAACACAAGGGATATCGGTACAGACCAAGGTGCCACACCAACGTAGCCACTGCTTCACCTGTGTCGGTCTACGCCGGACAGGTCCCTCACAACTTATGCTACCTAAACAGGGTATCCCCAGATCCGGGTTAGGATCTATGTAACTCCGATGCGACCCACAATAGTAAAGCAAGCAAATCAATACAAGTGAAAACACAGTTATGACCTAGCCCTAAGGTACACCTCACTCTGTATCTTAATATCCCCAGCAGAGTCGCCAGTTCTGTGATCGGTGGATCTAGAACTGACTGTTTAAAGCTGGTTCGCGAAATGTCGCGGAAGCAAGAGTCGCCACCGTCTTTTATTTTCTCCAAATGGAAAGGACAAAAGCACAACAAAATTCCTTATGAGATAGTTTCTCGGTTCGGGAGGTAGATTTATAGAAAGGGAAGGTGTTAGCACCCTTTCTATCCATGGTTATCCATGGGCTCTTAGATACTTGCTCATTTGTGTTTTCAAAATGTTTGTTTGCTTTTCAATTGTGAGTGAGTTTGAAAAAGTTTCTTTGAAAGATTTCAGATCGACTCTTGTATCAGTCCTCAAGAGTATCAGAAAATTTCCATCCAAAGCTCATTTTGAAGAGAAAGACATTTCCTACAATTCATCTTCATGTTCCAAGTCCAAGAAATGCTCTCACAAAAAGTTATCAATTTCAACATTATAGGTCATTTTCAAAAGTCAACAAAAAGGGACTTTAAGTCAAAGGCCATAACTTGAGATTGGTAAATCAAAATGACATGGGACCAAAGGCATTGGTTAAAGGACTCAAAGACCTTTCCAAAATGTCCAAGAACATGTGAAAAGCTTAAAAATTGACCAAGTTATGCCTTGTGGAAGTTGGGAAATTTTTGGAAATTTTTGATAATCCATGTGAAAGTTATGCCCTGGTCAATTTCAGTTGACTTTTTCAGCTGTCCAAATATAGCAACTTTTGCATCTTTGATGATTTCTGAGCCAAATTTTGAGAATCATGATCAAGCATTGATCAAATGATGTTTGTGGCTTCAAAATGATATGTTGACCAAAAATTTGAACTTTTGACTGTCAAATGACCATTTTGCCCCTACAGTTGACTGTAGTGCAATCTAGGGTTTTGACTGTGCAATTTTGAGCTGGATGCTTTGCAACTTGACATGAGGATGCTTGACCATCTTTTTAAGCATGTGGGACTTGATTGGGCCTTTGAAAAGTTCATTTGCTTGACCATAACTCAAACCCTAGTTTTGACTGTCTAGGAGACAGTTGAGCTGCACAACCCTTGGGGCATTTTGTGACCTTGACTTTGATAATTCTTGATGAATATGAGAGGGCAAATTTTGGGGTACAACAACAGGCAGTCATTATCTCTCAGAAATAAAAACCCATTAAGTTAAAACCTATGAAGGAGACTTGCAAAACTGGGGCATCCCGCTGACTGTAATCACAAAATGAAACGGTTCAGGCAAAAGACAAGGATAATAAAAATCAAAAGGAAAGAGATCCTGCAAACTCTCAACAAAATGACTGCCTGTTCAAAATAAATCGTCAGTATCTGAACCATCACTGGAATATCAGAGCAAAGACTCAAACGGGAACTAATGCATGATTAGCTGAGTTTAAGATCGAAGAACATCACGAAGAGCGGGTGGGTACAAATAAATTTTGAGCCTTTATCCTTTGTTTCTTAAACCGTGAACCAGGCCACATTATAACCCTTAAAAGTCCTAGCTGAAGCATGGGTTAGTTCGAAAGCATACTGTTACAAAAGGTATCCTGACTCCTGTAGGGCTTGCTGTAAATCCTGAGTTGACATCACATTTTACAAAAATTCGCTTGTTTTACTAAAAATAACTGCATTTTCAAAACCTCAAGACAGACATAAGCTTTGCATTCTTGAAATGACATTGTTTGCATATGACTATTTGTTCAAACAGCAGAGAAATTCGCACGACGAATATCTAGTGAACAAAAAACCTTCTCAATTAAAAGGGTCACTTCAAGTGGAAAAAGCACTTCCTACCAACGGACAAACATGACCATTGTCCACCATCTGGGGCAGTTAAGTCAATATTCAAGGAATCTCTCAAGGATGCCAAATAGCCAGGGGCAAATCTCCCTCTGAATCGCTTAGGGCATTGGACATGAATTCCAGCAACGAATCTTGCACGATCAGACAAACATCTTCTGGTATCGTGGAAACACAATGCTACTAACAGTGACAATTCCCTACATCTTAAGAGCTTGGACGTAGTCAAAAAAGTACTACGCATAATCAAAGACCCGCTAGGTTGACTAGCCTAGGCAAAAATAAGGGCTTCCCAGCGAACCAAAAGGGTTTGGGCAAAAATAAGGGATGAAAATGAAAATATTTGTACACCCGGCAAGTCGAAAACCTGAAAAGGCATCTTGGGCAAAAAAGGGTATCCCGGTGGACTGAAAATCCGAAAGGGCGGTCCAGGCAAAAATTACGGATCAAAGCGTACGACTATGTCCCGTCATCTTGTCACTAGCCTACCAGAAGAAGACTTGTCACTTCAATTGAAAGTTACCAAGCACCTCATAGGTTGGGATAATACTCGATCCACAAGGCCTCCGCAGGCACCTTCTCCCGCAGAAACAGGGGCAAAAAAGTCTCAATTCAAAGCCAACGTCATATCCTTAGCACGCGTCCCAGTAACATTCACTCCCCGTAGAGTAAAAGAAAGGACAGTAATGATAGCTCTCCCCAGCTGAGACTCGCAATTGTAAATGAATCAGTAATATTCTCCCCAAGCAGAGTTTATCTACCATCAACACTGAAAAGGCTTAATATCCCTGACAGTCTTAATAATCCTCAACGGAGTATAAGAATATTCCCCTGTAAAATGCAAAATATCCCCAGTGGAGTCTGAATTTTTTCCCAACGCAGTCTGAAGAAGCTTCCCCAGTAGAGCTTGGAGAATCATTCCCAGTAGACTTTGGCAGATCGTCCCTAGCAAGTTCAAAGGATTATCCCCATAAGAGTCTAAAAGGTTATCCACAGTGAAGTCGCGACTGAAAGATCATCCCCAGTGGAGTTCTTTCCTTTCAAAAACAAGAATTCAATCCCCAACAGGATTCAGCATCACCAGTGTTGTACCCCAAAATTTGCCCTCCCATTTCATCAATATTTTCTCACCACTAGACCCTTGGAGTTCAAGAACAAGTTAGGATTTGCTCTGCTCAAAACTCCTCTTTGCACTGTTGACCCAAATTAGGGTTTGAGGTTGCACAAAGATGTTTTTACCTAAAATTCCCAAGATAACTTGCATGCTTCATGTTGGACTCACAAGTTTATCCATACCAAGTTTCAAGCCTTGATTCCAATCTTTGCCCAGTCAATTGGACAGTTGACCTAGAAATCAGCTGTATTGGGGAAAATTCAACTATGGCCAATTGACAGTCAAACCTCATGAAATTTGACCCTCATCAACATTATGAACTCATATGAACCATTTGGTCAAGTTTGGATCACAATTCCACAAGAAATTTGATCAGATCACCAAAAGGGCAAAATGGTCATTTTTAGGGTTTTGACTGCACAAAGGCTATTTTTGACAGTTTGACCTAGCCAATGGAAAACCAAGCTCACACATGGACTCAAGGTTTCAATGACATGGTCTTGACATATTCAACAAGTTCAAAAGATCCCAAATGCACAAGATTAACAGATGAATTTTCCAATCAACTGATCAAATTTGACTGTATACTGAAAAGTCAAACTTTGACTTTTTGGTCAAAATCAAGTGCCAAGATCCATTTTTCATCAAAACATGTCAAATTATGAAACTTGTTCATCAAGAAACCAAGAATTACAAATTAGTGTTTGAAATGAAGAAATTTCATAACTTAGAAATTTTCTAAGTTATGAAATTTCCTAATTTTTTCCTAACTTTGTCCCATTTTTTCATCAAGATGTATTTGGATTCAAACATAACTCAAAACATGAAAGTTATAGTCCATTGCAAAATCTACAACTTTGATTCACAAAGTTTCCTCAAAAGAAGCTTGTAGCTCAAGTTATGATTTTTGGAATAAGGGTGCAAAACATTCTTAACTTCGAAATTTTTTGACCTATTTTAGGCAGGATTTTTGCCCAACTTCATGGCCACTTTTCACATGCTTCCACTTGGAATTTCAACTTTCCTTACAAAGATGGATTATAGTACACATTTCAAGCTTTCCAAATTGCCCAAGAACTCATCAAACACCCTTGTGGTTATGGAGAATCGAATTTGTAAAGATAGGCAAAAGTCACTTTGTTCATGGCCAAATACATGTTCATAACACTTTGCATTTTTCAAGTCAGCTTGCACAAGTTAGGTTACAGGCCTCTAATCCCATTTACACTCAATAATTCAATGCTAAAACTTTGTGCCAAGATGTTATTTTGCTCATTTGGTCATTACATGGAAGATTAACCTTTAAATGGAAAAAGCATTTTAGTCATTCTTGTAAAGAAGCACTTTATGTCAAGTTCACAATCTAAGAAGTACAAAGCAGATCTTTGGGCATAAGATTCATGAACAAATTCCACTGATCAAGAGTGATTTGTGCAGCATAGATTGAGGGTAGTACAGGCCTGCATTGTCAATACACATTTTCTTACTTATCAAAGAAGTAACTTTGCAAAACTGGTCCAACATTCAATTCCTGCAAGCAAGAGCCAAACACAAACTTGGTCCACACATTTCATACTCCCTAACTAACCTGAAGCACGACCAAACCATCCCTAAAACTCCCTGATTCACAGAAACACCATTTTTCTGCAAGAAACAGGGCATTCTGCATTTTGACTTGGCCAGTTCATTTCCCTCGTGCGTTTTCATCCAAACCAGTTCAAACACATCCTACATCATCCATACAAACTATCCCAAGCCTTAGATACAAGTTGTAACAGCCATAGCCAAGTGTGCCATTTTCATTGTTCATCTGTGCAGGTTGACTTCTATAGCTCGATTCAGTAAGATTCAAAGCAAGCCAAGCATAGAGGAAGCATCCATGGACCTCAGGCAAGCTGTACAAATCCACAAATTCCATTGAAAGTGCCTCCATTATTGCACACGATTCAAGCTGAACAGGTAAGAGTTTGAACTTCTATCTCTCTATCCAAGCATATCTAGGCTTAGGTTTGTGAATAAGTTATGTCCTACTCATGGCCCTGAAGCTACCCATATCATTACTTTTCATTTATGTTGTGTGTACTGAGAGAATTTTGGACCTGAACATAGGAAGAAAGTTAGGTCAGGAATTGGGGGAGTAGAAATTCTCTCTCATTTCTGAGAGTTAGAACAACTTCTTTATATGGTTAGAATTGTGACAAGATGCTCTACACTTTTGATGTTGTGAGTTTTTGTTGAAAATCAAGGAATCAGAAGTTAGCAGGTTGAGCAAGGACGCGCGTTTTCTTTGTTTCAAACAATGGCTGGAGGTTGAAGAAGCCCCTTTGGGTTGGGCCTGACTCTTTTTTCTGTTTGCACCATTATTTCCCACATACACCCACTTGGCCCATTGTGTGTTTTTTTAATTATTTTTGACTTTTTATTTTTTCCTCTGACTTATTATTTTTTTGTCAAAATATAAAAAATATTAAAAACATTTTTCCACCTTTTTTGCATTTTATTTGGATTTTATTTGTTTTATTTGAACTTATGCATATAAATATATATATACTTTTTATTTAAAATACAAAAAAATAACACAAAATACACTTTATTTTCTGATTTTATTTTATTTTATCTTTTGAAAACATTTTCTTAAAATACACTTTTTTTGATAAATAATAAATATATTATTTTTTTGTATATATTTAGCATAGTTAATATATAATATAAATACTTATATATATATTAGAATATTTAGGATAAAAACATAAAAATAATACATTTTTTTTATTAATATTTGACCTCAAAAATTACTTTTTTGCAATATACTTCCCTTTTATTTATTTTTTGTATATAATTAATAAATATTGTATATAATATAAATAATAAATACTATTTATTTACAAAATTAGGGTTTTGCCCTAAACATGAAAATATCCAAAATTAACCTTTTTTATTATTTTTATTTCACTTGTAAATAAATCACATACACTTACACAAATATATTTACACATACACATTTGCTTATTCCTATACATTGATACATATTACATTTGCGATCGATTCGATTTGGTTGTAAATATTGGGATACCACTCTCCTATTAAAGTCTCATCCCCATTTGAACATTTGTACCCCCATCCCCATAATTATTTTGTAATAATTTAGGACTTTAAATTCCGTATTTTAAAGCTTTCTAAATATGCCATGATAGACTTAGGGTTTGTATGCAAATCAAAAATAACAAATAGCTTGACCTAATTCAAAGACAACAAAGCATGAAAATGGACAACACCAATCACACTTGCACCCCTAGGGTTACTCCACTTGTTGCCTTCAATAATGGGCCATGTTGCATGTTGGGGTCTTTGGCAAAACAAAACAAATCAAATGATCATAGTCCCTCGATGACGCTTTCGAAAGTTGCCTAAACAAAATGATCATAGTCCCTTAAAGGAAAAATTGCCAAAGACACTTGGCACTATTGCAATCATGGTCTAAACGATGACCCGCGCCCGTCCCGTTAACATCCTAACACAAGATTGTCCACCAAATACAATGTTGGAACAATACTGTTAAAAGGGTTAAAACATAGGAAAAATCTTTGAGAAATTTAGGGTAGATAGCTCTTGGTTACTTGACCAACCTTGCAAAACAATCCTTGCCATTTTTCAAAACACACATCACAACACACTTTCAAAACCACTTTCAAAAACATTGAAAACTTTTCAAAAGATACACACCTTTGTATACATTCAAACATGGATCATTACAAAGGTTGCCACAACAATGGCCTCTTTTCAAAACATTTTCAAACCCACACACAAAGCACCATTTCAAATAATTGAAAATGCAAGGCAAGTGATCTAAGCAAGTAACTAAGAGCCCATGGATAACCATGGATAGAAAGGGTGCTAATACCTTCCCTTTCTATAATCTACCCCCCGAACCCAAGAAAACATCTCAAAGGTTTTTGCTGTGCTTTTTAACCTTTCCTTAGGATAAAATAAAAAGTCGATGGCGACTCAAGTCAGTTCTCCCACCGTATCATAGAACTGGCGACTCTGCTAGGGATATTAGTAAGTGAGGTGTACCTTAGGATTAGATCACTCTATGTTTTCAATTGTATGCCTTGAATGCTTTAATATTGTAGGCTTGCATCGGAGTTTTATAGATCCTAACCCGGATCTGGGGAATACCCTTTAGGTAGCATAAGCTGTGAGGGACCTGTCCGGCGTAGACCGACATGGGTGAAGCAGTGGCTACGTTGGTGTGACACCTTGGTCTGTACCGATATCCCTTGTGTTGCAACGAGGAGAATATGGGTCTTCTAAGTAGTCATTAAGCACCAACCGACCTTAGAACCCTAAATTGACCCAACTTGGCCATAGAACGGTAGCAGTATGCTACACTCATTGAGGCTAAACTCTCGCGATGGCTCTGGCCGCAAGAAAAGATTGCGATGCTGGAGTTATGACCGATTGAGGGTAGTCAATGATATTGAGATCCTTTAGAACCCGGTTACTTTTGATAGGACAGGTCTTAACCAACAAAACTGAAAGAGGGTAATACCTAAACTTCATGCTGGCCTAAACTCTAAGGGTTGTCTTGTGTGACTTGTGTGCCTTATCATGCTTGCCTTTGTGAATACTTGTGGTGTGCTTTATCATAACATCATACCATTGCATGCATCCTGCATAAGGACTGGCCCATTTCAAAGACAAGAGGGTTTCATCTTTGCTCTGTTTTGTAGGACATCATGATGCCCATGCGTAGGAATACTATCCGGCTCAACTTTGTTCAACCACCTACTTTGCTCAAGGAATTGGTTGATAGGATTCCAAACACTACTTCCTTCATCAAGAGGCATGGTTCTCTTCTCGGTTTAGTCGCTTCAAAGTGGGACCAACAACTGATGAGTGTCCTGGTCCAGTTTTATGATCCCCTATACCATTGCTTCACTTTTCAAGACTTCCAGCTAGTCCCTACCCTGGAAGAATTCTATGATTTGCTTGGTATCCCTGTTTTGGAGCAGACTCCATTCACTGGTTGGGAGAAGACTCTTAGGCCTGAAGAGATTGTTGCAGATCTTCCCTTGACCAAAGAAGAGGTAATGGCTAACTGGGAGACTAGAAGTGGAGTTAAGGGCTTTTTGGCTAAGTTTCTGGTTGGCAAAGCTAATAGTTTCTGGAATGACTTAGACTTCAAGGCGTACGAAGACATTCTGGCTCTCTTAATCTATGGTCTAGTATTGTTTCCAAATCCTGATAACTTTGTCAATATCAATGCCATAAGGATCTTCATGTCTCGGAACCCTGTACCCACTCTCTTGGGTGATATCCTGCAGCAACTCTATGCTCGTACTGCCCGAAGACAGGGAACTCCGTGGTGTTGTGCTCCTTTGTTAGTGAGGTGGTTTATTTCGCACCTCCCTAAGTTCGTGCTGAAGAACAAAAAAGGAAAGGGTTGGGCTCATAGGTTAATGTCTCTCACTGATAATGACATCATTTGGACTCTCAGAGGTTTGGATGAGGTAGCCATTATTGATCGTTGCGGAGAATATCCTAATGTTCCATTGATCGGTACCCAGGGAGGAATCTCTTATAATCCATATTTATCTCTCCGTCAGTTTGGAAGAGCCAGAAGAGCAGGGTCTCATGAGATGTTGGTGCCTCACATCAGTTTTCAGTTTCAGGTAGATTCATCAAGGCTTGGGACAGAATTCACAAAGCTGACCCACATGAGTTGGGATCGAAGACTTCTCTACCAATGGAACCCTACTGCAGATGGGTCCGCATCCGTGCTCAGAAGTTAGGTATGCCATACGAAGCTGTCAGGCCTATCATTCTTGAATTTCCTGATGAAGATGGGGTTCTTCCAACTGTCCTCCCTCCTCAGATACCCACTGATGTTGATACACTAAAGAGGTCTTGGGCGCAGCTACAGGAAGAACGGGATTCTTATCGGGAAAGGTTCAACGAACAGGAACAAAAGATCCAGAAGCTGACTAAGCAATTGGAGAATGAGCAGATCCTGAACGACTATATCCGTACTGAGAAAAGGAGGCCATGGGAGCATTGATGGGCTTTGGATGTTTCTTTTACAGCTTTTATTTCCTTTTCAGTATTTTTATTCTTGTAATGCCTAAGGGCAAATTGTTGAACAATTTAAAGTTTGAATCTAATGAAGTGTGTTTCCTTTTTGTCTACAAAGTTGAATCCCGATTGTCTTTGAAAACATAAATCATAAGCATCTCATAAGCATCATATGCATAACAGGTACCCTTCTTCTACAGGTTGCTTAATCTTCTTCGCTGTTTATTTCAGCACTCAATCATCATGTCTTCCGAGCCTACTACCGAACAAGCTATCAAGGCCCTCCAGGCCCAGAACGCCCAGTTTCAGGAGCTGGTCATGAGCTTAGCCCAGGGTCAACAGGAGTTGAAGACTCTGCTCTTGAAAAAGAAGAAGAAGAAGAGGACTGTGCTGTTTAACATTGGACGGAGGTTTGGGAATACACTGCAGAATGAGGCTGATCAGGCTACTTCCTCTGTAGGGAAGGATAGTCCCCAGGGGGGAAGGGTTCCTAGTCCTGCGGTCTCCGACAACGAGACAGATTACAATGATGAACAGTACCCTCCTGCTGAAGACAGGTACAAGCAACTAGAGTACCGTTTAAGTGCCATGGAGGTTCAACACGTGCTGGGGCTGGATTTTGGAGATCTAGGTTTATCTTCTGGGGTGGTGATCCCACACAAGTTTAAGGCACCTGCCTTTGCGAAGTACGACGGGGCTTCCTGCCCTAAGCTGCATCTCAGATCATATGTAAGGAAGATCCAACCTTACACTGCAGACAAGAACCTATGGATCCATTTCTTCCAAGATAGCCTTTCAGGGGCTCAACTCGAATGGTTCTATCAGCTGGATGGAGCCAGTATCTGAAACTGGGAGGACTTGGCTACTGCATTTTATAAGCAGTATCAGTACAATTCCGACCTCGCTCCCACACGTACCCAACTCCAGGGTATGTCGCTGGGGACGGGCGAAGGTTTTAAGGAGTATGCGCAAAAGTGGAGGGACCTGCCTGGAAGGGTGCAACCACCTTTGACTGACCGTGAACTTGTTGACATGTTCCTGGGGACCCTGTCTGGTCCGTTCTTCAACCATCTGATTGGGAATTCTTCTGTTGGGTTTACAGATTTGATCTTGACTGGTGAAAGAATAGAAGCTGGTATCAAGTCAGGGAAGATACAGAAAGGTGCCTCCTTGAGTACTGAAAAGAAGCCCTTCAAGAAGGAAGCCAGTGCTGTTTATGGTCCCAGAAGACAAAATAAGTCGGAACGCCGCCAAGCTGTCAATGCGTTGGTAATTTCAAAGCCTGCTGCTGCTCCTCAGCAGTATAACCAACCAAGGGGTGAGAACCCAAAAGGCAGTACACTCGGCTCAATATGACCCTGTCTCAGATATTGCCGCAACTACTGTCGACCAATCTGGTAACTGTCAAGGAAGCTCTGAAGGTGGTAAACACAACATCTCCGAAGTACAATCCCAACGCCCGCTGCGCCTATCACTCTGACAGCCCAGGGCATACTACGGACGATTGTTGGGCTCTGAGGAACAAGATTCAGGACCTTATTGATGCTAAAGAAATACAGTTTGAGGCGCCCGAAAGGCCCAATGTTGTGACTGCTCTCATGCCCCAGCATGGAGTGAATGCTGTGGAAGAAGACCTGTATGTGGCCTCCGTGGATGATATTGTTACTCCATTGTTGACTGTCAAGAGGAACTGTTGCTAGCCGGTTTATTTCCGGGATGCAGTAAAGGTTCCCATTTATGTTCTGTTTCACCTGTTGGTTGTCCTTTGCTGAAATCAGGTATCCAAACCCTGATGGATAACAAAGAGATCTTGTTCGAGAAGGTTGTTATTCCTGCTGTCCCTGCTGAAGAAGTGTCCATTGTTACTATTTTCAACAACCCTCCTAAGGCTCCCTCAAAAAGCCTGTCAAAATCATGTCTACTCAGAAGATTGCTCCTATCATCATCATTGTTCCGGGGCCTCTCCCTTATACATCTGACAAAGCTGTCCCTTGGCACTATGGGGAAGATGTTTATGTGCTTGGAGTTAAACAAAAGTTCGATACTAGTACCGGCGTCAGCAACATCACCGGGCCTGCCAAAGTCACTCGTAGTGGTAGGCTCTTCTCGCCTGATATTGCGCCACCAGCTATTCAGAGACCTCTTATCATCACACCTGCAAGTGTGCCTGCTCCCCTTTCTGATCAAGTTCCTGTTTCTACCCCTGCTGCCGAGTCATCTGACGCTCGGGGCAAAGGGATTGCTACTGATTTGCCTGCCCTGACAGAGGCACCAAAGACAACCACTGTCGAAGCTTCCCAGCAAGAGATGGAAGAGATTCTCAAGATCATTAAGAAGAGTGATTTCAATGTAGTTGAGCAGCTGGGGCACACCCCCTCTAAAATTTCTATGCTATCACTATTGTTGTGTTCAGAGGCCCATGCCAAGGCCCTGATTTCCTTCCTGAAGACAGCCCATGTGCCACAAGAAACGTCTGCTGATCAATTCACCGATTGTGCGGCCAACTTGACTGCCGATAATGGGTTGGGCTTCTCTGACGCCGATATGACTGCCAAAGGAAAGAACCATTAAGATGCCCTGCATGTCTCCATTGAATGCAGAGGCACTACTCTTGCCCATGTGTTGGTAGACACCGGTTCTTCATTGAACGTATTACCCAAGAAGGCCCTAGACAGGTTGGATTGTGAGGGTTTAGAGCTCAAGCCTAGTAACATTGTTGTCCGGGCCTTTGACGGCTCGAAAAGGATGGTACATGGGGAAGTTGACATTCCGATCAGGGTTGGTTCTCAAGTTTTTGATTCTACTTTCTATGTGATGGACATTCGACCATCCTATCACTACAAGAAAATTAGTGTTTAACGACACAAAAATTGCGACAGTTATGTGATAACTGTCGTAATTGACATATAGAGACAGTGTTTACGACAGTTGACACCAACCGTCCCTAATATTTATTTTGCGATGGTATAATTAACCATCATAATATTATTATTACGACGGTAAAACAACCGTCGGCCCCCATTTAACACTTTTAACATTGATTTTTCACCAACAACTAGTCACGACGGTAAAATTAACCATCCTAAAAGGCATATCACGACGGTAAAGCACCCGTCGCACCCTTAAACCTTTCACGACGGTAAAATTATCCGTCCTAAAATTCATTTCACGATGGTAAAACAACCGTCGCACCCAAAACCTTTAAAAATTCTCATGGGCACGACGGTAAAACACCCGTCGCTGTAAAAAAGTTAAAAAGCTCTTAAAATACATAAAACATCAATTCACTTTCTACTCCTGCATTCACTTTTTCTACTCACGGTGCCGTTCATGCCGTTCTTCTTCACACCGAAAGAAACCCCTTAACACCGAAAGGAATCTCTTCAAACCGCTCATCTTCACACCAAAAAACGCACAGCAAGCAGTTTAACATCCTCTGCGTTCATCTCTTCAAACACAGTAAGTTTTATGTATCACTTTTTGCATTGTTCTCATCTCTCTCATTCTCTGCCATTGATTTCAGCATTGGAGATTCACTTGAATCTTATGGTTGAGCTCTTTGTGATGATTGATTTTGAGTTTGAATATATTGAATTGATGTTAGGTTTTAAAAATCTCCTTTTCTGCTACTAATCGTTCCGCAAGGGTCTTCATCGCACAAGATTCAATGTCATCAAGATTGGAATCAGCAAGTCACAAACTCGTCATCACAAAGGAGGTAACGAAATCTCCTATTTTGATTCTTTCACTCTCAAATGAAAATAATTTTGGGTATTTGAATCACCACTATGACTTCATCACCGTGTTTGATCCCGGGGGTGTTTTGATGTTTCTCACTAATATGCAAGTTAAAGTCTTCGATCATCCTACTGTTTAGATCACAATTTTTGATCCCGTCGGAGCTTTGACATTAGATGATGGAGCTTTAGATCAGTGATTGCGATGGTGTTATTGTAGAGGCTAACGGTGGTGTCTTTTTCCATTAGTGTCAAGGTGTTTGTGAAAATGCGTAGTTGAATATTGGAGTCCAGTAGCACGTTGACGCTGGTGTCTTTTGCCATTGGTGTCAAGGTGTTTGTTAAAATTCCTAGTTGAAGATTGGAGTCCCGTAACATCAGTATGTTCAAGAAGGGAATGAGTAGAGAGGATGTTATTGTAAGGATCAACAACAGAGGTTGAAACTTGAGGGGAAAGATAAAAAATGAATCTAGGCTTGGATTTCTCGCCATAATCGACTAAAAGATGTTTCGGAAGAAGGGAACCAAGACCAAAACCAGTGCCTCCGCCTACAATATTGAAAACTAGAAAGCCTTGGAGACCAGTATAATTATTTACAAACTTTCTGATACGGCCCAAGCATACATTGACAGTTTCTTTTCCAATGGTATTGTGTCCACGAGCAAAGTTGTTAGCTGCATCCTCTTTTCCGTTAATGAGTTGTTCAGGATGAAGTAGTTGGTGGTTTCTAGTCGTTCATGCATGAACAAGATTATTGCTTAGAAATTTCAATTTCAATTCAAGTTTTCTGTCATGGATTTAATTAGTGTGGTACATCAAGAAATTCACGTGCAACAATATTACATGTTTAATGAACAAAGCTCTTCGACATTTCTACATATTGGGTTATCCCTGCCATGGTTATGTTTTTGGAGCATCACAATATAGCGGGGAAGCCTTTCATGGTGAAACAATATTGTGAGGGTGAAAAGCAGAAGATTTAAAGCACCTTTATTGTACTGATTTTTTGTATGTTTCCAGGTCCATTGTGTATTTTAGTGATTGCTTCATGTAATTCAAGTTGGTTGTGATTCACATCCCTACCAGCTCGAGGGAGGCTGTTAAAATAGTCCTTTTAGCTAGTTAGTTAGGAATTAGCTAATTGTTAGTTACTCAATTAGGTACACAATTGAGTATATAAATTAGGTCACAATGTACACATTTCATTATCTTTTCAATAAACTTTTCATTATGTTACCAAATGAGTATTCATATGCTCTCTATATCTCATGTGAGTATGACCTCTATCCCTATCATCCATGGATTCTCAACATTCATTCACACCATTGCCGAATTATCCATTCAAGCCACCAAAGGTAATTGAACCGTTACTTGTTTCTACGTTAGTTGCTTGTTTGTTTTGTCTGTTTTTATGATGTTTATAATTTATTGTGATTTGTTCATTTGTTTGTTTTTCAAATGCTTCAAGGCAGATCTTGTCTATATGTACTCTGTAGCATGATTGTTTCTTTTTTGTACGATTTGTTAATCCGACCATGACCATTTTTGTTGTTGTTTCTAGTGAGTGTGTTATTTTTGAATAAATGCAAACGCCAGGTTAAAGGAAGCCAAGCTTGTATTGCACATTAAATATGAATAGATATATTGCATATTTGCTCCCCTAAGAATATCGATTAGACTCCGCAATTCAAAATAAGTTTGGACCTTCACATTTTGGGCTTGTGCTGCTTGTGCCTCTTGCCCTCGAACACGCTTTTATATTTGTCTTTTGTTGTAGCATATGGATATTTACTAGCTTTTGCTGTATTGGAAGGTAGAAAACATCACATGGTTATTAGTTCTGGTTGGTTATAAATCTGATTATTTGTCACTAATTCACAAACTTCTATTGGCGTTGGAAAAACTAACAGAGAAGCTGTTAGATGACTTTTCATTTCAATTATATTTTGCCTTTCATTTTCTTCTTTCCTCATCAAATCGTATTGTTCTCTTTCATTTTCTTCTTTCCTCAACAGTTGACAGTTAGTTATCCAGTTTAATTTGTTCACAAGTTATAAATGTTGTTTTATTGCCTGTTAATCAATTTTGTAAATATCTTGTACCATGTATTTAGTTAAATAGTCTAAACATGCTAAAGTTATTTTAATACTGCAGGTTGCATTTAGGACTAAGGTATTCCACCCAAACATCAACAGCAATGGAAGCATCTGTCTTGACATTCTAAAAGAACAATGGAGCCCAGCATTGACCATTTCTAAGGTTTGATTTTACTTGTTATTCTTGATAATTGATGATTATGTATCAAGTTTTAGCTAAATGTGACACCTGGATTGTGTTGTGTTGCCTTTTAGAATGATTTGCAAATGTGAAAAATATTGGACAAATGTGTTGTCACGTTTTGAGCTAATTTACTTGCATTTGCCAATATTGGACAAATACAAATTCTGACTATTAAATGTGTTCGCCTACTGAAATTTAGAATCACAAACTTTGCTAATTGTTTGGAAATTAAATTGAAGCATACAGTTTTATCAAGGAATGAGGCTTATTTTCACATATAAAATTTGTCTATCCATGACTTTTTGTACTCTTATCATTTCTATTGTTACTTACTGCTGTAATCTCATTGATGTTTTTATGTGTTTCATACTACTTGTGCTGGTTTTAAATTTTTTTTGGGATTACAACACAGCCAGTGTTTACTGTGCTACCTGGGATGCTAGCCAGCCATTGTCATGGCGTAGCCAATACGGTTGGACTGCCTTTTGTGGACCCGCCGGACCTACAGGCAGAGACTCTTGCGGCAAATGCTTAAGTGTACGACCATTTATTTCATATCCTAGCATTTTCTTAATGAGTTTATTTGTTGACATGTGCAGGGACTTCATCATTTGTAACTAGTTAGTCCAAGAGAATTGATAATATAGTGGTGATGGATTATGCAGGTGACAAATACAGCAACTGGTGCTCAGGTAACAATGAGAATAGTGGATCAGTGCTCTAATGGTGGACTGGATTTGGATGTGAATGTCTTCAACCAACTGGATACAAATGGAGCAGGCTACCAGGCGGGTCACCTTACAGTTAACTACGTCTTTGTTAATTGCTAAGCTCAATGAACCACTCTTTGTAATAATAACAAGTTCTAGCACTGCTTCTCATCATAAAACCATAAATAAAACAAAAGGTGTTATACATGCATATGTATGCTTAATTGGATGAAAAATAAATGATCATTCTATACTTAATAATTATAATTTGTAAGTCTATCATTTTCTCTCTCTTGCTTTTAGTGCTAAGCTGCTGATATATAAGATAAGACTTGTAACTTACGTAAGTACCCCCCTTTTTCTTAGAAAGCCGCCTTACATGACCATAACAACTTAAGTAAATAAATTCGCCTTTTTTATTTGGATTTTATTTTTACTAAAATTTTAAATTGTAAGGTAATAAGTGTATATATTGTGGGTCAAAGAAGAGAGAAACTAGTAGAAGCAAAAGAAATGAAGAGAAAAAAAAGAGGAAATAGAAATAAGAAAGGTATAGAGAAATTTACTTGGAAAGAAGGACAAAAAATCTCTTCATATTATAATTGTTATTATGTTTTTGTTATCGATAACAGACTTGCTAATTTCATTTGTAATAACATGTGTAAAGGTTACAACGAGCTGGTTTTGATAACTACCGTCGTAATCAACAATTAAAAATAATCAACAAAAGTCATGACAGTATCGAACCGTCGCCATAAACAATTTAATCAATTTCAAAAGATATTCACGACAGTATCGAACCGTCGCCATCAATAATTAAAAGAAACTCAAAAGATAGTCACGACGGTATCAAACAGTCACCAATACTTGATTATGTCAGCTCCAAACCCGTCGTAAACTTGAACGACAGTTTTTGTAACCGTCGCGAAATAGGTTGGGGACACACACTTCTGCGACGGTAAAGCAACCGTCGTGGAAAGCAAATTGCGACGGTTTTAACCGTCGTAATCTACAAAAATACCTGTCGCAATCTGCCAATTTTCTTGTAGTGTATTCTTGTTTGCTGGGTCGTCCATGGATCCACAAGGCTGGAGCTGTGACTTCCACGCTACATTAGAAGCTGAAGTACCCGGTCAGGGGGAAAATTGTGACAGTTCAGGGGGAGGAAGAGTATATGGTCAGACACCTCAACTCGTTCCGGTACATAGAGATGGATGGGGAGTTCATTGAGACCCCCTTTCAACACTTTGAAGAGGTGCCTCAGACACTGGCGTCAGCAGAGACTGTGACTGTAGAATATTCTCCGTTGAAGATGGCCTCCCTAAGGGATGCTCGGGCTATTATTGAGAAGGGTGAGTGCGCAAACTGGGGCCGACTTCCTGACTTTACTCCAAAGACCGACAAGTTTGGTTTGGGTTTCACTGCAGAGGCTCAGAGTGCTGTTCGTAAGGCAAGGATTGGAAGACCTCATGTGTTCATCACCAACCCGGGAGTAAATGCTATTGAAGACGACATGGAGGAATCTGAATTCGACAGCTGGATCTACCCAACAACCGATGGTGGACCAAGCAACTGGACTGCCAAAGACTTCCCACCTATTACTTTTGTCACTCAGTAATGAACTCTTTTGTTTTGAATTTGGAACAGACAATATTTTGAAACTTTTATGGCTCGGTGTCTTACCCGAGGCACCATGGCTTCATTTGTGAGGGCTCTTGTGTGTCATTTTCATATATCATTAATAAAAACATTGGACGTTTGTTGCATTTCAAAATCTTGTGCTCCTTTTCTTTCTTTATTATATATTGCAAAACAGCTATATTTACACACACTCACCTATACAGGTTCCAATCCACTCTGGATCGCACTGGTAACGACTCTGCTACTGCCAGTTATGACTTCAAAAATCCGATCAACTTAGCCGAAGACGAAGGTGAAGATGATTGCGAAGTGCCTGGTGAACTTGCAAGACTACTACTCCAGGAAGAGAGGGCCATTCAGCCACATGAAGAGCCAGTGGAAACGGTAAATCTGGGTACTGAGACAGACAGAAAGGAAGTCAAGATTGGTGCCAATCTAGAGCTCAGTGTGAAACAACGGTTGATTTAGATGTTGCATGACTATGTGGAAATCTTTGCCTGGTCTTACGAAGACATGCCTGGATTGGATACCGACATTGTGGTTCATCACCTGCCTACCAAGGAAGAATGCCCTCCAGTAAAACAGAAGGTCTGCCGTATGCGTCCAGAAATGTCCGAGAAAATCAAAGCTGAAGTTATGAAACAATTTGATACCGGGTTTCTAGCAGTGACTTCTTACCCTCAGTGGGTTGCCAACGTGGTTCCGGTGCCGAAAAAGGATGGTAAGGTCTGAATCTGTGTTGATTACAGGGATTTGAACAGGGCGAGCCCTAAGGACGATTTCCCTCTGCCTCATATCGACGTTCTGGTTGACAACACTGCTCAGCATAAAGTATTCTCCTTCATGCACGGCTTCTCTGGTTATAATCAGATCAAGATGGCTCCTGAAGACATGGAGAAGACCACTTTTGTTACTCAGTGGGGCACCTTTTGCTACAAGGTCATGCCTTTTGGATTGAAAAATGCTGGGGCAACCTACCAACGTGCCATGGTTACTTTATTTCATGACATGATCCATCACGAGATAGAAGTATACGTCGACGATATGATTGCAAGGTCCCAAACTGAGGAGGAACACCTTGACCATCTACAGAAGTTGTTTGACCGTCTGAAGTTGTACAAGCTGAGGTTGAACCCAAACAAGTGCACCTTTGGGGTGAGATCTGGAAAATTGCTAGGCTTCGTCGTAAGCGACAAAGGCATTCAAGTGGACCCTGCCAAAGTGAAAGCCATACAAGAGATGCCAACTCCTAAGACAGAGAAAGAAGTCAGAGGCTTTCTAGGACGTTTGAACTACATTTCCCGATTCATCTCGCATCTAACTGCTACCTGTGAACCAATCTTCAAGCTGCTGAAGAAAGATCAAGTAGTACGTTGGAACGATGAATGTCAGGCCGCTTTCGAAAGAATCAAAGAGTATCTCCAAGAACCACCCATTCTTATGCCGCCGGTTGAAGGGAGACCTCTAATCTTATACTTGACAGTACTGGACAACTCAATGGGGTGTGTGTTGGGGCAGCATGACGAGTCTGGCCGAAAAGAACACGCCATTTATTACCTTAGCAAAAAGTTTACCGACTGTGAGACCCGATACTCACTGCTCGAGAAAACTTGCTGCGCTTTGGTATGGGCTGCTCGTCGGCTGAGACAGTATATGTTGACTCACACTACTCTGTTAATTTCCAAAATGGATCCAATCAAGTACATCTTCGAAAAGCCTGCCTTGTCTGGAAGAATAGCAAGATGGCAGATGATCTTGACGGAATACGACATCCAGTACACGACTCAAAAAGCAATCAAGGGAAGTGTATTGGCAGACCATTTGGCACATCAGGCAGTGGACGATTACCAGTCGATGAACTTTGAATTTCCAGACGAGGATATCATGGTAGTGACTGATTGTGAAGTACCTGGACCGGATGAAGGATCTGAAGAAGGATCCCGATGGTCTATGCACTTTGACGGAGCCTCGAACACTTTGGGTAACGGTATCGGCGCTGTGATCATATCCCCTAAAGGCACTCATACTCCACTCACTGCTCGGCTATGTTTCAACTGCACCAACAACATGGCAGAGTATGAAGCATGTATCATGGGTCTTCGAGCTGCAATTGACTTAAGGATCAAGTTTCTGAGTGTCTTCGGAGATTCCGCTCTCGTGATCAATCAGATCAAAGGCGAGTGGGATATGAAACACCCAAATCTTATTCCTTACAAGAAGTATGTGCTGACGTTGATTCCCCACTTTAAGGAGATAACTTTTGAACACTTCCCAAGAGAGGAGAATCAATTAGCGGACGCGTTGGCTATGATGTCTTTTATGTTCAAAGTCAAATGGGACAACGAGGCGCCCCGGATCATTATTTGGAAGTTGGATGAACCTGCACATTGCTGCGATCTCGATACCGAAGAGGTAACAGAAAAACCCTGGTATCATGAAGTGAAGAGGTACCTTGAATCTCAAGAATACCCCGAAGGTGCATCTGTTAATGACAAGAAGTTCCTGAGAAGGTTTGCGGCAAAGTTCTTCCTCAGCAATGGCATTCTCTACAAGCGAAACCATGATTCAACCTTACTGCGTTGTGTGGATAAGACTGAAGCAGAAAGGATCATGGCAGAGCTACATGAAGGTACCTTCGGAACACATTCCAGTGGACATACCATGGCAAAGAAAATTCTTCGGGCAGGATATTTCTGGTCCACAATGGAAGCCGACTGTTATCAGCATTCTCGAACTTGTCATAAATACCAGATCTATGCTGATAAGGTGCACATTCCTCCGGTTCCTCTGAACGTCTTGACAACACCTTGGCCTTTTGCAATGTGGGGCATTGATATGATCGGCGAAATCAGACCTACGGCATCCAACGGGCACCGCTTCATCCTGGTAGCGATTGATTACTTCACAAAATGGGTTGAAGCAGCTTCCTACGCTACCGTAACCAAGAACGTTGTGGCACGGTTCATTCGGCATAACCTGATTTGTCGATACGGTGTACCTGAGAGGATCATTACAGATAATGGTACCAATCTCAATAACAAGATGATTACTGAGCTCTGCGAGCAATTCAAGATACAACACCACAACTCTTCTCCCTATCGACCGAAGATAAATGGAGCTGTAGAAGCAGCGAATAAGAATATCAAGAAGATTGTGCAGAAGATGACAGTGACCTACAAAGATTGGCACGAAATGTTACCGTTTGCTTTTCATGGGTACCGCACCTCAGCACGGACGTCAACAGGGGCAACTCCCTTTTCCTTGGTCTATGGCATGGAGGCAGTCTTTCCTATTGAAGTCCAGATACCCTCTCTCCGGATAATGAAGGATGCAGGTTTGAGCGAAGATGACTGGATCCAGACTCGGCTTGATCAATTAAACCTAATTGACGAAAAGAGACTCACCGCTATTTGTCATGGTCAGACGTACCAAAAACGGATGATCAGGGCATTTAACAAGAAGGTCAGGCGACAAGAGTATCAAGTCGGAGACCTGGTAATCAAGTGCATCATTCTTCCTCAAAGTGATCCCAGGGGAAAATGGACCCCTACGTACGAAGGGCCATTTGTGGTTAAACATATCTTCTCAGGAGAAGCTATGATTCTAACCACCATGGGTGGTGACGACCTTCCTCACCCCGCCAATGCAGACATAGTAAAAAGATACTACGCATGAACTAAAGACCCGCTAGGTTGACACACCTAGGCAAAAATAAGGGCTTCCCGGCGAACCAAAAGGGTTCGGGCAAAAACAAGGGATGAAATGAAAAAAATCTGTACACCCGACAAGTCGAAAACCTGAAAAGGCGGCTTGGGAAAAAATGGGTATCCCGGTGGACTGAAAACCCGAAAGGGCGGTCCAGGCAAAATTTAGGGATAAAGCATAATATTATGTCTCATTGGATCACCTTGCATCCAGAATTCGGCATCAACTATCGGGCTCAGACGACGCTAATCAATCAGCTTCATCTTCAACTAAGCAGCAAGGTGATGAGACGCTTGAAGACATAAAGGCGATATCATAGTTGGAACCCAGTGGGATTATTTTTCACATAGTTGTTTTGTTTCCTTTTCACAAAATTGTATAAACTCTATTTTGCTCGGCGGCGTTCTCTTACTAGGACGTCAGCCTCCTGTACATAAAACGCCTATTTACAGGAAAACTTCAAAATCAATACAAGTTTCATTTTCCAGATAAATTGCCAATTGTTTTTCCTTTATCTGTTTTGTTTTGCAAAGAACGTCCAATGTTCATTTTTGATATATGCATTTGACATTAATTGCTAATCATGAATATTTGCATGCGAAACAAAGGACTAATTACAGATGACATCAGAACCAGGGGCAATAAAGAATTGTCTAAGCGATCTAGTTGCTCTGTCCACCAAGGTACCAAGGTAGGTTCGGCTGAAGAACGTAACCAGGATACCTTCACTCCCCGTTGAGTAAGACAAGATTTAGCAATACTCTCCCCAGGCAGATTTGGTCTCCCATCAGCCCTAAAAAGGCACAGTATCTCCAGCAAGTCAGCGATACTCTCCCCAAGCAGAGTTAGTCTACTGTCAGCCTTAAGGAAGTTGGGTATCCCCAGAAGATCTCAACATTCCCCAGCGGAGTATAGACATTCCTCAGCAAGCATCCCCGGCGGTCTTAATATAAGATTGTTCCCCGGCGAAATACCAGACACCCCAATGGAACCCCTTTCCCAGTACAGTCTGAAAAGTTTCCCCAGGAAAGTTGAATCATCCTCCCCAGTAGATTCTGAAGCTTATCCCTAGTAGATTCTGGAAGCTTATCCCCTGCAGAGTACGAACGCATCTCCCCGGCTTCATTCAAAGGTTATTTCCTACCAGAGCTTATAACTGGGTTATCCTCAGCTAATTACCACGGAAAGATCGTCCTCGGCGAAGTTCTTCCTATCCCCAGCGGAGTTCATCAAATTCCCCGACATAACTTATCAGTGGAATCCCCAGCGGAGCTCTCATCAAAACCTCAGCGAAGTATCTCTTCCCACAGAGTAATTCCCCGCAGAGTAATCTCTCCAACTAGTTTATTCCCCAACGGAGTCATCTTCTCCTACCGGTTTATTCTTGCAACCATCATCCCCAGCGGAAGCTAATAACTCAACTCTTCAACATCAGCCCAGGATTTGATTTCCCGGCCTTCATCAAGGATTTATTTTCCTAGTCGAAAACACATTCATAGACATTTCACATTTTATACATCCTGATACATACATATACGCATCATATCACACGATCTCATCATGACATCATGCATCTCATACATCATGACATTGCATACAACTAATGTTTTGCCTTTTCAGGAAAAAGGACAATCCAAAGATGATTACTATCAACTGTCACAATTCCAGATTCGAATCCTGTATCTAGCCAGGGCACATCTGTGAGCGATTAATTGTAGATTCAATACCTATATCCAGCCAGGGCATGTATGCATGAAGAGTTTAGAGATTCGATTCCTGTATCCAGCCAGGGCATATCTGTAGACGACCAATTTCCAGATTCGATACCTGTATCCAGCCAGGGCATATCTGTAGACGACTAATTCCAGATTCGATACCTGCATCCAGCCAGGGCATATCTGTAGACGATAAATTCCCGATTCGATTCCTGTATCTAGCTAGGGCATATCTGTAAGTATTTGATTATGGATTTGACACCTGTATCTAGCCAGGGCATATCTGCATGAAGAGTTTCCAGATTCGATTCATGTATCTAGCCAGGGCACATCTGTGAGCGATTAATTGTAGATTCGATACATGTATCCAGCCAGGGCATGTATGCATGAAGAGTTTATAGATTCGATTCCTGTATCCAGCCAGGGCATATCTGTAGACGACCAATTTCCAGATTCGATACCTGTATCCAACCAGGGCATATCTGTAGACGACCAATTCCAGATTTGATACCTGTATCCAGCCAGGGCATATCTGTAAGCAACCTTTTAAAGTTCCGGATTCAATTCCTGTATCTAGCCAGGGCATATCTGTGAGCGTTTGATTATGGATTCGACTCCTGTATCTATCCAGGGCATATCTGTATGAAGAGACTGAAGATCAACACCTGTAGCAAGCCAGGAAACCATCTTTCTTTCTCAGGTACGCAAGTTCTCGCTAAGGAATCTCTTACGCGATCGACACCCTCGATGGCATCTATAAGCCCATCCTCCTATCCATCATCTCTCCAAATGGCATCTATAAGCCCATTCCCGACATCACATTGTTGATACTCCACTATGCGAGTGCAAATTTCTAGGCACTTTAGTGTTCAATCATCTTCCACCTTCGGATCACGAAAGGCACGCAAGCCAATCTACATCCTCAGGTCTAAGAAGATTGAACAGGGGAAACTGTTGTACCCCAAAATTTTCCCTCCTATTTCATCAATATTTTCTCACCACTAGACCCTTGGAGTTCAAGAACAAGTTAGGATTTGCTCTGCTCAAAACTCCTCCTTGCACTGTTGACCCAAATTAGGGTTTGAGGTTGCACAAAGATGTTTTGACCTAAAATGCCCAAGATAACTTTCATGCTTCATGTTGGACTCACAAGTTTATCCATACCAAGTTTCAAGCCTTGATTCCAATCTTTGCCCAGTCAATTGGACAGTTGACCTAGAAATCAGCTGTATTGAGGAAAAAGTCAACTATGGCCAATTGAAAGTCAAACCTCATGAAATTTGACCCTCATCAACATTATGAACTCATATGAACCATTTGGTCAAGTTTGGATCACAATTCCACAAGAAATTTGATCAGATCACCAAAAGGGCAAAATGGTCATTTTTAGGGTTTTGACTACACAAAGGCTATTTTTGACTGTTTGACCTAGCCAATGGCAAACCAAGCTCACACATGGACTCAAGGTTTCAATGATATGGTCTTGACATATTCAACAAGTTCAAAAGATCCCAAATGCACAAGATTGACAGATGAATTTTCCAATCAACTGATCAAATTTGACTGTATATTGAAAAGTCAAACTTTGACTTTTTGGTCAAAATCAAGTGCCAAGATCCATTTTTCATCAAAACATGTCAAATTATGAAACTTTTTCATCAAGAAACCAAGAATTACAAATTAGGGTTTGAAATGAAGAAATTTCATAACTTAGAAATTTTCTAAGTTATGAAATTTCCTAATTTTTTCCTAACTTTGTCCCATTTTTTCATCAAGATGTATTTGGATTCAAACAAAACTCAAAACATGAAAGTTATAGTCCATTGCAAAATCTACAACTTTGATTCACAAAGTTTCCTCAAAAGAAGCTTGTACCTCAAGTTATGATTTTTGAAATAAGGGTGCAAAACATTCTTAACTTAGAAATTTTTTGACCTATTTTAGGCAGGATTTTTGCCCAACTTCATGGCCACTTTTCACATGCTTCCACTTGGAATTTCAACTTGCCTTACAAATATGGACTGTAGTACACATTACAAGCTTTCCAAATTGTCTAAGAACTCATCAAACACCCTTGTGGTTAGGGAGAATCGAATTTGTAAAGATAGGCAAAAGTCACTTTGTTCATGGCGAAATACATGTTCATAACACTTTGCATTTTTAAAGTCAGCTTGCACAAGCTAGGTTACAGGCCTCTAATCCCATTTACACTCAATAATTCAATGCTAAACCTTTGTGCCAAGATGTTATTTTGCTCATTTGGTCATTACATGGAAGATTAACCTTTAAATGGAAAAAGCATTTTAGCCATTCTTGTAAAGAAGCACTTTATGTCAAGTTCACAATCTAAGAAGTACAAAGCAGATCTTTGGGCACAAGATTCATGAACAAATTCCACTGATCAAGAGTGATTTGTGCAGCATAGATTGAGGGTAGTACATGCCTGCATTGTCAATACACATTTTCTTACTTATCAAAGAAGTAACTTTGCAAAACTGGTCCAACATTTAATTCCTGCAAGCAAGAGCCAAAACAAACTTGGTCCACACATTTCATACTCCCTAACTAACCTGAAGCACGACCAAACCATCCCTAAAACTCCCTAATTCACATAAACACCATTTTTCTGCAAGAAACAGGGCATTCTGCATTTTGACTTGGCCAGTTCATTTCCCTCGTACGTTTTCATCCAAACCAGTTCAAACACATCCTACATCATCCATACAAACTATCCCAAGCCTTAGATACAAGCTGTAACAACCATATCCAAGTGTGCCATTTTCATTGTTCATCTGTGCAGGTTGACTTCTATAGCTCGATTCAGTAAGATTCAAAGCAAGCCAAGCATAGAGGAAGCATCCCTGGACCTCAGGCAAGCTGTACAAATCCACAAATTCCATTGAAAGTGCCTCCATTGTTGCACACGATTCAAGCTGAACAGGTAAGAGTTTGAACTTCTATCTCTCTATCCAAGCATATCTAGGCTTAGGTTTGTGAAGAAGTTATGTCCTACTCATGGCCCTGAAGCTACCCATATCATTACTTTTCATTTATGTTGTGTGTACTGAGAGAATTTTGGACCTGAACATAGGAAGAAAGTTAGGTCAGGAATTAGGGGAGGAGAAATTCTCTCTCATTTCTGAGAGTTAGAACAACTTCTTTATATGGTTAGAATCGTGACAAGATGCTATACACTTTTGATGTTGTGAGTTTTTGTTGAAAATCAAGGAATCAGAAGTTAGCAGGTTGAGCAAGGACGCGCGTTTTCTTTGTTTCAAACAATGGCTGGAGGTTGAAGAAGCCCCTTTGGGTTGGGCCTGACTCTTTTTTCTGTTTGCACCATTATTTCCCACATACACCCACTTGGCCCATTGTGTGTTTTTTTAATTATTTTTGACTTTTTATTTTTTCCTCTGACTTATTATTTTTTTGTCAAAATATAAAAAATATTAAAAACATTTTTCCACCTTTTTTGCATTTTATTTGGATTTTATTTGTTTTATTTGAACTTATGCATATAAATATATATATATATATACTTTTTATTTAAAATACAAAAAAATAACACAAAATACATTTTATTTTCTGATTTTATTTTATTTTATCTTTTGAAAACATTTTCTTAAAATACACTTTTTTTGATAAATAATAAATATTTTATTTTTTGTATATATTTAGCATAGTTAATATATAATATAAATACTTATATATTTATTAGAATATTTAGGATAAAAACATAAAAATAATACATTTTTTTTTACTAATATTTGACCTCAAAAATTACTTTTTTGCAATATACTTCCCTTTTATTTATTTTTTGTATATAATTAATAAATATTGTATATAATATAAATAATAAATACTATTTATTTACAAAATTAGGGTTTTGCCCTAAACATGAAAATATCCAAAATTAACCTTTTTTATTATTTTTATTTCACTTGTAAATAAATCACATACACTTACACAAATACATTTACACATACACATTTGCTTATTCCTATACATTGATACATATTATATTTGCGATCGATTCGATTTGGTTGTAAATATTGGGATACCACTCTCCTATTAAAGTCTCATCCCCATTTGAACATTTGTACCCCCATCCCCATGATTATTTTGTAATAATTTAGGACTTTAAATTCTGCATTTTAAAGCTTTCTAAATATGCCATGATAGACTTAGGGTTTGTATGCAAATCAAAAATAACAAATAGCTTGACCTAATTCAAAGACAACAAAGCATGAAAATGGACAACACCAATCACACTTGCACCCCTAGGGTTACTCCACTTGTTGCCTTCAATAATGGGCCATGTTGCATGTTGGGGTCTTTGGAAAAACAAAACAAATCAAATGATCATAGTCCCTCGATGACGCTTTCGAAAGTTGCCTAAACAAAATGATCATAGTCCCTTAAAGGAAATATTGCCAAAGACACTTGGAACTATTGCAATCATGGTCTAAACGATGACCCGCGCCCGTCCCGTTAACATCCTAACACAAGATTGTCCACCAAATACAATGTTGGAACAATACTGTTAAAAGGGTTAAAACATAGGAAAAATCTTTGAGAAATTTAGGGTAGATAGCTATTGGTTACTTGACCAACCTTGCAAAATAATCCTTGCCATTTTTCAAAACACACATCACAACACACTTTCAAAACCACTTTCAAAACCATTGAAAACTTTTCAAAAGATACACACCTTGGTATACATTCAAACATGGATCATTACAAAGGTTGCCACAACAATGGCCTCTTTTCAAAACATTTTCAAACCCACACACAAAGCACCATTTCAAACAATTGAAAATGCAAGGCAAGTGATCTAAGCAAGTAACTAAGAGCCCATGGATAACCATGGATAGAAAGGGTGCTAATACCTTCCCTTTCTATAATCTACCCCCCGAACCCAAGAAAACATCTCAAAGGTTTTTGCTGTGCTTTTTAACCTTTCCTTAGGATAAAATAAAAAGTCGGTGGCGACTCTTGCTCAACCGAAACATTTGCAAAAACAAACGCAAAACTCAAGTCAGTTCTCCCACCGTATCACAACCAGCAACAGAAATTCATCCCCAGCGGAGTTTATCGGTGGAATCCTTAGCAGAGCATCTGTTCCCCACAGAGTAATCTCCTCATCAGTTTATTCCCCAACAGAGTTATCCTCTCCTGCAGGTTTATTCTCACAATCATCGTTGTTCGCCATCCCCAGCGGAAACGAAGAATCCAACTGTATTCTCCAACAGCTATCCGAGATTTATTTTCCCCATCTAAAAGCATTACATTTCCATACATCATGATACATGCATATACGCATCATATACCACAATCTCATTTACTTTGAGAACATCATTGCCTGATATAGATCATGCATTACATACGACTGACCTTTACCTTTCAGGAAGGATACAATTAAGTTCTCAGCTTAGTCGAAGACCTGACCGGTTCTTAAATCTCAACTGAATTATTCTCGGTTGAATTACAGATAAGGTTCTCAATCTCGATAATTTTCTCCGTTGTAGTGTGGACGAGTTCTAAAATCTCAACAAAATTATCCTCTGTTGAAGACCAGACAGTCATATATCTTGATAAAGATGTTTCCCTCAGTCAAAGACCTGACCGGTTCTTAAACCTCAACTGAATTATTCTCGGTTGAATTACAGATAAGGTTCTCAATCTCGACAATTTTCCTCCGTCGTAGTGTGGACGAGTTCTAAAATCTCAACAGAATTATACTCCGTTGAAGACCAGACAGTCCTAGATCTTGATGAAGATGTTTCCCTCAGTCGAAGACCTGACCGGTTCTTAAATCTCAACTGAATTATCCTCAGTTGAATTACAGATAAGGTTCTCAATCTCGATAATTTTCCTCCGTCGTAGTGTGGACGAGTTCTAAAATCTCAACAGAATTATACTCCGTTGAAGACCAGACAGTCCTAGATCTTGATGAATATGTTTCCCTCAGTCGAGACCTGACTGGTTCTTAAATCTCAACTGAATTATCCTCGGTTGAATTACAGATAAGGTTCTCAATCTCGACAATTTTCCTCCGTCGTAGTGTGGACGAGTTCTAAAATCTCAACAGAATTATACTCCATTGAAGACCAGCCAGTCCTGGATCTTGATGAAGATGTTTCCCTCAATCGAAGACCTGACCGGTTCTTAAATCTCAACTGAATTATCCTCGGTTGAATTACAGATAAGGTTCTCAATCTCGACAATTTTCCTCCGTCGAAGTGTGGACGAGTTCTAAAATCTCAACAGAATTATCCTCCGTTGAAGACCAGACAGTCCTAGATCTTGATGAAGATGTTTCCCTATGTCGAAGACCTGACCGGCTCTTAAATCTCAACTGAATTATCCTTGGTTGAATTACAGATAAGGTTCTCAATCTCGACAGTTTTCCTCCGTCGTAGTGTGGACGAGTTCTAAAATCTCAACAAAATTTTACTCCGTTGAAGGCCAGACAGTCCTAGATCTTGATGAAGATGTTTCGTTCAGTCGAAGACCTGATCGATTCTTAAATCTCAACTGAATTATTCTCGGTTGAATTACAGATAAGGTTCTCAATATCGACAATTTCCTCCGTCGTAGTGTGGACGAGTTCTAAAATCTCAACAGAATTATCCTTCGTTGAAGACCAGACAGTCCTAGATCTTGATGAAGATGTTTCCCTCAGTCGAAGACCTGACCGGTTCTTAAATATCAACTGATTTATCCTCAGTTGAATTACAGATAAGGTTCTAAATCTCGACAGATTTCCCCCAGTTGAATTATGGACAAGTTCTTAAAACTCAGCAGAGATGTTCTCTCACCTAAGGTACTGGTAAGTTCCTAAATCTCAACAAAAACCAGGCTTCCCCAGCGGAATATTCTACAACAACAGGTATGCAAGTTCTCGCTAAGGAATCTCTTATTCGATCGACGTTTCTTTAAATGGCATCTGTAAACCCATTCCTGACATCACTGCATGCGAGTGCAAATTTCTGGGCACTCTAGTGTTCAATCCACTTCCACCTTCGGATCACGAAAGGCACGAAAGCCAATCTACATCCTCAAGTTTAAGAAGGTTGAACAGGGGCAGCTGTTGTACCCCAAAAGTTTCCCTCTCATATTCCTCAAAACATTGCAAGAAAGATCTCCAAGTGGCTCAAGCTTGCTCAAGAGTTGGTCAGACAAGCTACCTCCTAAGGCAGTCAACCCCAAATTAGGGTTTTGTGTTGCATCAAGATTTTTGAGTCCAAATGACCTCAAGTTCTCCCTAATTTCCTGATATGCTCTCAAGATCATCCATGTCAAATTTCAAGCCTTGCAGAGGAAGTTTGCTCAGTCAGTTGCTTAAAGGTCCAAAAATCGATTGTGCTAGGGCAAAAGTCAACTGTGACCTACATACAGTCAAACTTCAAGATTTTTTGTCAACATTCTCATTTTTAAGGATATTTCATCATTTGATCAAGGGTTGATCATGATTCATCAAGGATTTCTCAAAATTCATCAAGACTCAAAAGTTGCTAAATTAGGGTTTTGTAGGAAACGTCAACTCAACTTTGACCAAGCATAACGTTTTCATACTTTATGAGAAATGACCCATCCAAAGCTCATTTTGAATAGGATGAAATTTCCTACAATCCATCTTCATACCACAAGATCAGAAAATGTACTCACAAGAAGTTATAAAATTGGACATTATAGGTCATTTTTGAAAGTCAACAAAAACACCTTTTTTGCCAAAGCTTATAACTTGAGCATGGAAAACCAAAATGAGTTGAGACCGAAAGGTTTGGTTAGAGGACATCTCAAGCTTTCTAAAAAGTCAAAAAACACCTCCAAAAGTTCAAAATTGAAGAAGTTATGCATTGTTGAAGTTGGACATTTTTGCAAAATTGCCAAAAGTCAACTATCCCCAAAACCTCAAATTTTGTCAAATGGGCACATTCTTTTCCACTTGATTTGAGCTTTCATAGTTGCCAACGTGTCCTAGCTTCAGCCATGAGCCCACATTCTATTTTTATTATTTAATTTGATTTTTTATTTAATTTATTCATTTTTAATCAATTTAAATCATATAAAATCCAAACTTTGATTACCTAAGATCTTTTTGGTTGTTTCAGGTCTTAATTATCATCATGAACAGCATCAAATTCGTATCTCACCAATTCATGTGAAAAAGATTGAGATTTGGGCAATATTGACAAGTGGTAAAGAGTGAATCAAATCACATTACAATGCATTGATTTAGAGAGATTTCATCCATATTTGTTACCCTAACACATTGTATCATACATAAGCAAGAGAGGCACACGAAAATAAGGGTTGGAGGCTGCAAGAACAGGAAATACAAAAGTTGCAAAATTCACTAAAATTTGTGAAATCAAAATCATACTTAGAGGCGTTTTCAAAAGCAGAGACCAATCCCAATCGATTCTTGGGTGATCACACAACCTTCCTGGATCAAAAGCACGCGTCCTCAGGCCTTCAAAAGCACTGTAAGTAGCACGACAACCCGCCCTGTTCTTGAAACTGTAAATCTTCATTCTTACATCATTTGAGCAAATCATTGCCATATTTGTGATCCTCATGACATTTCAAAGCTTTTAGCATTAATTGATTTTGTTTATCTGACTCATACTACAAAGTACCATAGTTAGGGTTTCGTGGATAGTTTTGGGTGTTTTCGTTTCAGGGAAAATTGGCCATCAAGAAGGGCATGGTTAGAACCGGGAGGTTGAAACGAGCATGACCATACCCTTGAAAGGCATTTTTGTGGCTTGTAGCAAGTTTTGGAGATGGCCTGGCTTATAGCTACGGGCTGTTGTCCGTTGGTATAAATCTGGATGTTTTAGCCAATGTTCAATAAAGAAGATGAAGACATGGCGCCTACCAATTGCACCATTCAAATCGCGCACGTTATTTTTTGTCTTTTCTGGCTATGGACTTGTTTTAATATATTATATTTTATTCATATATTACTAACAATAAAAACCAAACAGCCTAGTGAAAACCGTGCATCCAATCACTTTCAGGACCTGGGTTCGAATCCCAAGTCCCCCACTCCCTTTGTTATTTTCTTCTACAGGTTATCAAGTGCACATCCATGCTTGAAGCGCATCATACACCTCCATATATCCAACAGCCAGATGGCCCAAGGCCAAATCTGATGCCCAAGAATTGATGGACCACCAAAGACCAAGTCATCACATGCACACTGGATCAAGGAAAGTCAACAAGGCCATCGTGTTATTGGGCCTCAGGATTGCTATCTCCACCACCAAAATCAGGCCCAAACCCTTTTCTCTTATATTTATTTATTTAGTTTTAATTAATTGTTTTATTGTTTTATTTAATTAACTAACCAATCAAAAATTCTTTTCATTATAAAATTAAAACCACAAAAATATTTTCTTCATAAAATCAAATTTTAATTTTTTTTAATAAACACTAATTAAATTAATTTAGTTTTTTTTAATTAGAATAACTTTAACCTTTTTTGTAAATAATTAAAATTAACTAGACATAATTAGGTTTTAATTACTAATTTAATTATTTTTATTTCTTTCTTAAAATATCAAAAACCCAAAAATAACTTTTTTCATTCAATTAATTAATTTAATTAATTTAATTTAGTAATTAATCTAGGTTTAATTTCATTTTCTTTCTTAAAATAAAAAACAACAAAAAATCTTTTCTTTAACAAAAAGGGTCAAAACCCTAGAACTTTGCGCTCGATTTAATTTCTCGCACGCGATTTATTTCCTTTTATCCAATTATGTACTTGCTCTCGATTTGTAATAGTTAAATAGGAGTTTATTTATTTTTTATTGCTTTATTTATTTTTAAGGGTTTGTCTTTGGCGATGTAAATACTCGACGCCTTGTGATTTAAATTCTGCAATTTATTTTCCGCAAATTATAACTGTTAGATGTTTGATAATAGGGATGCATGACAAGACTGAATGTTTTAACCTAAAATTGACTTAGATCACCTTTAACATGTACAAAGATAAAATAACTGAAAATAACACACTCGCACATGTGCACTCTTAGGGTACACCCCACTTGGTTGCCTTTGTACGCGGTCATTGAGTATAGGTCACTTTAGAGGTCGCCCTCTTGTCTAAAAGATCATAGTCGCCTCGAAACGGTTGCCTCGGATATGATTGCCTCAAACAAATGATCTAAGACCTTAGGGTTACCGCTAAGGTGTCCTAACATTGCTTTGGTGACCGTAAGTCCCTCAATTCGAATTGACCCTTAAACTCCCACGACGATGCTACCTACTCATCAAGAGTGGGATAGCATTGTCTAAAGGAAGATAGCATAGAACGATTCCTTTTTCGAGTAGGTAGATGGTTCTTAGATACTTGCTCTTTCAAAAAACAAAAACTTTTCACACTTACACTCCTTTTCGAACAAAGTTTTCAAAAACACTTCATTACACTCTTGAGGACGGAAGCAAGAGTTATATCGAAGTTTTAAAACAAAAACTTTTTCAAACCCACAAGCACAAAGAAAACCATTTTGAAAACAATATGAGCAAGTACCTAAGAGCCCGTGGATAACCACGGATAGAAAGGGTGCTAACACCTTCCCTTTCTATAATCTACCCCCCGAACCCGAGAAATATCTCGAAAAAGGAATTTTTATGTGCTTTTTTCCTTTCCTTGTTGGATAAAATAAAAGTCGGTGGCGACTCTTGCTTACCGTGACATTTTGCGAAAACAAACGCAAAACGCAAAATCAGCATTCCAAAAAACAGTCAGTTCTTCCCACCGTATCACACGAAGCTTTGAACTTATGAGGGATCACCACTCCCGATACCAGTCCCAGTTCTCTAAAATCCAAACCAGGGATTTTCTGAATCTCCATAGCACTCAGACGGTCTTCTAATTGCTTGTACCTATCCTCGACAGGAGGATATTGCTCCTCATCATAATCTGTATCATCATCAGAGATGGCAGGACTAGGGCCCTTTTCTTCTTCTTGGTTCTCCCATTCCTTCGATGAAGAGGTCAGATCATCTTGCTGTTTCAACCTATCCCCAAACCTTTTGCCCATACTCAGAAGAACGACCTTCTTCTTCTTCTTCTTCTTCTTCTTCTTCTTCTTTTTCAGAATGAGAGATTTTAAATCCTCTTGCCCTTTAGCCAAGCTCAAGAACATCTCTTAGTATTGGGCGTTTTGTACCTTAAGATCTTTGATGGCTTGATCAGAAGACATTTCGTGCTGAAATAAACAGCGAAGAAGATGAGAAATCTGTAATGGTACCTGTACTGGTGTGCATGATAATGGGATGCCTATGTAATGATTTCAAAGACTTTGGGAGATTTAAATTTGCAAACCAAAAATAAACAAACTTTATTAGATTAACTTGTAAAAAGGTTCAACAATTCCTTTAAGGCATTACAAAGAAATAAATGGAAAACAAATCTAAACTAGAAAAGCAAAATCAAAAATCCCATGGACGCTTCCTCTTTGTGCTGAGGTAGTCATTGATCATTCTTTCTTCTTCAAGCTGCCTGGTGAGCTTCAAGATCTTCCTTTCTTGCTCATGGTACTTCTCCCAGTAAGTATCCCTTTCCTCTTTCAGCTGAATCCAAGACCTCTGCAATGCCCCAGGATCAGTGGGCATGTAAGGATATAGAACTATGTAAGGAATGCCTTCTTTATTGGTGGGCTCCACAATTACTGGCAGTACTGCTTCATAGGGCATCCCAAGCTTTTAGGCACGAGCCCGGACCCATTGGAGATAAGGCTGCATAGGGAGGGAAGTCCTTGGTCCCAACTCTTGGGGGTCAGATCTATTCACCATGCCCCAAGCTCGTATAAACCTTAGGCGATGCTCGTCAACGTCTTCCTTGTAGTCAAATGCAATATCTGTAAGAAGTAACTCATGGGGACCGTCTCTCCGAGCACGACCAAACTGTCGCAAAGCTAGACAAGGATTGTAGGTTATTCCCCCTCTGATTCCAAGCAATGGGACATTAGGGTATCCTCCATAATGATCAATGATAATAGTGCTTTCCATAACCCGGGAGCTCCAAAGAATGTCTGTATGGGCAAGTGACATTATCCTGTAAGACCATCCGTTACCTTCTTTGTTCTTCAGCACGGACTTAGGGAGGTGCGAAATAAACCACCTCGACAGTAATGGCATGCAACACATAAGAGTCCCTCTTCTTCGCACAGTACGAGTGTAGAGGGCATGCACGATATCACCCAATAGAGTAGGCATTTGATTGCGAGAAAGGAAGATATTAACCGCATTCACATCTATAAAGGAATCCAGATTCTGGAAGAGAACCAAACCGTAGATAAGGAGAGCCAAGATATCTTCAAAATCCTGAAAGTCCAAACTATCCTAGAACAGATGAGCTTGATCTATCAGAAACTTGGCTAAGAAACCTTCGACCCCGCTTCGTTTCTCCCAATTGGATACTACATCAACCCGTTTCAGATGCAGAGCTGAGGCAATGTCTTCTGGTCTAGGAGTCTCTTCCATTCATGTGAAGGGCATCTGCTCAAGGATGGATATGCCCAATAAGTGAGAAAACTCTTCCAAAGTGGGAACCAGCTGATAATCTGGAAAGGTGAAGCAATGATGCACAATATCAAAGAACTGGAAAAGCACACTCATCATCTACTCATCAAACTTTGAGGTGACCAGGATAAGAAGTTGACCATGTCTCTTAATGAATGAAGAAGTCTCAGAAACTCTTGAGGCTAACTCTTTGAGTTGAGCAGGTATTTGAACAAAGTTAACTCAAATGGTCTTTCTGCGCACGGAAGCCATAATCTGCAAAACAGAACAAAGATAAATCCCCTTGGTCTTTGAAATGGTTAGTATAATTAAGTATGCATGCTATGTTATGATGCATGATGTCATGATAAAAACAACAGGTATAGCAGATAACAGACATGGAAAAGGCAAACAAGTCACACAAAAGCCCTTAAGTTTAAGGCTTTCATGGGGTCAAAGGTATTACCCTCTTGAAGTTCAGTTGGTTTCAACCTGTCCTAGAAAAAGTAACCGGGTTCTAGAGGTTCTCAATATCACTGACCGTCCTCCATCGGTCATGGTTTTAGCTCACGCAATCTTTTCTTGCAGTCGGAACTATCTCGAGAGTATGGTCTCAATGAGTGTAGTATCGAGTATCAACCAGTTCTCAGCTTTACACTGAGGCCGGCTATCTCACTACTTCCTAGTGGCCAAGTTGGTCGATTAAAGGTTCTATGGTCATTTGATGCTTAACAACACACGTAGTGGCCTCGTATTCTCCTCGTTTCTCCATAAGGCATACTGTACCAACCAATGTTCCACATCAATGTAGCTATTGCTTCAACCGTATCGGTCTACGTCATACAGTTCCCTCACAGTTTATTGCTACTTACCTAAAAGGTGTCCCCAGATCCGGGTTAGGATCTATAGTAACTCCCAAACAACCCTTAAAAGTAAAGCAACCAAGACAAACAAGAGAAGCAAATATGATGAACTAAGTCCTAAGGTATACCCCACTTATTCATCCTCAGCAGAGTCGCCAGTTCTGTGATACGGTGGCAGAACCGACTGTTTTGAAAAATGCTGGTTTTCATTTTGCGTTTGTGTTTGCAAAATGTCGCGGTAATCAAGAGTTGCCACCGACTCTTATTTTATCCAACTGGAAAGGAAAAAAGCACAGAAAAATTCCTTTTTCGAGATTTTGAGTACGAGGGGTAGATTATAGAAAGGGAAGGTGTTAGCACCCTTTCTATCCATGGTTTTCCATGGGCTCTTAGGTACTAGCTCATCTTTTGAAAATTGCTTGTGTGTGTTTGTTTTGAAAAGTTTTTTGTGTTACTTGGCTTTAACCCTTGCTTCTGTCTTCAAGAGTGTTACGAAGTTGTTTTGAAAACTTTGTTTGAAAAGTGTTTGGTGTGAAAAAGTTCGTTTTGAGCAAGTACCTACTAGCATCCACCTACTCGAAAAAGGATCATTTATATTCTTGTTTCCTTTAGACAATGCTATCCTACTATTGAGAAATAGGTAGCATCGTTGTTGGAGTTGTAAGGGTCAATTCGAAAGGGACGTACGATCACCAAAGCAATGTTAGGACGTCTTAGTAGTAACCCTAGTGTCTTAAGATCATATTCGAGGCAACATTTCCGAGGCAACCTTTCCGAGGAAACATTTCCGAGAGGGACATTTGATTTTTGTTTAGACAAGAGGGCAACCACTAAGACACCCTATACTTAATGAACGTTTACCGAAGGCAACCGAAGTGAGAGTATACCTTAAGAGTGCGCATGTGCGAGTGATTTGATTTCAGTTATTATCTTTGCACATTAGGGTTTGCTAGCCATTTTAAAAATTATCATGAAATCTTGTCATACAATCATATTAACATGCATCTAACAGTTAATATTTGCAAGAAATAAAATACGGAAAAGTAAAACGTACGCTATTACAAGGCTTCGGGGAAGGGGATTAATTACATAGCCAAAAAAACTGTAAAACAATAAATAAAGAAAATCCTAATTTAAACTATTACATACCATGAGCAATTACATTAATATTGCAAAAATAATAATAAGCGCGCGCGATGAATTGAAACGAGAGAATTAGGGTTTTGACCCCGACTAAGCCTAATTAAAATTTAAAAGAAAAATCATTTTTTTATGGTTTTTGTGCTATTTTAAGAAAATAAGGTTTGATTGAATAAAATAAAAAAACCTAATTACTAATTAATTAAAAATAATTAAAATAATTAAATTAACCTAGTTTTTGTATTTTTTTTATTTTATGAAAGAAATAAAAATTAAATCAAAAGCAAACCCTAATTTTCCTAATTTGATTTTAATTATAAAAAAGAAAGGTTAGAATTATCCTAAATTAAATTAAAACTAGCATTAAATTAAATTTGATGAAATAAAAAAAAACCTAATTCTAAATTTGTGAAATTTGATTTTATGATTTTTTGTGAAAAAAAGAAATTATTTGTGTTAGAAAATAATTTAAACAAATTAAATTAAATAAAAGAAAAATTAGAAAAGAGAAAGAATGGGTCTGAGGTAAATAGCAAGAGGGAGGGGTGTTATTGGCAAATTCTGGGCCCAAATGCTGATGGCCTTTGTTGACTTTCCCAATCCTCTACAGGCGCTTGACTCATGCCCATGGTGGTCCTTCACGTGGGAAGCCTTGGATCTGGCATGCTGGTGATCTGGTGGTTTGACAATGAGGATGTATGGTGGGTCCTTTGCCATGTGGTGCATTGAATCCTCTTGCAAATATTGAGAAAATAAAATGCACACGCCTGGGATCGAACCCAGGACATGTGCATCAAAGACTAATGGCCTTACCACTGCGCTGGCTTGCTTAGTTGAACAAATAATGACAAATAAATATTATATAATAAAACAAATGGCTAACTCAAACCACGCGCGAAATTCAAAACTGGCCATTCACAGGATGCCACGCTATCATCTTCCTCGTTGCCTCCGTTGCTTTAGACAGAAGACCTTTACCTACGGACACCAGGCGTAGGTATAACACTGTGCTTCTTCAAAACTTCATACAGGAATGATAAATGACAACCAATGGTACCAATCAACTCGTTGCAACCTCACGAGCATCATGGTACCATTATCCATGGCTAATTGTTCCTGTACAAAAAAACCCTAAAAATGAAGCAAGAACCCTAACTATGGCATCTTGTTGTACAGTTAATGAAAACGCAAATAAATATGACCATTAGCTGGCAAACATCATAAGGTTTAAGAATATATCAATGAATCATGCTAAATGTGCCAGAATTATGATATACGAATTCAAGAAAGTATGGAAATCGTGTGACACTTACAGTGTGTTTCAAGGCGTGGAGAAGCTTGTTAATGATTGAAATAGGATCCTAGGACGTCCAGTAAGCGATTGGGATGGTTAAAACACCTTGAAGTGAGTTGTAATGTGGAGATTAGTTTGCCACTTTTCTTGAACTTTTTTGAAACTTGCTTTTTGTTTTGCACTCCTCCAATCTCTCCGCTTTTGATCTGCAATTGTCCCTTATGTACCCTAGAATGAATTAGGGTTTCCAACATGTATCAAATCTTCTCCAATTATGATCATTGATTCATGATTTAATCCTTGTGCAAATCTTTCCAAATCAAGAAAAATGCAATCTTTTTGTGTCCAAATGAACCTTGCATGATTTGATCTCACTTCCAGCTGTATAATAGACCTAAACATGCACAAAATCTCAAGATTTGATTAGCTTTTGATATTTTTACTATTTTATTTTGATTTTATTTGATTTAATTGAAATAAAATCGAAATAAATAACAAAAATAAAATAATGACAAGTGGAAGGGCTCAAGGGTCGTGGGTCACATTACAAACTCAGGGCAAGCATAAAAAGTTGGGCCCATTTAACAAAAAATGCAATTTTGCCCACATTTGACTTTTGGCAATTTTGCAAAAAGGGTAAACTTTGCCAATGCATAACTCCCTCAATTTTGACCCTAGAGAGGTGTTCTTTGACTTTTTAGAAAGCTTAATATGTCCTCTAAGCAACCCTTTTTGTCTCGTCTCAATTGAGTCTTCCATGTTCATGTATGAAGCTTTGACCCAAAAGGTGTTTTTGTTGACTTTTCAAAATGACCTATAATGTCCAAATTCATATCTCCTGGTGAGTGAATATTTTGAACTTGGGAGATGAAGATGAATTGTAGGGAATTTCATCCTCTTAATAATGAGCTTTGGATGGGTCATTTTCGATAATGTATGAGAAAGTTATGCTTGGTCAAAGTTGAGTTGACTTTTCCTACAAAACCCTAATTTAGCAACTTTTGGGTTTTGATGAATTGTGAGCAATCCTTGAGGAATCATGATCAACCCTTGATCAAATGATGAATAATACTTCAAAATGAGGATGTTGACCAAAATCTTAAAGTTTGACTGTATGTGGGCCACGGTTGACTTTTGCCCTAGCACAGTCGATTTTTAGGCCTTTGAGCAATTGACTGAGCAGACTTCCTCTGCAAGGCTTGAAACTTGACATGGATGATCTTAAGAATATATTAGGACAATGGTGAGAATTTTGGATCCTTTGGACTCAAACATATTGATGCAAACTGAAATCCTAATTTGAGGTAGACTGTCTTAGGAGAGAGTTTGTCTGGTCAACCCTTGGACTTGTTTGAGCAATTTGAGGACCTCACTTGAAATGTATTGAGAAATATGGGAGGGAAAATTTTGGGGTACAACAGAAACCACTCCTTGTTTCCCAATTAGTTGTGATATCAGATGGTTGCAAGTGTAGAGCTTGAGCAATCTCTTTTGGCTTTGGATCTCTTTCCGTACCGTTGAAAGGTAGTTGATTGAGAATGGGAATCCCTAAGAGTTGGGAGAATTCTTCCAAAGTTGGCACAAGTTGATAATCGGGAAATGTGAAGCAATGGTGTAAAGGATCAACGAACTGAAAGAGCACCTTCATCATGTCTTCATTAGTGTTGGAGGTAACCAAGTTTAGTAGGCGACCAAGTCTTTCGGTAAATGGAGAATTTTTAGGAATCCTTGATGCTAGCTCTTTGAGTTGAGGAGGGATCTTTACAAGATTGACTTGAATGGTTTTTCTGCAAATATAATCCATGTTCTACAAAATAGAACAAAGATAAATCCCAAAAATCCTTGAAATGGTTAGTGAATATGAGTATGATGTTATGATGTTTATGATGTTATGTACAAGTACATATATACAAACAAAGAAAAAAAATCCTTAGGTTTAGGCTTGCATGGAGTCTCATAGGTAAGTACCCTCTTGAAGTTTAGTTGGCTCAAACCTGTCCTAGAAATAGTAACCAGGTTCTAAGGAGCTCAATATCACTCGTTTGCTTTCTTGGGCATTGTTTCAACGCAAGCCTCTTAAATGGCGACCGAAATATCCCAAAAAACCAAACCTCAATGAGTGTAGTATCGAGTATCTACCAACTTTGGACTGCACCAAAGCCAGTCATCTCACTACGTCCTAAAGGCCAAGTTGGTCAAGTAAAGGTTCTAAAAGTTCATTAGTGCTTCATGACATCACTCAGCGGCCCCGTATTCTCCTTGACTACTCAAGGGCTACCGGTACCCACAAATATGTCGCACTAACATAGATATTGCTTAGACTGTATCGGTATACCCCGCAGTTTCCATAATGTATTGCTACTTACCTATAAGGTAGCCCAAATCCGGGTAGAGGATTCAAACCCAAACAAAGAACCAAAAAATGTAAAGCAAACAAATCAAACAATGAAAGCAAGTAAATGTGATCTAACCCTAAGGTAACCCCACTTTAACTAATTTCCCAGCAGAGTCTCCAGTTCTGTGGTACGGTGGGAGAACTGACTTGGCTGTTTTGCGTTTGATCACAAATGTTGCGGTTAGCAAGAGTCGCCACCGACTTTTCTTTTATCCAAAAGGAAAGGTGAAAAAGCACATGAAAGACCTTTGAGATTATTTCTTGAGTTCGGGGGGTAGATTATGAAAAGGGAAGGTATTAACACCCTTTTCATCCATGGTTTTCCATGGACTCTTAGTTACTTACTAGATCACTTGCTTTTGTTTGAAAATGTGCTTCGTGTGGTTTTTTGAAAGTATTTTGAAACGGCGCCATCGTTTAGGCAAACTTTGTAATGATTCTCGTTCATAAGAATGTATACCAAGTGTTGATCTTTTGAAAATGTTTTAAATTTTGAAAGATGTTTTTGAAAGTGTTGGTGTTTGTTTTGAAAATAGCAAAGATGTTTGGTTTTGAAAGTGAGCAAGTAACTAGGAGCATTCTACCTACTCAAAAGTTTTTCATGTTCATTTCATCTTTCCTTTGACATTGTTATCTTACCATTGATTTGGTAAATAACCTTATCTTTGGATGTAAACGGGACGGGCGTGGGTCATCGTATAACCATGATTAGCAATATTGCAAGGTATCTTAGAATCTTTCTTTAGGGACTAAAATCATTTTGAAAGGCAACATTGATAGCGTCATCGAGGGACTATGATCTTGTATTTTGTTTATTTTTGCTAAGATACCTCACATGCATAATATGGCCATTTTCATAAGGCAACCAAATGGATTTTACCCTGGGGGTGCTAGTGTGCAAGTATATTGATTTTCATGCTTTGTTTAGTCTTTTATTAGGGTTTGCTACTTGTTGATTTTAGTCTTGCCATACAAACCCTAATTACTAACATTTATGTGAAGCGATAAATTGCGAAAAGTAAAATTACTACGCTATTACATCATTAGGGGAGGGGTGTACAAATTTACAAGTCGGGATTGCAAGAAAATTAAACCTAATTATCTATTACAACCATATTGAATATTGTACAAAATTGAAAATAAAAATGCAAGAATATAAATGGAAAAAGAAATGATTTTTTGTTGTTTTTTATGAAAGGGGTTTTATCTTGACCTAATTAAATAAAATGATTAATTAAAATTAAATAAAATTAACTTAAACTAGTTAAGAAAAGAAACTAATTTGAAAAGGATTTTTTAGGGTTTTTTTATGAAAAAAAGGTTTTAAATGAAAATAAAATGAAGATTAATTAATTAAAATAACCTAAGTTCTAAATTAATTTTAACTAAGAAAATAAAATAAAATATTAATTTAACCTAAGTCTAAAAAATAATTATTTAAGAAAAATAAATATATTTATTTTAAGAAAATGTTTTTCATCTTTTTGTTTTATAGAGAAAATAAATATATAAGTATGATTAATAAATAAAAATATTTTTTTGGATTTTTTATGATTTATGAAAAAAAATAATAGTAATAATAATAATAATAATAATAATAATAATAATAAAGAAAAATAAAATAAGAATAAAAAAATAAAGAAAAGTCAGGGGGGATGAATCAGTAACCCAAGGAGTATTATGAGAGAAAAAGGATTAGGCCCAATGAAAGCCCAAGCGCTGCCAAAAAAACAAAAATAGTCAGAAAATTGTGAAAAAATAGCAAGAGGTCACGCTGGGGCTTGAACCCAGGACCTAAGGGTGAACAGGCGCGCGCTTTAACCACTGTGGTGGTGATACATCTATTAAATTATGTGAAAGGATAAATATATAACACAAAACGTGCCCTGATTACACTTCATCTTCAACCTCCAACCAAAGAACCTGTATCTTTTTCATCTCTCAACAAAAATGAAAAGTTCAAACATGAAAGTTGTGGCATTTCTTCCCACGAATCCAACCATGTAAATAACTTAAGCTAACAATGAAATATGAATGAGAATTTTTCTGGCCCTATTTTAAAACCTAAATATTTCAGAAAACTTCAACTCTAAAATTCTCTAAGCTCAGGCCATATAAATGCAAACTATGGATATGTACAACTTCGTGGCAATGGTATCTATATTTTATCTTCACAAATCAAACTCAAATGATTCCTGAATATGAAGATAGAAGTTCAAGAAAAAAACCTCAAAACTGAAAATCGTGAAATGGATTTGAGCTTTTTTCAGGCAGTGGTGATGATTAGGTTAGCTTCCTTGGACCTCTAGGAAGCTAATGCAATGGCTGACTTGAGATGAGAGTGGCTGGAATGATCTGGAGAAGTCCAACTGTGATGCTCTGTTTTTGGTTATGGAAGTTGATGAAGATGATGTTACAGTCTGCAAATAGGGACAAGGATGGTTTGTATTTGGTATGAGGAAGTTTTTGAAACTAAAAGGCCAAGAAATGCACGAGTGGTTTTGAAGATTGGAGTTCAAAATCAGAAATGACACTAAGATGGATGTTTTGTGCAATATGAGTTTTCAGGGAGTTTGGGAGCTTGTATATTCGTGTGTTATGTTACAATACACTTGTGCATAAGTAAGGAAAAGGTTAGAGTACTTAAGGAGTTTAGAAGCACAAGATGTAGAGTTATGGCTATGTTACTTGATTTTGAAGAAAAGTTGCAATATGGTTTCAAGGCATAATACAAGCATGGCCTGAGTTTATGGGAGGCTCTAGACATGTTGCTTTTGCCTTTGACATTGCTTGTGATCAGAAAGAAACAAGTTCAAATCTCTATGCGTTGACTTTGTGATTAAAGCCTCTTTACAAGAATGGAATAGTTACTTTGTGCCATAAATGGAAAATTTACTTGGATAAAGCTTGAATCAAGTGGATAATAGTTCAAAAGCAAGTGTAATCTTTTGATTATGGAGAGAACTTGAGGTTTTGAGGCCTGCAAACAAGATTGTGCAACATAGGTTTGAAATTGAATTCTTGTTCATCACAAAATTACTTGTAATTCAAGTTTGAAAACCCTAACTTCCTCTTTTCGATTCTCCCTGCTCAAGAAGGATCTTAAGGAGTTCTTGGACATTTTGGAAAGCTTGTAATGTACTATACAACCCCTCTTTGAATCACTTTTGAAAATTCCCTTTGGAACTATATGAAAAAGTGCCATAAAGTTAGGTCAAAATCCTGACCAAAACTAGGGCAAAATTTCACTAAGTGTTCAATTTCAAGACCATGACTTTATGAATTAATAACTTGAGATCCAAGCATTTTTAGAAGAAGTTGTATAAAGCAATGTTGTAGATATCATGGATATCTACAACTTTCATGTTGAAAGTTTCTTCTGAATCATCTTACATCATGGTGAAAAGTTGGCTCAAAGTTATGAAAAAACATGAAGTTTTAAACACTTAGAAAAATTTCTAAGTTAGAAAACTTTGACTTTTCAAAATGAAATCTTGGATTTTTGATTTCTTGATGAATAAGTTTCATATTTTGACATGTTTTGATGAATTATGATCTTTGACATTGAATTTTGACCAAAAAGTCAAAGTTTGACTTTTCAGCGTACAGTTGACTGAAAATTCACTATCAATCCAATTGATCTTGAGCAATGTTTTAGGTCATGCCATTAGGTCAAAAATACGCAATTGAACTCTTGAAACCATGCTTCAAACCCATTGACCATTTGCTAGGTCAAAAATCAGAAATTGCCATTTCTCAGTCAAAACCCTAATTTTGACCATTTTGCCCTTTTGATGACCTCATCAAATTTCTTGAAGAATTGTGGTCCAAACTTGATCAAATGATACATATGAGTTTATAATGTTGATGTGGATCAAAAATTATGAAGTTTGACTGTAAATTGGCCATAGTTGACTTTTTCCCCAATACAACTGATTTTTAGGTCAACTGCTCAATTGACTGAGCAAAAGCATGATCCAAGGCTTGAAACTTGACATGAGTAATATTGGGGGTCCATAATGATCCATGAAAGTCATATTAGGCATTGAAAGTTCAATTATCCTTGTGCAATCTCAAACCCTAATTTTGGTCATCAGTGCTTAAGGAGGTGTCTTGAGCTGATCAACCCTAGTGCAGTCTTGAACCAAGAGAGATCTTTGTGAGAAAATATTTGATAAATGAGAGAGAAAATTTTGGGGTAAAACAGGCTGCTATTAGATTGACTTAACTCATACAGATAAAAAAAATTGCCACTGCGCTTTACTATTTCCAAAGGAAATGGAAAAAGAGAGAATAAACCCAACAAGAGGGGGCGAATCTAGGTACGGAGGATGGTTATGCAAAGGGAAGGTATTAGCATCCTAAACATCTATGGTACTCCACAGGAACTTCGTTGAAAATCTGTATATTTTGGCTATAAAAGGTGTATACATAAAAAAATGGTGGAGATGAGAAAAGAAGTATTTTTTTTTACAATTTTTGTACCTGCCGCGGTTGCAAACCTTTAGTGCCTACGTACCACCTTCTGTGCAATAGGGGATAAGGGTACTCGTAGTTCACCTTAAAAGTTTTAAAACACATGTGTGTTGATTAATTTTAAGAGAAGAGACATCATTGTCATATCTTAGTAGAAAACATACTACCCACGATTATGAGAATGGATAATTTGCATCATCTCAAAGTGGAGGATATAACTTGTATTTTAAAATCAACAAAGCCTCACTCAACACTCAAGTGGAAAATATCTCACTTCACTTCATATTGTAGAAGTATAATAGCTCGCATCACTACAAGAATCAATAAGAGTCTAATCTTTTCAGAAAAGTTTAAGGTAAAAGCCGAAGTGGCAAAATGGTTTGAATGAGGTTAATTACTTTTAGTCTTGATAAAGATGTCAAAGTATGATTAAGTTGATTAATGTTTAATTAAGAAAATATTTTTGAAAACGCATGGACATAAGTCCAAGTTTATTATGAAAGTAGTTCAAGTTAGAAAACAAAAAGAGTTTTGAAAAGGAGGGAGAAGACTTTTGAAATTAAATAAGATAGGAGGAGATGAAGGGACTATCCTAAAGCATAAAGTAAAATCCAAGGAAAAGAATGATCTAACCAACAAGAAGCCAACAATTGACATGAAGAAGTCAATGTAGAATTCCCATCCCTTGGATTAAAACCAAGCAAGCAAAAATACTAAACCTCTGAGGAACACCAAGCTTCAGATGAATTAAGTCTTCACAAAAATTAGGCAGAGTAATAGTTGTATACAAAGGAATTGTCAATCATAGACAAAACATAAAATCAAAATAACCTGCACACAAAGAAAATCAACCCAATGCCTTGGAGTAAACCCCATGAACTTAAGAAAAAATAACAATAGTGCAATAAGGTCCCCAAGTATCAAAGCTTCTAATCCTAAGTCTGAGAGATCCATAACTCCGCAATGCTAAGGATAGTAACTAGATAGTCCAAGTAACCTTAAAGCTTTTAAAGTTCAAGTTGATTATTAAGTGTCTTCAAAAGAAAATAAAAACTCAAATGAGCCAAGATAAAATGACATAAAAATAAATGCTCAAGTGAACAAAAGGAAAATAACATGAGATGTAAATGCTAAAATAAATGGTACATAAAAGTAAAGGCACAAAATAAAGGCACAAAGTAAAGTTAACTGTTAGTGAATTAGAAGTTAGAAGTCAAGTACAAAACGTTAGTTGAATGACCATCATGAAGCTTGCTTTTGAAAACTCATTATAAGATTGATAAAATCAAAGCCTCTCAACAATAAGTTTCATTTGCTTTTTGTCAAGTATATCATTCATTTCAAGTGCTCAAAGAAACCAGGTATGATCAATGATGTTCAAATAATTCACTTAGACCAAAATTCATGAAGTTCATTAGAGGATTGATAGAATCAAAGCCTCCTAACAATGAATTTCAAAGTTATTAGATCAAATGTTTTAAACTAAACATACTTGGGCTTTCGAACATAGGTTTGGACCACAAATGATCATTTTTCGAATCGGGACAAATATTTCACTATGTTAAGCAATCGTAAATGGACTTATATAGAAGCCACACCTATTTTTAGGCCGGTCAATAACAATCTATGTACCAAACATGTTAGAGAAATTATATGTAGATCATTCTACAAAAAACATGTAGCACAAGTAAAAATAAGAAAGGGATAAGATAAAGAGGGAGGGGAATGATAGTGTAGTCAATGTATCAGATGAAATTAAGGTTTCAAATATCATCAACATCATTCATCCATTTTGGTGGATTTGGTTTTTCAACCTATCAACACCCAAGATCTAACGAGGTTGAGAAACTTGTCCCAAAAAAACACTAAGTGTCTCCAAATCAGGACCAATAAAAAAATAAAAAAATATATTTATTATAACCAAAATTTTAAATGATTTAAAAAGGAAATAATTGATAAAACACACAACATGTACTAAAACACCAAATAAAAATCCTAAAAAAAATATCAGAAGTCAAACATGAGTCAACAAGTGTTGAAATTTTTTTAAGAATTTTTTAAAGTCAGAAATTATTTTTAAAATATAAAGAAATAAGTAAAATAAACCAAAATATGTGAAAATAGTAAAATCAAAAATAAAAATAAAATATGGCCACCAGTATTTGTCAAGAGGTCATTGGTTCCTTCCATATTTTTTTCTTCAGAATTTTAAACTCAAGAAAGGTATTTTTAAACAATTAAAATAAGTTAAATAAAATGAAAAATCATAAAAAATACCAAATCAAAAAATAAAATAGTGAAAAAATAAAAATCAGAAAGAGAAAAATCAAAAGTACTTTTGCTAATTTTTTCATAATTTTAGAAGTTGAAATGATTTTTTTTATTAGTTATTGAAGTTTAAAACAATTAAATCAAAAATCAGAAAATAAAAATAATATCAAAATAGTGTGGTGTGTTTGATTCAGCTCACTTATCCACCTTGTCAGATACAAAGGAGCTGAAGCTAGGATGTATCGTGATCATCACTGAAACACGCACAAGGAATACAAAAAAACTCCAACCAATCAGATTAAAACAAATGGCTTAAGATCATTGGTAAAAGAGCGACATGTAGGTCGTCTTCAACCTCCAGCCATCTGCAAATAGGGAAAGGACGATATTCTTCAAACAGAAACGTTAGAAGCTCAGAATGGTATCATTGGATTCGTCTCTTCCAGATGATCCTAACCTTACCCTCGCGAAAAATTTCTTTAAAGTGTAGCTCACTCGATTTGAGAAAAACCAAAGAGTTTTGAAAATTTTTGAAATCGAAAACAGATGCATCAAATGCATCAATTATTCAAAATTAAACCATCAGCAAGCATCAATGAACATCATAGATTATTCCAGTAATTTAAGTTAGAAGAATTGATGCCTTAAACTACCTGAACGAACTTGACTTGGCTAGTGCAATTTAGAGCACCTCAAGGCTTAATTCTTCTTCTTTTAGCTTCATTGAAGTTCAAGGATGAAGAATGAACAAAGAAATTGGAGCTCGAAGGGAGGAAATTGTGATTTCGAAAACTCAGAAATGTGAGCTACGGAGAGATTTTGGCAGGGTGATTTTGGATGTTCAAGCTTGTCAAAATGAATATAATAGCATCCTTTATTTATAGGAAAGTGGATGATGATGAGAAATGAGAGGAGTTGTGAGAAAATCGTGTAAGCCAAGCCAGTTGTGATGATGCCAAACGTGTGACTTGAAATGCATCAAAACTACCTCATACCAAGTGCAATTCTTATCAAAACGCATCTGGACAATTAGTTAAACATGTTTAGCAACTAAAATTTAAGTAATTTTACCTGTAATCCAAGTTTACACATGGTAAAAATTCTGACTCGAAGCAAAAAATAGATTCCATGGAGCCAACTTCAAGAATGTGTGACTCACTACTCAAGGACCTTTATGATGCAATCTTGGATTCTTTAGAAAGCTAAATGATCAACCTTGACAATGTGATTTGAAATTTTTCATTTGGATGTTTGAGCAAAAATTTATTCAACTTTGAAATCAAGAAAAACACACAGATTTTTGTACTTAGAAATATTTCTAAGTGTTGAGCTTCAAAATGACCAATAATGTTCTTCAAAATTACACGTCCTTCCATTCATAATTAGCTCTTGATCCTTGAAGAGGAAATTAAGTAAACCTCTTGAGATAAACTGTGGAATTGGGATCACTCAAAAATTATAAAAATTTAAAGAGTTATGGTGTTTGGAAGACGATGAACAAATTTTGGGAAATTCACAAAAGACATATAATCTTTTCAATTCTTAAACAACTTTCCTAGCATTTTCAAGTCTTGCATATTGAAGCAAAGTTGTAGTGGACATCCAAAAGATTATTGTAGAGAAAGAATGAGTTCAAGGAGATAAAATATGATCAACTTATGATCCTTTGAAGTCAACCCCTAAGATTTAAAGGCTTTTCAAAGGGACTTGTAATATTCTTCAACCATTACTGATCTTCCTTTCAAAATTATCCTTAAAGCCTTGAAGAGAACTTGGTAAGGACCCTTTAAAGAGAATCATGGCTTTGGAATCAATCAAAAATCTCAAAAAAAGAGAAAGATATGGTCCTTGGTAGTCAACAAACCGTGGCTCAGAGAGTGTCAAAATGACTTGTAACCCCTTTAAACTTTTGATGACTTTTCTTGCACAATTGGATCTTGCCATGTGAATAGAAGTTGTTGTAGATGATGATAAGAATCCATAGTAAAAAGAACCAATTTAAAATATTGAAAATTGAGACGATTACGCACTTGTGATCACTGAATCAAGCACTTGCTCAATTAGGTCAAACTTGCTGAATCAATCTTGAAACTTTTTATCCTCTTTGCAAAATAGAGCATGATAAATAACATTAGTCCTTGAAATGATGTTATCTTGCAGCACACTCAGAGGTGAAGCTTAAGTCTCAATGAAATTTATTGAAGAAGGCGTGGAAATAAACATATGAACCTATGAATCTTCTTGATGAATGTCACCACCAATCTTGAGGAAAATTTGACCTAAATAAAGTGAGAAACCTCTTTGAACCAAAAGATTTGATATCATACACATAGCCTTGAAGCTTAATCTCTTGAAATCCATTGAAGAACCATTTAATTGAGGATCATCCCTCAAAATCCTAGGTTAGATGGTTAGATGGATGCAGTTGTGTCATCACCTGCAATATGAACATCTAAAGAAACATATATACATATTTTGATGTTTGTTAAAAATTAATCCTCCTAAAAAATACATGTATAAGATACATAATTCAAGGTGCTTGGTGATCCCTCAAGAGAAAAATTAAAGATAGAATAAAGTAAAAAGGGAGAACCAATCCTAATGTTTGATCTTGATGTGTTGATAGTATGAGATGATGAGAGATCTTACGGGAAAAAATTGGGGTATAACAGCTGCCCTTATTTAAGTGTCTTCTATCTAGAGATGTGAAGGTTAAAATCTTCGTCTCGACGCGATTGAAGATACTTAAATACAAAAAAAAATCCTATTTTTGGCCCTAAGATGCCATGCAATGCTTATGATTATGAATGCAAACTACCAACTCCAAAGGTGACATAGAACACCACTGGGTAAGCAGAAAATAAAACCAACAGACCAAAAAGAAAGTTCAGCGGGAAAATAAATTGCTGGGGAACAACACGACTCGGGGGATGACCATAAATAGGCAAAACCAAAAATCATGATTAAAGAAACCAAATTCATAGTAAGTTTTCAACGACAAAAATTCTTAGAAATTCAAACAACAAGCCAACAAGGAGGTTACCACTAAAAAAGACTTACGGACTCGACTGGGGAAAGAGACTTAACTCCGTTAGAGGAAAATCAACTCCGCTGAGGAAAAGAAGACTCAACTCTACTGGGGTAAAGCCTAAAGAAGAGAAAAAGTATCATCAACTTAACAAAATGAGGGGAAAAATAATGGAAACATCGACCGATATATAACCATGAACTACCCGCTCATAGAGGAGATAGCAAAAAGAGAGTAACATCGACTCACATGGGATCATAAACTAACTGTTGGAGTAAGCCCTAATAGCCAATCAATATTGACTTAATATGCTTTTGTATCATGACCTTGATATATGTTATTTGTTAATATATATATATATACTTATCAGACATTGTATTTATTATGTCATTTGTATATGACATAATAAAGTCCTTAGAATAATTAGTCTATTAATGACCTATTAAGTGTGACTTAATCGTGAGAGCTCATTAAACATAAGAACATTATTCTTAAAGTATCCGTAGTCAAGATTTACTACCAAATAGGATAACAGTAATGCATAGAGACTATTATGTGAGTAGACTAATGAGTGTATCTCACAGGTCATGGATATGTGATATCAAGTCTTCACGTAGGTATAAATATTAAGAGTAATATTTATACTGGATTGACCCACCATGAGAATACTACATAGTTTGTTATGTAAGTGTCATAAGTTATTCTCATAGTGATAATGGTGTATATCACCATTCGACTTGAAACCACTATGGACCCTAGATGTAGAGTCGAGTACTTTATTGCCAATCCAACGTTATCCGTAACAGGATGACCATAAAGATGATTGATGGGTACTTTACAAAGCATGATGAGGGACATGAGTGACCTAGATGAGATTTACCCCTCCTACATATACATGAGTAATATCTATGGGCCCCTTGATAAAGTATGACTATGAAATGCATGGTCGTGCTCAAATAAGTCAATATGATATATTAAGCTTTTTTGTTGTTATCAGGTATACTCTGAGATCAAGGATCACAATATTGAACTGCGCAAGAGTGACACATTCTATGTCTTGTGTTCAATATAGATATAAGGACAAAAGGGTAATTGTACACATAATCATTATCACAGAAAGGTTATGTCAGATCACACGACATTCTCGTCACTTAGGTAGCAGTGGTGTGTTGCTAGATACCGCTCACTATTTATAATATTAAATAAGTGATTTAATATTATTTTCAACGTTACGAGAACCTATAGGGTCGCACACATAGACTGATGATAGTGGAATGAACGTTTAAGTTAAATAAGATTTAATTTAATCATGTGTTAATAGTATTTAAATTGTTTAATATATTAACACATATAATTTATTTAATTAAATATGATTTAATTAAATAAATGAAAATTAACAGTTGATTAAATTAAATATGATTTAATTTAATTAATATTTTATTTAATTAAAAGAATTTGATTAAATATAAATAATAATTATTTAATTAAATAAGATTGGACTTGTTTTGGAAAAACCCAAATTAAGAATATTAGGATTTTAGAAGCTCTCTATAAATAGAGGAGTTATTTCCCCTTGCTGGGTTAATCGTCAATTTTCTCAAAACAAGAGACGGTTAGCACCACATTCCATTTTGCACTCGCGTGGACTACGTAGAGACGCCTGTATCTTTCGTCGTTCGTGATCAAAGATAAATCACGCTTTAAGAGATAACTCTTGAATCCTTATTTTGATTAAGTTGATTTGTGATCGATGATTTAATCAAGATCTATTTTTCAGAAATATTCTATTAAGAGGGTCAAAAAATTTGAAAAACCCCTCTTAAAATCTCAATAGTAGTATAGAGCATGGTTGTGATTAAATCTTTAATTCAAATAGGATTGTGCATGATAATCTTATATTATGATAAATGTATAATTAGCTTGCCTAATTGTATTTTCGGCCTCCAGATTCTCTTTTCGGAAATAGCTCAAAATGTCATTTTGGTTTGTTAGGTTTCTTTTATTATATATTTTATATAATAATGATAATTAATAATAATAATAATAATAATAATAATAATAATAATAATAAAAGGTTTATTATTATTTATTATTAAAATAATAAAGTATTTATTATTTAATACTAAATATTGATATTATATTTTGTATAATTTGGATGTCGATGTTGACTATGCTTCTGAATCTGACATTTGTATGGTGAAGCAGCAATATATCGATCATTCATAAGTGATAGAAATATAATTGATAAATGTATATATGATATAAATATTTCTAATACGAAGTTAGTGTATTTGATACACTATTTTGTTTCGTACATTCAAATACTGTAATGATTGTTATATATATATATATGAATGATCAATGTTCATTCTGCTTCAGAATCCGACATTTGTAGGGTGAAGCAATGACATTTCGATCAATCATATTGATTAATAGATCACTATATTTTGATGGTAGGAATGTGTTTGCATTTGTGACGGTACAAGAGTTGTGTCTTTAGGGTTTGCAAAAAAACGTCAAGTGTTGATGCGTCAATATTTATAATTTGATAATCTGTTATTATTTATTATTTAATTATTTATTATTAAATAAATTGCTATACGATTATGACCTTAGATTTTGGCGTTTTTTTATATTTAAATACGACATGCGTGTCGTGATTTATTTTATTCGACCTGCGTGTCGTGATTTATTGTAATTAAATACGACTTGCGTGTCGTGCCCTTTAATTATTATTTTTAATTTATTTAAACATTATAATTATCCGAGTTCAAGAGTTGAAGAGAAGACAACATCAAACAATGACGTCGGTGGAGAGGCTTGAGAAGCTTGCTCGTCGGTCAAACAATTGTAATAAAGTAATTTATTTAATTCTTGCGTTTTAGGTGGTCAAAATCGTATTATCAAAAGTTTAATTTTATGTAGGTGATGCGTGAAATGAATGTTTATATGCTCGTGTATAAGATACACAAATATGTGAGTGTATGAGATACACCAATCACTGAGACCAAATTTAAGAAAAATTCCTCAATTAAATATTAAGTTAATTGCTTTCTAAAATTTAGCACTCATCAAGACTAGTATCGAATATTGTAAGTTTCACTCATGCGAGATGCATGTTTCATATTAATAAGGTGCGATGGGATAAATGTAATATCCAACAGTTAAATTTTCGGGTTTGACTTAACTAAACTAGTTATAATAATATTATACATGTTTAGAAGCAAGAGTTGAGAAAAATCCATACGATGGATTAGACTAAGGAGTTATTCACTCAAATGATAAAATTCAAGAATTGTATTAGATACAATTAGAAAGAGTTCCTACCTAAATAATTGAGTTTTGTGTAATCGCCTTCGCAGACTTAAAACAAAGTGAAATATAGATCTCGACCCACTAAAAAATCTTCCAACGGGATTTTCCGAGTCAACTGTTGATGGTCATTTGGTTTGTGTAAAAATGGTGGGAGAACTTTAATAAAAGTCCTTATTAAAATTATTTTCATACAATTTTTTTACACACCTTTTGTATTTAAAATTCTTTTGCATTTTATTTTATATTTTACTGCGAAATGTCCTTATGAAGGATGTAAGGATCAGAAATGAGTTTCTGAATTGGTACATAAACTGAGAATGATTCTCAAGTACGAGAAGAATTGTATGTAAATAATACCTAATAACCAAATATAGCTAGATTTTAAGAATGATATTTATGAGAAAGATCAAATCGAATGTCTAGATATAACATATCTCATAAATGTAGTCATCGCGAAAAACGATATGATCATTAACCTCGATGATTTTCTTTTAAATAAGAAATACAAGATATGAGAAATGTAAAACTTTCAAGATCTTTTCTATACAAGTTAGGAATCCATATAGATCTAAAATAATTTTGAGATTTAAAATTTGGATTTTCTTATAGACCAAATAGTCGGTCACTAGCTCTCTTTGAGATTGTCTCAGATATGTAGATTAGATTCATTATGAATGAATTTTAAATATATCTACCTCATCTTGTTGAAAATAAATGAAAGTAGTTTGTGTTGTTGAATAAATGAATTATAAAATAATGAGATTCATTTTACATTCATTTGAATTGGGTAGACAAACTCGGTTCTTAAGGAAGGCGGTGATTTCATGTATTGAAAGAAGAAAATTGTTAATGGTTTTCGAGAGAGTCAAAGGAGAAGAAGGAAGTAAGACTTATTCTTTATACGATTTGTTATAGAAAATCAATTTGTCTACTTCTACATCTTATGGTATGTGATACTGGATGTTGATATCATATTTATACGAATGTGAAAAGTCTTATAAGAAGTAGTACATTGATTATAATTTGAGTCTGCTTACATCAAGAATGGAACAATGTGTTTCATTAACTATAAGAGCTTGTGATTATACTTAAATTAGAGCTTAGAATGAAACCAAATAATTGTTATTAAGTTTCATTTAGTAATAAACACTAGTTTTAAGTCTTGTATTGACAAGATGAAAATTGCATGTTTGATAATGGACAAGTGTTGTTATGATTATCGAAACAATGTTTTCAATACTAAATCCAGTAGTAGATTTGAGTTCCATGATCTTGATAAATTCATCTATAATAAATGAGGGATGGATCAAATAATATTTGAAACTTGTATATTTGAAACGAGTTAGAATTCTTTTGAGAAGAGTTCAAGAGTAAAGTAGAAGGAAACAACTCGAAAAGATATCAAGACCATTCAAATTGTTCGCTATGGTAAATACCTGTATAGAGAATATAATGTCCTTTTAAATCATATCATGTTTGACATTGATCGATTTAAGATAGTTTAACTATATTTTTATGACTCTTTTATAAATTGTTTTACATACAATTATTCATACCATGACCAACTCCACTTAAAGTAGTCGAAGAGACACCATATTTGATAAGAAGATAAGAGTACCAAGGTTGTCTTTATGATCATCCGAGTTATAAGGTTTATTAAGTAAACATGATCACAATTTAGATGAATATATATTTATGTATATATCCTAATGGAAATAAGGAAAACATATTCTATAACACGTTATAAGACAAAATTATTTTGTTGCTAGAACTAGTGTCTTCCACTAGAGATGATATGTATCTAAATGAGCCAGTGGGAGTGATACATAACTTGAATAAATTCAAGATCCATAAAATACATATCTTTAAGAGAATGAAATATGAACCAATTTAACAAAGGAATTATTGTAGGACAATTGGTTCGCGTGGCACACGATTCTATAAATGTATGTAAGTTGTCTATATCCATTTATGGATTAAGGAAAACTTCTTGGAATTAAATTCTTTTATTAATGAAGATTTGTGAAAACTTGGATTAATAAATATCAACTTTACATCTTGTACACACAAGAAGGATAGTAGGAGTATTTTCATTAATCTAGTATAGTATGTAAGCGACATACTGATCATGAAAAGAAATTCCTTGCAATGCCAGTGTAGGACATGGTTAAGGAAATAGTTTTGATGAAATGCTTAGGAGAGATTTCCTAAAAGGCTAGGAATTACAAATATATAGAGATATATGGCTGATTAATCTCAATCCTAGAACAAGTACATATTCCTACGAAGTATTGAGATACCTAATATGCATAAATCTCACATTAAGATTATTGCATGTGTGGCAAAATGTTTTGTCGAATGGACAGCTTCTTATCTCATTAGATGAGGAAAAAGACACAATGATATGTAATGCATACACAATATGCTATGAGCATAAACAATAAGTACTAAAATGATTGAAGTGTTCATCACTAGATCACTATGTAGAAGGTCTATAAATATCTTAAAAGGACCCGATGTTCCTTTTCATAAGAGTAGATGGAAATAGTCATTGTAAAGGGGTTACAATGATGTTATCCAAAATTTATGAATTGTATATTCATATCACAGTATAAATTAAATGTTATACTTGGATGAAAATTATATAAATTGAAAATAGTTTCAAACAATTGTTGTTTCTAGTACAAAGGTTAAATATATAATTTGGATCGCTTTGATAATTCTTGGGAAGAAAATTGGGTTTCTTGTTGCAGATCCCATTGATCTCATTCACGATTATAATGGATTAATCTTGAAAATTTAGAAAACTAGATCTCACTAGCGATCCATGTATATATATATTTTGACACTTCAATTTATTTCAATAGAAGATAGAAAGTTGAAATTGGAAGAAGTGTAAATTATCAACATAAGAAAGAGTTCCTTCTACCCTAATAAATTATCATTCTTAGATGATGCTTGATGCACAAAATGGGCAACTAGATGTTAAATTAATATCTGATTGGCTTTAGTGCTAGTGGGAGATTGTTGGAGTAAGCCCTAATAGCCAATCAATATTGGCTTAATATGCTTTTGTATCATGACCTTGATTTATATTATTTGTTAATATATATATATATATATATATATATATATATATATATATATATATATATATATATATATATATATATATATATATATATATATATATATATATATATATATATATATATATATATATATATATATATATATATATATATATATATATATATATATATATATATATATATATATATCAGTCATTGTATTTATTGTGTCATTTGTATATGACATAATAAAGTCATTAGAATAATTATTCTATTAATGACCTATTAAGTGTGACTTAATCGTGAGAGCTCATTAAAAGAACATTATTCTTAAAATATCCATAGTCAAGCTTTACTGTCAAATAGGAAAACAATAATGCATAGAGACTATTATGTAAGTAGACTGATGAGTGTATCTCACAGTTCATGGATATGAGATATCAAGTCTTCATGTAGGTATAAATATTAAGAGTAATATTTATACTGGATTGACCCACCATGAGAATACTACATAGTTTGTTATGTAAGTGTCATAAGTTATTCTCATAGTGATAATGGTGTATATCACCCTTCGACCTGAAACCACTATGGACCCTAGATGTGGAGTCGAGTACTTTATTGCCAATCCAATATTATCCGTAACAGGATGACCATAAATTATTGATGGGTACTTTCCAAATCATGTTGAGGGATATGAGTGACCTAGATGAGATTTTCCCATCCTACATATACGGAAGTAATATCTATGGGCCCATTGATAGAGTATGACTGTAAAATGCATGGTCGTGCTCAAATAAGTCAATATGAGATATTGGGCTTATTTGTTGTTATCAGGTATACTCTGGGATCAAGGAATAAAGTATTGAACTATACAAGGGTGACACATTATATGCCTTGTGTTCAATATAGATATAAAGCCAAAAGGGTAATTACACACATGATCATTATCACATAAAGATTATGTCAGATCACACGACATTCTCGTCACTTGGGTAGCAGTGATGTGTTGCTAGATACTGCTTACTGTTTATAATATTAAATAAGTAATTTTATATTATTACCAATGTTACAGAACATATAGGGTCACACGCATAGAGTGATGATAGTGGATTGAACGTTTAAGTTAAATTAGATTTAACTTAATTATTTAAATTGTTTAATACATTAACACATGTAATTTATTTGATTAAATATGATTTAATTAAATAAATGAGAATTGACATTTGATTAAATTAAATATGATTTAATTTTATTAATTTTTTATTTAATTAAAAGAGTTTGATTAAATATAAATAATAATTATTTAATTAAATAGTTTAATTAAATAAGATTGGGCTTGTTTTGAAAAAGTCCAAATTAAGAGCATTAGGGTTTTAGAAGCTCTATATAAATAGAGGAGCTATTTCCCCTTGCTGGGTTAATCATCAATTTTCTCAGAACAAGAGATAGCTAGCACCGCATTCTATTTTACACTCGCGTGGACTACCTAAAGACGCAGGTATCTTCTGCCGTTCGTGATCAAAGATAAAGCACGCTTCAAGACGTAACTCTTGAACCCTTATTTTGATTAAGTTAATTTGTGATTGATGATTTAATCAAGATCTATTTTCGGGATTATTCAGCTAAGAGGATAAAAAAGTTTGAAAAACCCATCTTAAAATCCCAACACTAACAATCCAAAGGACGCGAATAGAAACAGTAAGTAAATACCAGCTCGGAGATAACAGTAAACATCAACCTCGAGACTAATAAATGAATAATTGACATCAGTACTTATAAATGGAAACAAATGTTTGACATCAACGCTCATGGATGGGACCAACTCAACTCTATTGGGATAAAGTCCAACGAGGAGAAAGGGATAAATATTGACTAACAAATGACAGTGAACTACCAACTCAAGTATAAAGGTAGAAAAAAAACATAAAACAATAACAAGTTTCCCAAAATTCTGGTATTCCACCTAGAATGGGTCTCAACTTCTTCTTTAACCAAGGCATTGCACCTAGAAAGGGTAATAAACTGATGTAAGAATCTTTCAACGAAATGTCTTTGTTATATTGAAAAGACCAAACATCTATTGGAGTACAGCCTCAACAATGAACTATCTCCCATAAAAAAGAGACTACCATCTATCGGAGTAAAACCACAATAACGAACTATTTCCCATAACAAAGAGACTACCATCCATCGGAGTAAAAACTCAACAACAAACTATCTCCCATAACAAAGAGATTACCATCCATCAGAGTAAAACCTCAACAACAAACTATCTCCTATAAGGAAGAGACTACCATCCATTGGAGTAAAACCTCAACAGCGAACTATCTCCCATAACAAAGAGACTACCATCCATCAGAGTAAAACATCAACAACAAACTATATCCCATAACAAAGAGACTATCATCCATCGAAGTAAAACCTCAACAACAAATTATCTCCCATAACAAAGAGACTACCATCCATCGGAGTAAAACCTCAACAACAAACTATTTCCCATAAGGAAGATACTACCATCCATCGGAGTAAAACCTTAACCACGAATTATCTCCTATAACAAAGAGACTACCATCCATCAGAGTAAAACCTCAACAAAGAACTATCTCCCATAACAAAGAGACTACCATCTATCTGAGTAAAACCTCAACAACGAACTATCTCCTATAACAAAGAGACTACCATCCATCAGAGTAAATATATCATCAACAAAAAACTATCTCCATAATAAAGAGATTACCATCCATTGGAGTAAAACCTCAATAACAAACTATCTCCCATAACAAAGAGACTACCATCTATCAGAGTAAAACCTCAACAACGAACTATTTCCCATAATAAATAGACTACCATCCATCAGAGTAAAATCTCAACAACGAACTATCTCCCATAACAAAGAGTCTACCATCCATCAGAGTTAAACCTTCTTCTTCGGCATTAACAGACTTACTTGGGAAGTACATGTTGCTTAAATAAAGAGTCTACCACTTACTGTTATGAAAAGGATTGTGATAACCCTGCTAGGGAATAAATCTTGATTTTATGGGGAAATACCAACCAATTCCTGCTGACGGGATAAAGTCTTCACGTGCAAAATAAATTCACATACTCAATCCAGGGGTCGCAGGCTATAGGGATCAAATCAATATTATTTTCCAGACAAAAAATTCAAACCCGGAACAAAAAGGAGTGAAACAGTTAACCAAGATGCCAGCTAATGAGGAATAAACTCAAATGGGGATCAAATTCCATCCAGATAAAGAGCTGGGTAGGGGCTAAAGCATAATTCTTCCACGAGGGATAACTCAGCAGGGAAGCATCATCCTCGGTTCATCTGGAGAAGTTAAGAAGTTAACATCTCATCAAGAAGTCAAAATTATGAAGATTTTAAATCAAACTCAACACTTGGCGACAGAAAACACAAAAAGTTGATAGTTGTCTCAACACGTCTTAGAAAACGACACTACTTTTGTCCACACTTGAATCACAAAATTGAAGTAAAAAGTAATTTGCAAATTCTTTTCAAAAACATGTTTTTATTATTAAGTTTTTATTTAAAATTACTATCAATAATAAATGAAATTTTTATAAACAAAATAAAATAAGAACTACAAATAATTGGATAAATGCTCAAAATTTATTAATAGAATGGTAGTCCGCAAATGGCGTGACTCCATGGATGATTAAAAAAATTTGGAAAATGGTAAATACATGGAAAAGGTACATTGAAATACAATGACCACTATTCTCCCTAACAACTTTGAACTCTTGAGCATAGGCTTCAGTTGAAGTGTGATGAGAATTAGAGAAGATCATTGCTTCAACGATCAAGTCCTGTCTGACGCAATTACTTGCCAGGAAATCCCTAACTTTTGCCAAGGTTTCCCTTGCGGGTTTTCAACCTACCGGGAAATTTTTTCTGTTTATGTGTCTAAATTTTGCCTAGACCGCCCTTTCGGGTTTTCAGCCTACTGAGACGCTCACTCTTTCCTAAGCCGCCCTTTCTAGTTTTCAACTTAGAGATTTGTTCTTTATTTCTTTAGGCGAATTATTTCTTGACTGCGTCAGCATTCATAGGACGTGGGAACTCCTCACAAACCATAGTTTCAAGAATCAATGCAGCACCAGAGAAGACTTTCTTGACAACATATGGACCTTCATAATTAGGAGTCCACATGCCTCTAGAATCAACATTAAAAGACATGATCTTTATGAGCACGAGGTCGCCTTCTCTGAATTCACGAGGCTTGATCTTCTTATCAAAAGCCTTCTTCATTCTTTTCTGATATAAGTGACCATGACACAAGGTTTTCATTCTCTTTTATTCAATTGAATTTAACTGACCAAACCTATTTTGGACCCATTCAGCCTCTGACAACTTGGTTTCCATTATTACACGCAAAGAGGGAATCTCAATCTCAACGGGGAGCACTACCTTCATACCATACACATAAGAGAACGAGGTTTCCCCTGTTGAAGTGAAAACAGGTTTACGATACCCATGCAAAGCAAAAGGGAGCATCTCATGCCAATCCTTATAGGTAACAACCATCTTCTGGATAATCTTCTTAATGTTTTTATTAGCAGCTTCAACAGCCCCATTCATCTTAGGCATGTAAGGAGATGAATTGGGATGGACAATCTTGAATTCTTCACAAAGTTCTTTCATCATCTTATTATTCAAATATGAGATGTTATCAGTGATAATCCTACTTAGCACACCATACCGACATATAAGATTGTTCTTGATAAAGTGTATTGTCACCTGCTTGGTGACATTAGCATAAGAAGCTGCTTTAACCCACTTGGTAAAGTAGTAAATTTCCACTAAGATGAAACGAAGTCCATTCGACGCCTTGAGCTCAATCATTCCAATCATATTAATACCCCAGATAGAAAAAGGCCACGGGGAAGAAATAACATTGAGAAGTGTTGGGGGCACATGAATCTTGTCAGCATAAATCTGACATTTACGGAACTTCTTCACAAATTTGTAATAATCAGATTCCATTGTCAGCTAATAGTAACCTTCCTTAAGCATCTTCTTTACTATCCTATATCCATTGGCCTATGTACCAAAGGAACCTTTGTGGATCTCATTCATCAACATGTCTGCTTCGTGTTTATCCATGCATCTGAGAAAATCCATGTCATAATTTCTCTTGTATAAAACATCTTCATTAAGGAAAAAATACTTGTCAACCTTCTCAATTTCTTTCTATATTTGTTCGACGCACCAACTGAGTATTCTTGAGTCTTGAGGAAATGCTTGATATCATAATACCAAAGTTTTTCATCTGACGCCCCCTTTGTGGAAAACATGTGAGCTTGTCTATCAAGACATCAAACTGTAATCTGGGGTACATTGTTTCAAGCATTCACTTGGTACATAGAGGCCAAAGTGGCTAAAGCATCTACCATCTAATTCTCATCTAAGGAAATATGATGGAATTCAACTTTATTGAAGGTAATAATCTTTTTGCATAATCTTTGTAGGGAATCAACCCAATGTGACGATGTGATACGGTGGATCTGGAACTGACTGTTTAACGCTGGTTTGCGAAATGTCGCAGAAGCAAGAGTCGCCACCGTCTTTTATTTTCTCCAACATGGAAAGGACAAAAGCACAGAAAAATTCCTTATAGAGATTGCTCTCGGTTCGGGAGGTAGATTTATAGAAAGGGAAGGTGTTAGCACCCTTTCTATCCATGGTTATCCATGGGCTCTTAGATACTTGCTCATTTGTGTTTTCAAAATTGTTTGTTTGCTTTTCAAAGTGTGAGTGGGTTTGAAAAAGTTTCTTTGAAAATTTCAGTTTGACTCTTGTATCAGTCCTCAAGAGTGTTTGAAAAGTTGTTTTTGAAATCTTTTTGAAAAGTGTCGGTGTGAAAAAGATTTTTGATTTGTTTTGAATTAGAGCAAGTATCTACGAGTCGTCTACCTACCGTAAGGAATTAGTCTGTGTAAATGTCCTTAAAGTAGTGCCATCCCACCATTGAGAGGTAGGTAGCACCACCGTTGGAGGTATTCGGGTCAATTCGAGGGTTCGGGACATTGTGATCACCAGAGCAATAGGAAGACACCTTAGAAGCTACCCCCATGCCATGTTCATGGACATGAGGACTTACTAAAACATCCTCTACTCGAAGACCACATTTCGAGGGGCAAGGCAACAGTGAGACGTGCCCTAGGGGTGGTGTGTGATTTGTGTGTCATTTTCAATTATGTTTGTCTTGTCATGCATTGGTGATCTACGCTTTGTTTTTATTTTTGGAATTCATTCTTTCATGCAAGTTATTAACAGTTAAAAGATGCGAGAAGGTAAAAGTCCTACGCTATTACAAAGGCGCGGGTCTACATCGCCAAATTAATCCAAGACCCGATTTGAAATAAATAAAATGCGGAAAGATAAATGTCCTAATTATTCTATTACAAGGCTTTGGGGTAATTACATGAAATTTATAAAAAAAAGAAATAAAATAAGCGCGTGAAACGACATTATAATCGAAAGCGAGGGCGTTGGACCCTTTTAAAGAACTTAAATTGAAATTATGAAATTAACTAAATTAAATAAAGGAAAAAGAATTTTTGGAGTTTTTTGTATTTATGGAGTTTAATGAGAAAATTAAATTGGAATTAAAAACCCTAATTCTAAACTATTTTTAATTTATTAAAAAAAATGTTTAAGTTGTACCTAGTTTTAACCTAATTATTTAATGATAAATTTATTTACAAAATAATTAATAATCAAATATGGTAAAAAGAAAAGAAAAAGAATAAAAGCATTAAAAACCCTAATCTCTATATTTTTTAATATATTGAAAGAACATTGAATTAAACCTAGAATTAACACTAAATTAGTTAACAAAATTTAATTACAAAAACTATTTATGAATTAAATATTAAAACATATTTTTATTTTTTGACTTTTTGATTTTTTGTATTTTTATTATTTAAAAAAATATTTGTGGAATTTAAAAAAAACAATATAATAAAAATAAAATAAAAGAATAATAAAAAAAATAGAGAAAAGAAAGGCAAACATGGGGGGTTTGTTGACCCTTTTGGAGGTATTCTCCAAGCAATTTTGGCCCATTTGAATCAGGCCTGGTTGACTTTTGATGGTCACATGTAGACCCCTGGACTAAGGTGCATGATGGAACTCAGATCTTGGCTTTTGGATTGATCTCAGGGGCCATGTGGCGTGCCCAGAGATAGAGTTGTATGGTGGTCCCTGAAAGGTACGCTGCACAGAAATATGGAAAACAAAATAATATTGAGAAGGGAGGGGACCTGGGAATCGAACCCAGGTCCCAGTACCTATTGTCCACGTTGTCCACCAACTGAACTGGCGCGTTTGGTTGTAATATTAGTGGAACCTGATGCATATGAGAGAGAACAAGTGCTATTGGTGTAAAACAAAAATTAAGCGCGAACGTTTGAATGGCCCTATCACGTTGAGACAACTCAGCGTCTCCTTCATGGTTGCTTCGTTTTTCCTGCAAATATGAGATAGATAGCGGGGGTTTTAAACCCCCACTAAATGAAGAACATAAAAATAGCGATTAGGCCCTGGTACATCATAAATTGAGCGCGAGGCATGGCTTTGAATCGTCATGAGCTTCTGGTTTCAATGGTGCCATTTAGGTTGGCCAATTTTTCCCCAAGCGTAAAGCCCCAATTCGTGGTTCCTGAAACCCTAAAAAACAACCATGGCAATTTTCTATACAAGCAATATCAATTCAATTCAATGACACCATGAGTTTTGTTGAGTTCATATTAGTGTAAAACAAGCATTAGAATGTATGAATATGGCATGGAAAGGCAAATACGATTATGCAAAATATCAAGAACAGGGCGGCTTCGTTCTACCCGTTCTTTGTGTATGGAGATGTGATTTTGATTGGGTTATGATCAGAGAGGTCTCAACAAACTTTTGAGGTGCTTTTCACGCCTTGAAATGCCTTGCAACCAAGAAAACAGGTTTGAAGTTTTTTAAGGAAAAAGTGAGTTTTTGTTCTTGAGTATGAGCGCAGCTTCCAGGTCCTGAGCATTAGGTTTCGGTTTATACTTATGTGAGGAATGAATTAGGGTAGAAATTTCAACCAAAAACCTTTGTAATCAATGCTTTTGAGATTTGATTTCCATGGATCTTTTTCAATCTTTTCCATGCCCTTTTGATATCAATCATGGCCAAATCTTTCCAAATTGAGTGTGCACGAAATCTTGGAGTTATGATAGACCTATTAGCTGCATAAAAAGATTTAAAATGCATGCTTGAGTATTTTTGTCATATTTTATTTAATTAAATGAATTAATGGTGATAAAAATTCAAATAAATAATAAAAAATGATGAAATAAATCCCCTTTGGGTCAAATGGTCGTGCATAGCTCTTGGATGATGATTCTTGGAAGAAAATGTGGCCCATTAGCAATTTTGAGGCATTTGAAGCAAAGTTGATTTTTCAAAATTCCCAAAAATTTCCCAACTTCCACAAGGCATATCTTGCTCAATTTTTATGCTTTGATCATGTTCTTGGACATTTTGGAAAGGTATTGAAGTCCTCTAACCAATGCCTTTGGTACCATGTCATTTTGATTTACCAATCTCAAGTTATGGTCTTTGACTTAAAGTCCTTTTTTTGTTGACTTTTGAAAATGGCCTATAATGTTGAGATTGATAACTTTTTGTGAGAGAATTTCTTGGACTTGAAGTGTGAAGAGGAGTTGTAGGAAATGTCATTCTCTTCAAAATGAGCTTTGGATGGAATTTTTCTGATAAACCATGTGGAAGTTATGCCTTGGTCAAGTTACAGTTGACTTTTTCAACTGTCCAAATATGGAAACTTTTGCATCTTGAGACTTTTTGAACCATGCTTTGAGAATCATGATCAAGAATTGATCAAATGATGTTTGTGGCTTAAAAATAAGATGTTGACCTAAAATTTTGACTTTTGACTGTCAAATGACCATTTTGCCCTTGTAGTTGACTGTTGAGCAATTAGGGTTTTTGACTGTGCAATCTTGTGCTGTAAGTCTTGAAACTTGGCATGTGGATGCTTGACCATGTTTATAGGCATGTGGGACTTGTTTGGACCCTTGGAAACTTCAACTTCTTTGCCAGAATGAAAACCCTAATTTTTTACTGTTAGGAGGCCATTGAACTGTGCAACCCTTGGGATATTTTGAAGCATGTTCTTTGCAAATCTTGAAGAATATGGGAGGGAAAATTTTGGGGTACAACAGTTGCCCCTGTTCAATCTTCTTAGACCGGAGGATGTAGATTGGCTGACGTGCCTTTTGTAATCCGAAGGTGGAAGATGATTGAACACTAGAGTGCCCAGAAATTTGCGCTCACATAGTAGTGTGATGGTGGGAATGGGCTTATAGATGCCATTTGGAGATTGATGGATAGGATGATGGGCTTATAGATGCCATGCTGAGAGGTGATGGATAGGTGGATGGGCTTATAGATGCCATGCTAAGAGGTGATGGATAGGTGGATGGGCTTATAGATGCCATGCTGAGAGGTGATGGATAGGTGGATGGGCTTATAGATGCCATGCTGAGAGGTGATGGATAGGTGGATGGGCTTATAGATGCCATGCTGAGAGGTGATGGATAGGTGGATGGGCTTATAGATGCCATCTGGATGTCGATCGCGTAAGAGATTCCTTAGCGAGAAGTTGCGCACCTAAAAAAAATGATTACCTGGCCTGTTACAGGAGCTAGTCTTCAAACTTTTGGTATAGATGCACCCTGACTGGTTACAGGAATTGAATCTGGAGTTTCAAATGGTGATGAATGAACCAGTGATGGTTACTATCTCAACGGGACGGTGAGAGAACCTTGGACGATTACTACCTCAACAGGAATGCTGAGAGAACCTTGGGGCGATTACTACCTCAACAGGAACGCTGAGAGAATCTGGGATGTCTTCTACTGGGATAAGAATCAGGGAGATCTTAGGGTCGATCTGACTGAACCAGAGAAGGCCTTTGACTGGATAAGAATTAGTAAAATCTTAGGGTCGATTTAACTGAACCGGGCAAGGTCTTGGAATAACTTCAACTGGATAAGAATCAGGGAGATCTTAGGGTCGATCTGACTGAACCAGAGAAGGCCTTTGACTGGATAAGAATCAGTAAAATCTTAGGGTCGATTTAACTGAACCGGGAAAGGTCTTGGAATAACTTCAACTGGATAAGAATCAGGGAGATCTTAGGGTCGATCTGACTGAACCAGAGAAGGCCTTTGACTGGATAAGAATCAAGAAAAATCTTAGGGTCGATTTAACTGAACCAGGCTAGGTCTTGAAATAACTTCAACTGGATAAGAATCAGGGAGATCTTAGGGTCGATCTGACTGAACCAGAGAAGGCCTTTGACTGGATAAGAATCAGTAAAATCTTAGGGTCGATTTAACTGAACCGGGCAAGGTCTTGGAATAACTTCAACTGGATAAGAATCAGGGAGATCTTAGGGTCGATCTGACTGAACCAGAGAAGGCCTTTGACTGGATAAGAATCAGTAAAATCTTAGGGTCGATTTAACTGAACCAGGCTAGGTCTTGAAATAACTTCAACTGGATAAGAATCAGGGAGATCTTAGGGTCGATCTGACTGAACCAGAGAAGGCCTTTGACTGGATAAGAATCAGTAAAATCTTAGGGTCGATTTAACTGAACCAGACTAAAGTCTTGAAATGTAGCTGAGAACTTAACTGGATCTTTCCTGAAAGGTAAAGGTCAGTCATATGCAATGCATGATATGGATCAAGCAATGATGTTCTCAACATAAATGAGATTTGTAAGATATGATGCATATATGCATGCTATAATGTATGGAAGTGTGATGTTTATGAACATATGTTTTCGTCCTAGGAAAATAAATCCTTGACGGATGCCGGGAAGTTATATCCTGGGCTGATGTTGGAGAATAGTGCTTTGTTGTCTCCGCTGGGGATGATAGTTGCAAGAATACCGGTAGGAGAAGATAACTCCGTTGGGGAATAAACTTGGCGAATAGAATACTCTGCGGGGAGAAAATTACTCTAACGATCTTGCTGGGGAATAATACGCTGTGGGGAGAGAGGTATTTTGCTGAGATATTGATGGTAACTTCGCTGGGGATACCGTTGTTGTGTTGGGGAGTGTTGAGATCTGCTGGAGGATACCCAACTTACTTAAGGCTGATAATAGCTTTGCTTGGGGAGAGTGCACTGACTTGCTGACTCACTCTCTGGGGATTTAAGATATCTTGGTTACGTCCTTCAGCTGAACTTACCCTGGTACCCTGGTGGACAGAGCAATTAGATCGCTTAGACGACTCATTACTGCCCCTGTTTCTAATGTTACCTATAATTAATCCTTTGTTTCGTATGCAAATATTTATGAGTTAGCAATTAGTGTCAATGCATATATCACAAATTGAACCTTGGACGTTCTTCGCAAAACAAAACAGAAAAGGAAAAACAATTGGCAATTTTAACTGAAAAGTGATTTTTGTATTGATTTTTGAATTTGCCTGTAAAATAGGCGTTTATGTACAAGAGGCTGACGTCCTAATAAAAGAACGCCGCCGAACAAAAGAGTTTATACAATTTGTTCAATGAAAAATAAAACAGCTGTGTGAAAAGAATAATCCCACTGGGTTCCAACTCTGCTATCGCCTTTATATCTTCGAGCGTCTCATCACTTGATGACCTAGTCGAGGATGAAGCTGATTGATCGATGCCGTCTGAACTTGATGTAGATACCGGATTCTGGATGCAAAGTGATCCAATGAGACATAGTATTACGCTTTATCCCTAACTTTTGCCTGGACCGCCCTTTCGGGTTTTCAGTCCACCGGGATACCCATTTTTGCCCAAGCCGCCTTTTCAGGTTTTCGACTTGCCGGGTGTACAAATTTTTTTTATTTCATCCCTTCATTTTGCCCGAACCCTTTTGGTTCGCCGGTAAGCCCTAATTTTTGCCTAGGTATGTCAACCTAGCGGGTCTTTATTATGCGTAGTATCTTTTTACTATGTCTGCATTGGCGGGGTGAGAAAGGTCGTCACCATCCATGTTGGTTAGAATCATGGCTCCTCCTGAGAACACATGTTTAACCACAAATGGCCCTTCATACGTAGGGGTCCATTTGCCCCTTGGATCACTCTGAGGAAGGATAATACGTTTGATTACCAGATCCCCAACTTGATATTCTTGTGGTCTGACCTTTTTGTTAAATGCCCTGATCATTCATTTTTGATACGTCTGACCATGACAAATAGCAGCAAGTCTCTTTTCGTCAATCAGGTTTAACTGATCAAGTCGTGTCTGGATCCAATCATCTTCACTCAGATCTGCATCCTTCATTATCCGGAGAGAGGGTATCTGCACTTCGATCGGTAAGACTGCCTCCATGCCGTAGACCAAGGAGAAGGGAGTTACCCCGGTTGACGTCCTGGCTGAGGTACGGTACCCATGTAGAGCGAACGGCAACATCTCGTGCCAATCTTTATAAGTCACTGTCATCTTCTGCACGATTTTCTTAATATTCTTATTCGCTGCTTCTACAGCCCCATTCATCTTCGGTCTGTAAGGAGAAGAGTTGTGGTGCTGTATCTTGAACTGCTCGTAGAGCTCAGTGATCATCTTGTTATTCCGATTGGTACCATTGTCCATAATGATTCTTTCAGGGACGCCGTATCGACAGATCAGGTTATGCCGAATGAACCGTGCCACAACATTCTTGGTTACCGTGGCGTAGGAAGCTGCTTCAACCCACTTCGTGAAGTAATCGATTGCTACCAGGATGAAGCGATGTCCGTTAGATGCCGTAGGTTTAATCTCACCGATCATATCTATGCCCCACATTGCAAACGGCCAAGGTGCTGTCAAGACATTCAGAGGAACTGGAGGAACATGCACCTTGTCTGCATAAATCTGGCATTTATGGCACGTCCGAGATTGTTGGTAACAGTCGGATTCCATTGTGGACCAGAAATACCCTGCCCGAAGGATCTTCTTTGCCATAGTGTGTCCACTGGAATGCGTCCCGAAGGTACCCTCATGCAACTCTGTCATGATCCTTTCTGCTTCAATCTTATCCACACAACGCAGTAAGGTCGAATCATGGTTTCGTTTATACAAGATGTCGTTGCTAAGGAAGAACTTTGCTGCGAACCTTCTCAGGAACTTCTTGTCGTTGATAGATGCACCTTCAGGGTATTCCTGAGCTTCCAAGTATCTCTTCACCTCATGGTACCAAGGCTTCTCAGTCACCAATTCAAACTCTTGCTTTGTGTCAAAAATTGATCCTAAGAATGTCAAAGAAGTCCTAACTGATGAGTTCTGGATTAATGTTATGCAGGAAGAGCTAGAACAATTCAGTAGAAATGAAGTTTGGGATCTAGTTCCAAGACCTGAAGGGACAAATGTGATTGGCACTAAATGAGTATACAAGAATAAATCTGATGAAAAAGGGGTGGTCACTAGAAATAAGGCAAGGTTAGTTGCACAAGGATACACTAAAATTGAAGGAGTTGACTTTGATGAAACCTCTTCTCTTGTGTCCAAACTTAAATTAATCAGACTACTCTTGGGAATTGCATGCATACTGAAATTTAAATATTTTCAAATGGATGTAAAGAGTGCATTCTTAAATGGCTATATAAATGAAGTAGTTTATGTGGAACAACCTAATGGATTTGTTGATCCAAGTTTTCCTAAACATGTGTACAAACTAAAGAAATCTCTGTATGGATTAAAGCAGGCTCCAAGAGCTTGGTATGAGAGATTGACAGAATTTAGTGGTGATAATGGATATAGGAAAGGTGGCATAGACAAAAATCTTTTTGTCAAGGAAGAAGAAGGGAAGACCATGATTTCAAAAATTTATGTTGATGATATTGTGTTTGGTGGGATGTCAAATGAGATGGTTAAACATTTTGTCAAGCAAATGCAGTCAGAATTTGAGATGAGCCCTGTTGGTGAATTAACCTATTTTCTTGGTCTGCAAGTTAAACAAATAGAAGATTCCATATTCTTATCTCAGAGCAAGTATGCTAAGAACATAATAAAGAAATTTGGGATGGAAAATGCCAGTCATAAAAGATCTCCTGCTCCCACACATCTGAAGTTGTCTAAAGATGAAAAAGGGGTGTGTGATAAATATCAAGTTGATCCTAAAGTTAGCCATGCTATCCATGTGAAGAGAATTCTTAAATATGTGAATGGGACAAGTGACTATGGTATGCTATACTCTCATGGATCTAGTTCTGCCTTAATTGGTTATTGTGATGCTGATTGGGAAGGAAGTGCTGATGATAGAAAAATTACATCAGGAGGATGCTTCTTTCTAGGGAATAATCCCATATCTTGGTTCAGTAAGAAGAAAAATTGTGTGTCCTTGTCCACTGTTGAGGTTGAGTATATTGCTGCAGGAAGCAGTTGTTATCAATTGGTTTGGATGAAATAAATGTTAACGGAATATAATGTCATAAACATATCAAAAAATCCTATTCTACACAGCAGGACTAAACATATTGATATCTGTCATCACTTCATAAGAGAGCTTGTTGAAGAAAAGGTTGTTGCTTTAGAACATGTAGCCACTTAATTGCAACTGGATGACATTCTCACTAAGGCTTTGGATGCTAACCAGTTTGAGAACTTAAGAGGAAAATTAGGGATTTGCCTATATGAGGGTTTGTAGCAATTAAAGGCGTGTGGGAATATCATTAAAGTGATATTATATTATTTATGTTTCCAACAAATAAAATTTCAAAAGCAATCATTATAAGACTGTCTCAAATTGTTTTCCACACGCTACAAAATCACATCTTTCTACTTTCACAAACTCTTCATTCTCCTCTACAGATAAAAGAACCTTTGTCATTCTTCATCTCTTTGCTCAAAAATATTCAAAGATGTCTCAGCATCATACACTGTCTTCCTCAAAATATGTCAACCACCCTGATAAACTCTCTCTTGACAGAGTACTTGACGTTACTCCTCTAACAACTACCCCACCACTTGAGAAGAAGGTCAAGAAACCCAAATCATCACCTGTAAATAAATCCAAAGACGATAAAGGTAATACTTCTACTGCTACTTATGATAGGACAGAATAAGAGAATGTTAATGTTGATAGAAGCATTAGAAGACTAGTAGATTGAGTGTTAAATGAAGGTTTTGTTGTGCCTGGGATTTCTACCCCTCTTGCTCGTATACCTGCTCCAGCTGACAAAATAAATGACCCTAAAAGTGCTGCTGAATCATCCATCTCCAAGAAAGATGCTGCTGAAAGCAAACTTGATAAGCTTGTTGCTTCTGCTCTAAAGGAAGTGGAAGAGGATGTTGAACAAGATGTTGAGAATAACTCCCCTGCTAAGGAAGAAACTGTTGGCTCCAAAGTCTTAGAAAATCAAAATGTTGTGAATGTGGTTAATGTTGATGAGCTGTCTGACAATGAGCTCATCTCTAATATGGTTCCTAGAATTGCAAAAAGGCTGAAATGCAGGAAAGTGAAGGATGTGAATATCATACCCCCTTCCAAGATAATCAAGAAGAAAACCATGTATGGTCCCCCAAAGCCTGAAAGTAAAGTGGTTCCTTCCTCTAGCAAAAGAAAAACTAGACCTGATAGCTCCACAGATGATGATGATGATGATGATGATGATGATGCTGTAAAGAGATCTAAAAGTAAGAAGAGAGTTGTATTAGTTGAAGAAACTGACTCTGGGTATGATGTTGAGCAAGATGTCCAGGACATCTCTCCTATTAAAAAGTCTGCAAGCAATAAGATTTTTGTTAGGATTCCTTATGCTCCTCTTGACAACATTTCCTTCCATTCTGTTGGGAATGCTGAAAAGTGGAAGTATGTATTTCAAAGAAGAATTGCCCTTGAAAGAGAATTGGGAGCTGGTGCACTGGAGTACAAAGAAATTATGGAGTTGATATTGTGATACGGTGTCAGAACCGACTGTTGTACTGGTTTTGCATTTTTGTTCGCAAATGTAGTGGTAAGCAAGAGTCTCCATCGAATTTTCTTTTATCCAATTTAAGGAAAGGGTGAAAAGAATAGAAAAAGACCTTTCAAGAGTTTTCTGAGTAAGGGGGTAGATTATGGAAAGGGAAGGTGTTAGCACCCTTTCCATCCGTAGTTTTCTACGGGCTCTTAGATGTTTAACTCATGTTTTAAAAATTGCTTGTGCTTTGTGTGTTTCGAAAATTGTTTTGAAAATGCCTTAGTGCGGTGATTCACTTTGTGATAACTCTTGTATCAGTCCTCAAGAGTGTTGATAAAGTAAATGTTTTTTTGAAAGCATTTTGAAATGTTTTTGTGTAGGTGTAAAAAGTTGTTTTGAGCAAGCATCTAAGAAATTATCTATTTATACTCGAAAGGGTCGTTTTTTCCCTCCAAACCTTTAGATAGTGCTATCCTACTATAAGTGAGTAGGTAGCCCTATCTTTGGATGTTTGAGGGACAAGTGTAGGGTCGTCGTTATGTACATTGAAGGTAACATGTAGGGATACCTTAGATGTTCGAAGGGATTGTCATCATATATTCGTAGGCAACATCGAGGGACAAGATCATTTCTCGTAGGCAACTCAAGGGACATTGAGGGACTATGATCTTTATGATGACTTTAACTGAGAGTCTTTGCTAAGGGTATCCCTACGTTCGAGGGACATGACCATTGTTTTCCGAGGCAACGAGAGAGGTTACCCTAGAGGTGCAAGTGTGAGAAGTGTGTTCAATTTAGTTATATTTATCTTGAAATTAGGGTTTTCTACTGTTTCTTTTTAGATCTTTCCATACATGCCTAATTACTAGCAGTTAAATATATACAAGTTTACAAGAAATATAAAGGCGAGAAATAAAGTTCATACGCTGTTACAAGGCTTTGGTGTAGTTACATAAATAACGAAACTATGAGAATTTAAACTACGACTATTGCAATTATTATCCGACCTATACAATTTGTCTAATAAATATTAATAGCAAATGAATAGAAATAAAAATAAGAAAAATGTTAAGAAAATAATTAAAATCTAAAATTCTAAGTGTTAGAAAATATATTTTTTGGTATTTTTTGTTTGGAAAATAATAAAAGTGTGAATTAATAATTAAAAACCTAACTCTGATTAATTTACAAGTTAATTATGAAATAAAATCAATATTGATAAAATCAAAACAACTTTTATGTAAAAAATTATTTTGATTAATTAAAATCCTAAAACTAATATTTAATGATTTTATATGTTAATTAAATTAATGATAGAAAACAAATTAAGTGAAAAATAAATAAATGAAAAGGGTTAGAAAAGAAAATAGTCAAAAAAGTTAAAAATGCATGGGGTGGGTGTTGAACCCATGCCCCTTGGGTCACAGTCAGGCGCCTCATCCACCAATCCAAGTTATTGTTTGTGATTCAAACTTGTTCTACGTAACAACAGGAACTCATTTGAGCAGTTAATAAACATTAGCAATGCATGAAATTAATTATATGAATGTTCGAAAGAAAAGAAAATCGGAGAAGATGAGTATGCTTGTTTCAAGCATCAATGGCCATGACTTTCGACCTATTCTTACCCTTAGGTACCTCAGGAATGGTTTGAAATTGATGGCTTGGACTGAAAGTGGCTGGATCTTTGGTTTTGACTTTGTCCTAGTTTTGACAAAATTTGAGGTGTTTAGAGAGTGTTCTTGGGCAGCCAATTTGGTGCTCTCTAGTGTATGAGGGTGTTGTATTTATATATAGGAGGAATTTAGGTAAAAAATAATGGAAGAAATCTCATGGTATCAATTGCATGATTTGTTTCCAAAGTTCATTTGAAAAACTTTCCAAACTTGTGAAAATCTTGTCTTAATGATATTTTCTTGGTTGTCGCGATTTTGGCAGCTTGCTATGAGCTACTTGGACCCCAAGAAATTCAAATCTTAAGCCTTACATGCCTTGTGCATTAATCTTGCATTTTATTTTATTTAATTTGAGCTTAAATGAATAAAATATAAAATAAATGAAATAAAAATTAAAATAATGCATGGATCGGTTTAGGGGTTCTTAATCTTGTTGTAAACACGTTCTAACCTTAAAACCTAGGCACATTAGTCCACAAGTTCAATATTTCTCAATTTGCACTTCATGCAGTTTCTCAAAAATTGCCCAACTTCTGTAAGCCATAACTTGCTCAATTTTTATTTTTGGAGATTATCTTTGACTTTTTAGAAATCTCAAGATGTCTACTTCAATCCCTCTTGTGATCAATTTTGCATTTGAAGATTTTATCTTGATGTAAAAGGTCTTGGAAAAAAGTGTCTTTTGTTGACTTTCTAAAAATGACCTGTAATGTATGAGCTTGTATCTTTCAAATGGTACATTTTTGGGCTTGAGGTAAAAATAGAAGTTCTAGGGAATTGGATTCTCTTCAAAATGAGATTTGGTTGGGGAACAATGGATGAATTATGTGAAAGTTATGCCTGGTCAAAGTTCAGTTGACTTTTCCTATAGAAACCCAAATTTAGCAATTCTTGACTTTTGATAGATTAGGAGCATTTATTGAGGAATCATTACCAACCCTTTATAAAATGATGGATATCACTTCAAAATGTTGATGTTGACCAAAAATTTTGAAGTTTGACTGTATATGGGCCACAGTTGACGTTTGACCTAGTACAGTTGATTTTCAAACCTTTGAGCAATTGACTGAGAAAACTTGTAGTGTAAGGCATGAAATTTGTCATGAACAATCTTGAAGTCATATTAGGACAATGGAAAACATTTGAGACCTTTGGAGCTCAAACATCTTGGTGAAACGTGAAACCCTAGTTGGAAGTCCATTGCTTAAGAGGAGAATTTGTCTGATCAATTCTTGGTCAACCTTGAGCAATTGAGAATCTTAATGAGCATGTCTTGAGTAAAAATGGGAGGGAAAATTTTGGGGTACAACAGCTTCCCCTGTTCAATATTCTTAAACCTAAGGATTTAGATTGACTTGTCTGCCTTTCGTGATCTGAAGGTGGAAGAGGATTGAACACTAGAGTGCCCAGAAATTCGCACTCGCATGAAGTAACACTGTTGGTTGATGATAAATGGTAATAGGCTTAAAGATGACATTTGGAGTAGATGACTGAGATTCGTTGGAGATGGGCTTAAAGATGCCATCAGAAGTAGATGACTGAGAGTCATAAATGGTCCCTTTATGGGGATTCCCGTTCCTGTTGTCTGAGGAGGAGTCCACTAGGGGATGTTAATTTCTGTTGTTTTCCTGTTTGAGGAAAACTCTATGGGGAATAGAGTCTAGGAACTTCAGTTGTCCATGACACTACTGAGGGGTTATCTCTGGATTGGAGAGATGGAAGTTTGTTGTTTTCTGGTTGAAATCCAGGCTTCGCAGTAATTTGTTGGGGAGAATGAAATTAACTGTTATAAATATATCAAAGAAACCTGTGTATGGTTGTTTCAAGATGAGTCCGGGTAAGACTTCATCTGGAAGTGTATGAGAAGGAACCTAGGTAGGGCTGTTTTAGGAGATATATGAGAGGGAGTCTGGGTAGGGCAGCATCCGGATGAGTCTGGGTAAAACTGCATCTGGAAATTGTAAGAAGGAACCTGGGTAGGGTTGCCTCAAGATGAGTCTGTGTAAAACTGCATCTGGAAATTGTGAGAATGAACCTGGGTAGGGTTACCTCAGGATGAGTCAGTGTAAAACTGCATCTGGAGATTGTGAGAAGGAACCTGGGTAGGGTTGCTTTAGGATGAGTCTGTGTAAAACTGCATCTGGAAATTCAAGAGAAGGAACGTGGTTAGGGTTGCCTCAGGATGAGTCCCTGTAAAACTGCATCTGGAAATTCAAGAGAAGGAACCTGGGTAGGGTTACCTTAGGATGAGTCAGTGTAAAACTGCATCTGTAAATTCAAGAGAAGGAAACTGGGTAGGGTTGCCTCGGGATGAGTCCGTGTAAAACTGCATCTGGAAATAGTGAGAAGGAACCTGGGTAGGGTTGCCTTAGGATGAGTCAGTGTAAAACTGCATCTGGAAATAGTGAGAAGAAACCTGGGTAGGGTTGCCTCAGGATGAGTCCGTGTAAAACTGCATCTGGAAATTGTGAGAAGGAACCTGGGTATGGTTACTTCAGGATGAGCCCGTGTAAAACTGCATCTAGAAAATCAAGAGAAGGAACCTGGGTAGGGTTTCCTCAGGATGAGTCCGTGTAAAACTGTATTTGGAAGTCAGAAGAAACCCGTGTAAGATTGCTTCATGAAGATCCCGTATAAAGCTGTATTTGGAAGTCAGAAGAAACCCTTGTAAGATTTCTCCATGATGAGCCTGTGTAAAGTTGTATTTGGAAGTCAGAAGAAACCCGTGTAAGATTGCTTCATGATGAGCCCGTGTGAAGATGTATTTGGAAGTCAAAAGAAACCCGTGTAAGATTGCTTCATGATGAGCCCATGTAAAGCTGTATTTGGAAGTCATAAGAAACCCGTGTTATATTGCTTCATGATGAGCCCGTGTAAAGCTGTATTTGTAAGTCAGAAGAAACCCGTGTAAGATTGCTTCATGTTGAGCCAGTGTAAAGTTGTATTTGGTCGCACAAATAATTACTCTGTTTTGTTTCAGGAGCTAATCTTGGACCTGTTGAAAATTATTAATGATAAATATTTGTTGATTGCTCTTTCCTGAAAAGGTAAAGCGTTAGCTGTATGCAATGTCACGATGTATGAAATGCATTGTGTAATGGTGTTCTCAAAATAAATGAGATTGGGATGTATGCATTTGTACTACAGATGCTATGACGTTTGTAGAAAGATGTATGAATGCAATATGTGAATATATCAGTTGTTCTATTGCAGCGTTGTTGAACCAGGGAAAATAAATCCCTGATTGTAGCTGGTAGTGAAGAACGTAGGTCTTAAGATTTTGTTGAAGCTGAACTATTAGGAGATGATCTTCCGTTGATAGAGAAATAAAATTTGTTGGGGAAGGAACGCTCTATGCACTGCCTGAGGATTTTGGGAAATCCTATTGGGGAATTCTGAGAAGTTTGATGACTTTACTGGGGAACACCTGATGTCGGAGCAGTAGTTGGAAATTCCCGTTCTGTCGGGGATACCAGAACACCTGACATCACTAGGTTGTAAGCTGAGGATATGACAGTGACTTTTTAGTAAGATGCCCCTGCCTCTGTACCTGCGGGAGAAAGTACCTGCGGAGACTTTGTGGATGGTTTGAGTTTCATCCCAACTCCTGGGGTGCTTGGTAAATGTTGATCAGGATGATAAGTCTTCTACTCAAAAACAAATGACAAGATGATGGGACATCGTCGTACGTTTTTAATTCCTAACTTTTTCCTGGACCGCCTGTTGTACCCCAAAATTTGCCCTCTCATTTTATCAAGATTTCCCCTCACAAGACTCTTTGGACTCCAGACAAGATTAGGATTTGCTCTCCTCAAGACATCTCCTTGCACTGTTGACCTGAAAATAGGGTTTGAGTTTGCACAGGGATTTTTGGACTTCCAATGCTCAATGTGACTTTCATACTTCATGTTGGACCTCTAAGATTTCCCATAACAAGTTTCAATTCTTGAATCAAATTTTTGCCCAGTCAATTGGACAGTTGACCTAGAAATCAACTGTATTGGGGAAAAAGTCAATTGTGGCCAATTTACAGCCAAACCTCATAATTTTTATCCACATCAACATTATAGACTCATATGAACCATTTTATCAAGTTTGGACCACAACTCCTCAAGAAATTTGATCAGATCATCAAAAGGGAAAAATGGTCATTTTTAGGGTTTTGACTGCAGAAGGGTAATTTATGATTTTTCACCTAGACAATGGCAAATTGGGTTCAAGCATGGATTCAAGGACTTAATGGCATCATCTTGACCTAATCACAAGGTTCAAAAGATCTCAAAAGCATTGGATTGACTGATGAATTTTCCAGTCAACTGATCAAAAATCAACTATACACTGAAAAGTCAAACTTTGACTTTTTGGTCAAAATCAAGTGCCAAGGGTAATTTTTCATCAAGATGTGTCAAAACATGAAACTTGTTCACCAAGAAACCTAAAATTGGAAATTAGGGTTTAAAATGGAAAATTTTCATAACTTAGAAATTTTCTAAGTTATGAAAATTTCTTATTTTTTCCCAACTTTTTCACCATGATGAAATTGGATTCAAAGAAAACTTCCAACATGAAAGTTGTAGTACTACACAAAATATACAACTTTGATTCACAAAGTTTTCCAAAAAGATGCTTGGATCTCAAGTTATGATTTTGTGAACAAGGGTCCATGAGACTTTTAACTTAGTGAAAATTTGCCCTAGTTTAGGCAGGATTTTGACCTATCTTCATGGAAATTTATCACATAGTTCTAAGTGGAATCTCAAAATGCATTTAAAAGATGGATTGTAGAGAATGTTACAAGATTTTCAAAATTTCCAAGAACTCTCCAAGATCATTCATGGTTAGGGAGAATCGAAGGATTGAAAATGGGAAATCATCACTTTTGTCCAAGGCATTTTGCACATTGATACAATTTGCAAATCTGTACAAACCTTGCTTGTACTAATTTTACAGGCCTTAATCCTTTCCACACTCATAAATTAAATGCAAACACATTGGATTAAGGCTTTGTTCTGAGCTTTAGAACATTACACATTGAATTAATCCATTTTTGGCAAAAAGATAACAATGCCATTTCCATAAAGTTCACTTTATGCAATTTTGTTTCTCTTGAGCTATGAACCCAATCTTTTGCAGCAAACCAACTCCACAAATATCAGGAAAAGTATACCAACCATGTTCAGGCTTTGAGCTAGCAAGTACAGCATTTGGCATTGTCAACTCACCTTTTGCTTCAAAAACAAGAAAGCTTGCAAAAGTGAGATAACTTTGTTATCTGATAAAAGTAAACTTTGTGAATATTTCAAACAAGTTTTACACATTGCCTAAGTTCAGAAACACGTGCTACAAGCCTCTCAAACACCCTTAAACACCAAAACACCAAGTTCGTGTCAAAACAGGGCAGGTTCTGCAGATTCACTTCCAAAACAAAATCCACTCGTGCGTTTTGTCCCAAACCACTCCAAACACATTCTAAATAATACACCTAAGCTATCCTAACCATTCTCAAGCAACTGTAACTTCATTTTCAAGCTTCACCATTTTCAAATTCTGAGTTTGCAGGTTTATTTCTATAGAGAGATTCAAGATATTTCAAAGCAAGTTGAGCATTGGGAAAGGTCAAGGGAACATCAACCAAGCTTAAAAGAACCTCAGGCCTCACTGAAAGTTGTTGCATTGCCATACTCGAACATGACTGAAACAGGTATTTCTCAACCATCTATCTCCTTATTTAGGAATCATTAGGCTTAGGTTTGTGAAGAAAAAATGTAGTCCTCATTGCTCTTGAGCTGTACATATGCATAGAATTCATTTATGTTAGCTGAGCTAGGAGAATTTGGATGTTGAAGTTATTGAATTTTTTAGGTCAGAAATTGGGGGTGATAAAATTCTCCCTAGTTTCTTAGAGTTAGATCAAGTTTTTTATATGGTTAGAATCGTGGTTTAAAGCTCTATAACTTTCATGTTATGAGTTTTTGATTTCAAGCAAAGAATAGAGAGAACAGGTATGAAGTTGCAGGCGCGCGCATTTTGGTTCTGGAGGACAGTGACGAAGTGGAAATGGGCTGGGCTTGGCTTGTCTCTACTTTTTGCACCCCCTAGCTTGCTTTCTGCACCCCCTTGGCCCATTTGATTATTTTTGTATATTTTTTTATTTCTTTTACATTTCTGACTTTTTATTTATTTTTCTAAATATTAAAAATCACAAAAAATATTCTCTTAATTTTTACATTTTTATTTTATTATTTTTATTATTTTTTATGACAAAAAATAGTTTATTAGGTTAAATATAATTTATTTTCTTGAATAAACTTATAAATAATATAAAAAATATCATACATTTTATTTTTATACTTAAAATATTATTTTCTCACAAATATTATTTTTTAACATTTTTTGTATATATATTTTTATTTATTTTCTTGTACATAAATGAATAAATAATTAATATAAAGCATATTTTCTTAAAACAAAAATTAGGGTTTCTTCACCCTTTCCAAAAAATAATCATTAATATTTTTAATATTTGTAGGACATAAATAAACTTATTTTTACATACATAAAAATAATACAAGAACATTTTTTTGCATATTTACATTTATTTACATATTTAATATTTGTTCCATTTATTTATTTTGTACAATAAATTCAATATGGTTGTAATAGTTTTAGGGTTTTTATTTTGAGCAATACCCCTTATTCAAACTTGTACCCCCTCCCCATAATTATGTTGTAATAGTCTTAGATTTACTTTTACGCATTTATTGCTTTTATATGCATGATTAGTAAATTAGGGTTTTATATGATAACCAAAAATTAAACAAAATAGCTTGACTAACACAAGACAAAAATGCATGAAAATGACAACACAATACACACAAGCACCCCTAGGGTTTCATCCACTTGTTGCCTAAAAAATGGCCATGGTATGCATGCTTGGTATCTTGGCAAAACAAAAACAAAACAAAATATCATAGTCCCTCGATGACGCTATCTTGGTTGCATATACAAAAATGATCTAGTCCCTCAAAAAACTTGCTAAGATACTTAGCACCATTGCTATCATGGTCATACGATGACCCACGCCCGTCACGTTTAACATCCAAAGACAAGGTTGTTTACCAAATACAATGTTAAAACAACAATGTCAAAGGGTTAAAAATGTGTAGGAAAGATCTTTGAGTAGGGTAGACAACTCCTAGTTACTTGATCAAACTTGCAAAACATCCTTACTATTTTTAAAAACACACAATACAATTTCAAAAAATTTCGCAAAACAAACTTTTAAACATTGAAACACTTTTTCAAAAGACAAACACCTTTGTATAAATTCAAACAAGAATCATTACAAAGGTTGCCTAAACAAAGGCCTCTTTTCAAAATACTTTCAAAACCACACACAAAAGCACCATTTCAAACAATTGAAAAGCAAAAGCAAGTGATCTAAAACAAGTAACTAAGAGCCCATGGAAAACCATGGATGAAAAGGGTGCTGCACCTTCCCTTTTCATAATCTACCCCCCGAACCCAAAAACAATCTCAAAGGTCTTTCCTGTGCTTTTTGACCTTTCCTTTGGATAAAATAAAAATTCGGTGGAGACTCTTGCTAAACCGAAACATTTGCGAATAAAAAACGCAAAACCTCAAGTCAGTTCTCCCACCGCATCACAGAACTAGCGACTCTGCTGGGGATATAATTATAAAAGTGGGGTTACCTTAGGGTTATAGATCACCTTTACATGCTTATATTGTTTGACTTGTATGCTTTACATTTGGTTCTATTGTTTGGGTTTGAATCCTCCACCCGGATTGGGGAAACATTCATAGGTAAATAGCAATACGTTGTGGAAACTGTGTGGGGTATACCGACATGGTTGAAGAAATAGCTATATTAGTGCGACATATTTGTGGGTACCGGTAGCCTTTGAGTAAATCAAAGAGAATATGGGGCCGCTGAGTGATGTCATGAAGCACTAATGGACTTTTAGAACCTTTACTTGACCAACTTGGCCTTCTTTAGGGGTAGTGAGATGACCGGCTTTGGTGCAGTCCGAAGTTGGTAGATACTCGATACTACACTCATTGAGGGTTGTTTTCTTGGAATATTTTGGTCGCCAGTAAAGTGGCTAAACTAAAACAATGAACATAGAAAATAATCCAATGATATTGAGCTCCTTAGAACCCGGTTACTATTTATAGGACAGGTTGAGCCAACTAAACTTCAAGAGGGTATTTACCTATGAAACCCCATGCAAGCCTGAAACTAGGAACTTGTGTGATTTGTTTGTACATATACTTGTGCATAACATCATAACATCATGAAGCATCATGTGCATCCACTAACCATTTCAAGGATTTGGATCTTCATCTTTGTTCCTGTTTTGTAGGTAATGGAATCACTTCGCAGGAAAATAATTCAAGTCAACCTTGTGAGAATTCCTCCTCAACTAAAGGAGCTAGCTTCAAGGATTCCTGAGAATTCTCCATTCACCGAGAGGCATGGTCGTCTTCTCAACTTAGTCAACACCAACACTGAGGAAGACATGGTGAAAGTTCTCTTCCAATTCTTTAACCCCCTACACCACTGCTTCACATTTCCTGATTACCAGCTTGTGCCTACTTTGGAGGAATTTTCTCAACTCCTGAGGATTCCTATTCTCCATCAACTACCCTACAACGGTACGGAAAGAGATCCAAAGCCTGAAGATGTTGCTCAAGCCCTACACTTGCAACCATCTGATATCATAGGCCATTGGGAAACTAGAAGTGGTGTCAAAGGTTTCTTGTTAACGTTTCTGTTTGAGAAGGCCCAAAGCTGCTGGAATTCATTGGACTTACAAGCTTTTGAGGAGATTGTAGCTCTTCTCATCTATGTGTTGGTCTTGTTCCCAAACCTTGACCAGCTTATAGATGTCAGTGCTGTCAAAATTTTCATGGCTCGCAACCTGGTGCCTATATTGCTTGGGGATATCCTCCACTCATTTCACACACGAACAATGAGGAAAAGAGGTGTTCTCATGTGCTGTACTCCTCTTCTAGCAAGGTGGTTTATTTCTCACCTTCCCCAGTCAGTCTTGAAGAATGAGCAAGGCTTGAGGTGGTCACAACGATTGATGACTCTTACATATTCAGATGTTCATTGGTGTTCTCGATCCAGAGAAAATGTTATCATCATTGATCGTTATGGGGAATTCCCTAATGTTCCACTACTTGGAATTAAGGGAGGCATCACCTACAACCCTTGCTTGGCTCTGAGACAGTTTGGGTATGCCCGAAGGGATGGCCCACATGACATGCTGATTCCAGACTTGGTTTTTGACTTCGACAACGACGATCAAGGACTCCGACAAAGGTTTATCCGAACTTGGAGGATGCCCAACAAGGTGGACAGTAAGACCTTGGGACACAAGAATTCCATCCCCCTTGAGCCTTACCTCAAGTGGGTACGAACCGGCGCCCAAAGTCTTATGATGCCTTACCCCTACATGCTTCCTGTGATCAAAGAGCCTATTATGGAAGGAGAGGTTCCATACACCCTCCTACATCCTGACATGCCAACATCACTTGAAGATTTGCAAAGGAGTTGGATACAGCTCAAGGGAGAACGCGATACTTTTGAAGCCCAATTCTACGCCAGTGAGAAGAAGGTTTTGGAACTTACTCTCTAACTTCACGAAGAGCAGACTCTCAACACCTACATAGCACTAAAAAGGATGCGCAACGTCTTTTTACATTAGAATTTTGTATTATTTTGCCCATGGGGCATTGATGTACTAAAAAATTCTTCTTATTAATATGACGTGTGTTCTTTTTTATTTGCAACAAATTTGAATTTCTGAATCCTTGAATGCATTACATGAATACATATCATTCATCATATGCATAAGCAGGTCTTTACACCAGGTTTCCTTATCTCTCTGCTATTTATTTCAGCAAGATGGATATGGAGCAGACGGTCAAAGACTTACAAGCGCGGAATTCACAGTTCCAATAGCTACTCATGACCTTGGCAAAGGGCCAGGAGGAGCTCAAAACCTTGCTGGAAAAGGAAAAGGAGAAAAAGAAAAAGAAGAGGGTGGGTGTGGCTACCATGGGTAGAAGATTTGAAGGTCAAGCTAGAAGGGTCCTGGATTTCCCCTCAACATCTGATGAAGGGGTGAGAAAGGGTAAAGAGATTGTGGTGCCATCTGAGTCTGAGGAAGAAGAGGAAGAAGAGGATGAAGACTATTCTGAACAACAGTACCCTCCTGCAGACGACAAATACAAGAACCTGGAAGAGCGTCTGGCTGCCATGGAGGTACAAAGAGTGTCTGGGTTGGACTTTGAGGAGCTAGGGTTGGTTGCTGGGATTGTGATTCCCCCTAAGTTTAAGGTACCTATATTTGCTAAGTACGATGGTTTGTCTTGTCCAAAGATGCATCTGCGATCTTACATCAGAAAAATCCAACCGCATTCTTCCAACAAGGATTTGTGGGTCCATTTCTTCCAGGACAGTCTTTCGGGGACGCAATTAGATTGGTTCTACCAGCTAGAGAGGTCTGATGTGCACAATTGGGAGGATTTGGTGGCTGCCTTCTATAGACAATATCAATATAATGCGGATTTAGCACCAACCCATACTCAATTACAGAGTATGGGCATGGTCTCAAATGAAGGTTTCAAAGAGTATGCCCAGAAATGAAGAGACTTGGCGGGATGAGTACAACCACCTCTATCTGAGAGGGAGCTGGTAGATATGTTCTTGGGTACACTGTCAGGCCTCTTTTTTAATCACCTGATTGGAAGTTCGTCTGCGGGGTTCACCGAGTTGATTCTGACTGGTGAGAGAGTTGAAGCCGGCATAAAGAGCGGAAAAATTCAAAAGGATGCATCTGCTTCCGCTGCCATCAAAAAGACCTTTCCAGCAAAGAAAGAAGTCTCAACTGTCTACTCCCAAAGAAGTCAAGGAAGAGTTGAGCGCCGACCAGCGGTGGGGGCTATAATGATTCAGAAGTCTGCAGCTGATCAGCCTAGAAACAATCAACCCAGAACCAACCAAGTAAGGGTGGAAAGGCCTGCACGGCAATTCACCCGGATAAATATGACTCCCGCATCTTTTGAAGTTAAACCTTGCAAGTTTGAAAGAGGCGCCGAAGAATCCGAATATGTCTTCTCCTTACTACCATTCAAATTCCAAGTGTGCTTATCATTCAGATATCCTGGGGCATGACACCAACAATTGTTGGGCCCTCAAGAATAAGATTCAGGATTTAATAGATGCTAAAGAAGTTGAATTCGACGCTCTTGAAAAGCCTAATGTGATCTCTGCTCCAATGCCAAAACATGGTCACAATACCTATGCTATTGAAGAGGATCTATTTGTTGCTACTGTTGATGATTTGATGACTCCGCTATAGATAATCAAGCTGAATTTGTTAAAGACTGGGATTTTCCCAGGTTGTAAAGAAGATTGCTGCCTTTGTTCATCCTTACCAACCGATTGTCCGTTGTTGAAGTTAGGCATCCAACGCCTAATGGATAACCAAGAAATCCTTTTTGAAAAGACTCCTATTACACCGACTCATGTAAATGATGTTTCGATAATTACCATATCCGCCAATCTTTCCAAGGTCTCCAAAAGACCTGTTAAGATTACATCCGATCCGAAGATTGTACCTTTGAAGATAACCATGCCGGGGCCTATCCCGTACAAGTCCAATAAATCAATACCGTGGAACTATGGGGGAGAGATCTTTTACCACGGTATTAAACAAATTGAATCAACTGAAGAGAGTTTTGATGAAGATACTTCTGACATTGGAAACATTGTCAAAATGAGTAAAATCACCCACAGTGGAAGAATTTTCTCTCCGGAGATTGCCCCTCCAAAGGAAATCTTCGGACCCTCATCCGCTCCTAAGGTTACCCCTGTGCCGGTCAACATATCTGCGAGAACTCCAATTATTGAAGAAGTTGTGACTCCTGAAGTTGTCACCTCTACTGTTGCTGATGATATAGGGAAAGGGATCTAAGAAGAGCCTGTCAGGACGAGGGCTCAGCCGTTGATCATCCCTGAAACCTCTCAAAAAGAAATGGAAGAGATTTTGAAAATAATCAAGAAAAGCGATTATAATGTTGTGGAGCAACTGGGGAAAACCCCCTCAAAAATCTCTATGTTGGCCTTGCTGCTTTGTTCAGAAGCTCATGCCAAAGCTTTGATCAGATTTTTGAAGACGGCCCATGTGCCACAAGAAACCTCCGCGGACCAGTTCCAAGAATGTGTAGCTAGCCTAACAGCAGACAACGGTTTAGGATTCTCCGACGCTGACCTAACAGTCAAAGGGAGACAACATAATGTCATTTTGCATGTCTCAGTGGAATGTAGAGGGACTACTCTAGCACACGTTCTGGTAGACACCGGTTCTTCGCTGAACGTCTTGCCAAAGAAGGCATTGGATAGGCTAGATTGTGAAGGTTTAACCTTGAAGCCCAGCAACATCATTGTCAGAGCCTTTGATGGTTCTAAACGGATGGTCCACGGGGAGATGGACATCCCGATTAAAGTGGGAACTGAAATCTTCAATTCCACATTCTATGTCATGGACATCCGTCCTTTCTATTCTTGCTTGTTGGGAAGACCCTGGATTCATCATGCTAGAGCCGTCACTTCAACTTTGCATCAGAAGCTCAAGTACCCTGTCCTGGGGAAAACTGTAACAGTTCACGGTGAAGAGGAATACATGATAAGCTATCTTAATTCTTTCCGCTATGTAGAATTGGGTGGTGAATTCATCGAAACCCCCTTTCAGCATTTTGAGGAGGTAGCTCAGGAGATTGCGGCAGCCAAGACAGTGCCTTCTGTACCCATGATTACCCGACCTCCACCTCGGATTTCGTCTCTCAAAGATGCAAAGACTGTGATTGAAGAAGGAGGAAGCACAATCTGGGGGAACTTCCCGACTTTCCATTTAAATTTGATAAATTCGGCTTGGGTTTCACTGCTTCTGCTCAAAAGGTTGTGCGTCGCTCCCGGGCTGGAGGGCCACCAGTGAAGATCACCCATCATGGAGTCAGTGCTTTGGAGGATGGTGAAGAGGAGAGCAACCTGGAAGACTGGATTTTCCCTACCGTTGAAGGAGGACTATGCAATTGGGAGACAAAGGACTTTATTCCCGTTACTTTCATCAATCAGTAATTTATCTTTCAAACATTTCTATTGGTTTGTAATAATTCTTAAACAATTCATACACTTTTAACCTTGTGCCTTACCCGAGGCATATAGGTCCATTTGTAAGGGTTTGATTTTTCATCTTCATATGCCATTTTAATGAATCATGGACGTTTTCACATATAAACTTTTGTGTTCATTTTCTTTCTTTTTACATTTTATTTGTTTAAAGGTGGCTATCCCTTACACACACCCACACTCACAAATGCAGGTACCCATCCATTCCGGATTCCATGGGTAACAATTCTGTTATGACCTCTAGTGACTCTGAAGATCTGGTCTACCATGTCGTATACGGAGGTGATGAAGACTGTGAAGTTCCAGGAGAATTGGCTAGATTGCTACAACAGGAAGAAAGGGCTATTCTACCTCATGAGGAGTTGTTATAGACAATCAACTTGGGTACAGAGGAAGACAGAAAAGAAGTTATAGTGGGTGCCAACCTAGAGCCAAGTGTCAAGGAGAACTTAGTTCAGCTGTTGAATGAATATGTTGAGATCTTCGCCTGGTCATACGAAGACATGTCGGGACTCGATACAGATATTGTGGTCCACCGTCTCCCTACAAGAGAAGACTGTCCACCAGTTAAACAGAAAGTTCGTCGCATGAGGCCCGACATGTCTGAAAAGATCAAAGCAGAAGTTATGAAGCAGTTCAATGTTGTATTTCTTGCTGTTACTTCCTATCTACAATGGGTTGCTAACATTGTGCCCGTACCTAAGAAAGACGGAAAAGTCAGAATGTGCGTGGATTACAGAGACTTAAATAGGGCCAGCCCTAAAGATGACTTTCCACTACCGCACATTGACATCTTGGTTGACAACACAGCTCAGCATAAGGTATTTTCTTTCATGGACGGATTCTCGGGCTATAACCAGATCAAAATGGCACCCGAGGACATGGAGAAAACTACTTTTGTTACACAGTGGGGTACGTTCTATTACAAAGTGATGCCATTCAGACTGAAGAATGCCGGGGCAACCTATCAATGCGCCATGGTAGCTTTGTTTCATGATATGATACATCTTGAGATAGAGGTCTACGTAGACGACATGATAGCCCATTCACAAACTGAAGAAGAACACCTCGACCATCTGCAAAAGTTGTTTGTCAGGTTGAAAGAGTACAAGCTCAGACTGAACCCTAACAAGTTCACTTTCGGAGTCAGGTCCGGTAAACTCTTGGGTTTCATAGTCAGCAACAAAGGCATCGAGGTTGATCCTGCCAAAGTCAAAGCTATACAAGAAATGCCCACCCCTCGCATTGAGAAGGAGGTTAGAGGTTTCTTGGGACACCTAAACTACATTGCAAGGTTCATTTCTCACCTAACATCTACCTGTGAGCCAATCTTCAAGCTGTTGAAGAAAGATCAGGTGGTTAAATGGAATGATGACTGTCAATTTGCTTTCGATAAAATCAAGGAGTATTTGCTAGAACCTCCTATCTTGATGCCACCCGTCGAAGGAAGGCCGCTAATCATGTATCTGACTGTCCTGGAGAATTTAATGGGGTGCGTATTGGGCCAACATGACGAGTCTGGCCGAAAAGAGCATGCCATTTATTACCTTAGCAAAAAGTTTACCGACTGTGAGACCCGATACTCACTGCTCGAGAAAACTTGATGCGCTTTGGTATGAGCTGCTCACCGGCTGAGGCAGTATATGGTGACTCATACCACTTTGCTGATCTCTAAGATGGATCCGATCAAGTACATCTTTGAGAAGCCCGCTTTATCTGGAAGAATTGCTAGATGGCAGATGATCCTGACGGAATACGATATACAATACACGACCCAAAAAGCTATAAAGGGGAGTGTGCTAGCCGATCATCTGGCCCATCAAGCTGTCAAAGATTACCAATCCATGAGGTTCGACTTCCCCGACGAGGATATCATGACTTTGGATAACATTGAAGAGAACAGACCGTATGACAGACCTGAACAAGGAACCCGATGGACCCTGTACTTTGATGGTGCCTCCAACGCACTTGGAAACAGTATCGGTGCGGTACTAATTTCACCAGAAGGTTGCCATACACCTTTCACTGCCAGACTCTACTTCAGTTGCACCAACAACATGGCCGAGTATGAAGCTTGTATCTTTGGTCTCAAGGCTGCAATTGACTTGGGAATCAAATCCTTGATCGTATTTGGGGACTCCGCTTTGTTCATCAGTCAGATTAAAGGAGAGTGGGATACTAAACATCCAAACCTCATCCCTTACAAAGAACATGTCTTGACATTGTTACCACATTTCAAGCAGATTACCTTCGAGCACTTCCCGCGAGAAGAAAATCAGCTAGCGGATGCTCTAGCTACAATGTCATCCATGTTTAAACTTAACTGGGATAATGAGGCTCCCCAAATCACCATTGAACGGATGGATGAACCTGCACATTGTCACGAGATTAATATCGAGGAAGTAGTGGACCGACCTTGGTTTCATGACGTCAAAAGGTATCTCGAGACTCAAGAATACCCTGAAGGAGCTTCAGTCAATGACAAAAATTTCTTAAGGAGATTCTCGGCCAAGTTCTTTCTGAGCAATGGTATCCTATACAAGCGCAATCATAATTGCATTCTGCTCCGTTGTATGGACAAGGTTGAAGCTGAGCAGATCATGGTTGAACTGCATAATGGTACCTTTGGCACTCACTCTAGCGGACATACGATGGCTAAGAAGATTCTGCGGGCAGGCTATTACTGGTCTACCATGGAAGCTGACTGTCATCAACATTCTTGTACTTGTCATAAATGCCAAATCTATGCGGACAAGGTACATATGCCTCCAGTTCCTCTCAATGTCTTAACAACTCCTTGGCCATTCACTATGTGGGGAATCGACATGATTGGAGAAATCAAGCCTACAACATCCAATGGACACCGTTTCGACCTGGTGGCCATTGATTACTTTACCAAGTGGGTTGAAGCGGCTTCCTTCGCATCTGTCACAGAGAATGTTATTGCCCGCTTCATCACGCAGAACCTCATTTGTCGGTATGGTATCCCCGAAAGGATTATCACTGACAACGGTATAAACCTGAACAATACTATGATCACCGCTTTGTGCGAGCAGTTCCAGATTCAACATCACAATTCATCTCCCTACCGGCCAAAGATGAACGATGTTATCGAAGCTGCAAACAAAAATATCAAGAAGATCATACAAAAGATGACAGTCACCTACAAGGATTGGCATGAGATGTTACCGTTTGCTCTGCACTGGTACCGTACCACGGCACGTACATCAAATGGGGCAACACCCTATTCTTTGGTATACGGCATGGAAGCTGTTTTACCTATCGAGGTTCAGATTCCCTCCCTGAGAATCATGAAGGATGCTGGTTTGAGTGAAGACGATTGGATTCAGACCCGACTTGATCAACTTAACTTGATTGATGAAAAGCGACTTACTGCTGTTTGCCTTGGTCAAGCGTATCAGAAACGGATGATCAAGGATTTCAACAAGAAAGTCAGACGCCAGGTATATCAAGTCGGGGATCTTGTAATCAAGCGGATCATCTTGTCGCAAAGTGATCCCAGGGGAAAATTGACTCCTTCCTACGAAGGACCACTTGTGATCAAAAACATCTTTTCTGGTGGGGCGATGATCTTAACCACCATGGACGGTGACGACCTGCCGCACCCTGCGAATGCAGACATAGTCAAAAGATACTACGCATAAACGACCCGGCAAGTTGAAAATCCGAAAGGGCGACTTTGGCAAAAATGGGCATCCCGATGAATCGAAAACCCGAAAGGGCGGTTCAGGAAAAAATTAGGGATAAATATTAAAAAAATATGTACATCCGGCAAGTTGAAAACCCGAAAGGGAGACTTGGGCAAAAAAGGGTTTCCCAGTGGACTGAAAACCCGAAAGGGCAGTCCAGGCAAAAATTAGGGAATTAAAGCGTATGACTATGTCTCGTCGGATCACTTTAAGGACAATCTCTTCATAGACAAGCTCCCGGCTTCTGATCAATTCAATCATCTTCGGACGAAGAAACGAATGGACAAGATACCCAGAGTTATGAAGGCTATAGCAGAATGGGAACCTCATGGAATTTTTACACATAGCCATCTTTCTTTGTATAAATTTTTCTCATTTTTTATGACAAGATTCTCTTACTAGGATGTCTGTCTCCTTTGTACAAAATACTTACACAAAGTCAATACAAAGATACTTCAAAGTACATAAAATTATTTGCCTTTTCTTCTTTTTACTTGTGTTTTATTTGAAAACGTCCAATGATTTGTTAAATGAGCATATGCATTTGAATATAATCACTGTTTATAAATAAACGAAACGTGAAAGAATAATTACTGACAGGTTGAAAGGATAGGAAAACATCTTTAGCCTATTACAAGAGAAATCTCCTGCAGTAAATCATCTAGATCCCCAGCGGAGCTAAAACCTTGAAATACACATCCCCAACGGAATTAAAATTCAAAATCCACGCCAGAGTCAAAACTTCAAACTCCCAATCCCCGACAGAGTTATATTTTCAAACCTTTAATTCCCATCAGAGTTAAGTTTTCAAATCCACAGCGGAGCATAAACTTTGAACTGCAGACCCTCAGCGGAGATGGAACCTTCTTCCCCAATGGAGTCAAATTTCCAACTATCAATCTACAGCGAAAATTATTCAGTTTTCCCCAGATTCCCCAACAAGTTGTCTTAAAATCTGAGAATCAACCAGATAACAGTTAACTTTTATCCCCAACCTCCGGATAATTCCCCGGTAGAGTGGCATACAACCCAAACTCCTGAACTTTTTCCAAACAGGAATAAGCTTTTTCCCCAGAGAGTCTTGAACTTACTTTCCAGCAGGATAGCTACTCCCCAGCAGTATAGATATTCCCCATAGAGTTTACTCCCTAACAGAATGAAGATTCTCATTCTTAACTCTCCAACTTGAAGTCCCCAAGGATTCAAATTCCCCTAGCAGATTGAAGATTCTCAATCTTGATTCCCCAGTGAAGTTGCCAGAGTTTTCATTACTTCTCAGCATGAATTTGTCAGAATTTTTAATCCCCTGCAGATTGAAGATTCTCATTCTCACTTCTCCAGTGAAGCCCCCAAGGTTTCAATTTCCCCAGAAGATTGAAGATTCTCATTTTTAGTTCCCCGTAGAAGCCGTCAGAGTCTTCCTTTTTCCCCAGCATATCAAGGTTTTCCTTTGTTTAATCCCCGGTAGAGATCATCAGAGTTTCCCTATTCCCCAGCCGAGTAAGGATTCCCATGGTGTAATCCCCAGTCATAGTCATCAAAGTTCTCTGGATTCCCCAAGCAGGTTTCTCAAGCAGACTTGAAGGGTCCCTATCCCCAGGGAAGTCGTGAAGGATTCTCGCATCCCCACAGAAGTTGTCAATGTTTTTGGTAATCCCCGCGAGTTGCCAAGGATTTTCTATCCCCAACTGTGGTCCAAGGATTTCTCGTCCTCAGCAATCAAGGATTTTTTAATCTCCAGCAGCGGTCAAGGATTTATTTTCCCTGACAGCAGTCAAAGATTTCATTATCTCTAGCTATCAAGGATTTACTTTCCTCAGCAAGACAACTAATCAGCTTACATGCACATACATTACATTCATGTATCATAAACATTGATAAAGCACATTTCATTGCATCATACATTTCATGCAACATAACTTTGTGTTTCAACTAACATTTTACCCTTTTCAGGATAAGATTAACAGCTATCTTTAACAAATATCAAGATTTCAGATACAGTACGGATACACTCCAGACACGGAAGTCATTCTGTTACTCAACCAGATCTCTTATTCAGATACAGTATGGATACACCCCAGACACGGAGGTAATTATATTACTCATTCAGAATTTCAAGTTAAGATACAATACAGATATGCTCCAGACACGGATGCCATTTTGTCGCTCATTCATACTTCAACAATCAGATACAGATTGGATACGCTCTAAACACGGAAGCCATTCTATTTCTCATTCAGATTCAACTATCAATTTCAAGTCCAGATACACTCCAGACACGGAAGTCATTCTGTCACTTATTCATATCCCAGTTACAGTTCGGGTACACTCCAGACACGGAAGTCATTCTGTTACTCATACAGATCTCAAATACAGATGCAGTCCAAATACACTCCAGACACGGTTGCCATTATGTCACTTATTCTGACTTTTTCCGCAGCTCATAGATGCTCCAGACACGGATGTCATTTTGTCGCTTATTCAGATTTCAGATTCAGATACAATACAGATACACTCCAAACACGACAGTCATTCTGTTATTCATTCAAGAATCAAATACAGTTACAACTCGGATACACTCCAGACATGATAGTCATTCTGTTATTCATTCAAGAATCAAATACAGTTACATTTCGGATACGCTCCAGATGCGGACGCCATTCCCTTGCTCATACAGATTCAATCTCCAGACTCAATCTCCAGATACAACTCAGATATGTTCCAGATATGGATACCATGCTGATGTTCATTCTCCTGATTTTCAACAAACATCCTTGGATGGCATCTTTAAGCCCATCTCCAGCAAGATTCAATCATCTTCAAATGGCATCTTTAAGCCCATTCCCTCAACCACATTTTGACGAGTGCAAATTTACGGGCACTCTAGTGTCCAATCATCTTTTACCTTCGAGTCACGAACGACAAACTCGCCAATCTAACTCTTCAGGTTCAAGAAGATTGAACAGGGGCTGCTGTTGTACCCCAAAATTTTCCCTCTCATTTTATCAATATTTCCCCTCACAAGACTCTTTGGACTCCAGACAGGATTAGGGTTTGCTCTGCTCAAGACATCTCCTTGCACTTTTGACCTGAAATTAGGGTTTGAGTTTGCACAGGGATTTTTGGACTTCCAATGCTCAATGTGACTTTCATACTTCATGTTAGACCTCTAAGATTGTCCATACCAAGTTTCAATCCTTGAATCAAATTTTTGCCCAGTTAATTGGACAGGTGACCTAGAAATCAATTGTATTGGGGAAAAAGTCAACTGTGGCCAATTTACAGTCAAACCTCATAATTTTTTATCCACATCAACATTATAGACTCATATGAACCATTTGATAAAGTTTGGACCATAACTCCTCAAGAAATTTGATCAGATCATCAAAAGGGCAAAATGGTCATTTTTAGGGTTTTGACTGCAAAAGGGCAATTTCTGACTTTTCACCTAGCCAATGGCAAATTGGGTTCAAGCATGGATTCAAGGACTCAATGGAATCATCTTGACATAATCACGAGGTTCAAAAGATCTCAAAAGCATTGGACTGACTGATGAATTTTCCAGTCAACTGATCAAAAATCAACTGTACACTGAAAAGTCAAACTTTGACTTTTTGGTCAAAATCAAGTTCCAAGGGTAATTTTTCATCAAGATGTGTCAAAACATGAAACTTGTTCACCAAGAAACCTAAAATTGGAAATTAGGGTTTAAAATGGAAAATTTTCATAACTTGGAAATTTTCTAAGTTATGAAAATTTCTTATTTTTCCCCAGCTTTTCCCAACTTTTTCACCATGATGCAATTGGATTCAAAGAAAACTTCCAACATGAAAGTTGTAGTCCTCCACAAAATCTACAACTTTTATTCATAAATTTTTCCTAAAATATGCTTTTATCTCAAGTTATGATTTTGTGAACAAGGGTTCATGAGACTTTTAACTTAGTGAAATTTTGCCCTAGTTTAGGTAGGATTTTGACCTATCTTCATGGAACTTTTTCACATAGTTCCAAGTTGAATCTCAAAATTAATTTCAAATATGGATTGTAGAGCATGTTACAAGCTTTCAAAAATGTCCAATAACTCTCTATGATCATTCATGGTTAGGGAGAATCGAAGGATTGAAAATGGGAAATCATCACTTTTGTCCAAGGCATTTTGCACATTGATACAAGTTGCAAATCTGTCCAAAGCTTGCTTGTACTTGTTTTACAAGCCTTAATCCTTTCCATACTCATAAATTAAATGCAAAAAAATTGGATTAAGGCTTTGTTCTGAGCTTTAGAACATTACACATTGAATTAATCCATTTTTGGCAAAAAGATAACAATGCCATTTCCATAAAGTTCACTTTATGCAATTTTGTTTCTCTTGAGCTGTGAACCCAATCTTTTGCAGCAAACCAACTCCACAAATATCAGGAAAAGTATACCAACCATTTTCAGGCTTTGAGCTAGCAAGTACAACATTTGGCATTGTCAACTCACCTTTTGCTTCAAAAACAAGAAAGCTTGCAAAAGTGAGATAACTTTGTTATCTGATAAAACCAAACTTTGTGAACATTTCAAACAAGTTTTACACATTGCCTAAGGTCAAAAACACGAGCTACAAGCCTCTCAAATACCCTTAAACACCAAAACACCAAGTTCTTATCAAAATAGGGCAGGTTCTGCAGATTCACTTCCAAAACAAAATCTGCTCATGCGTTTTGTCCCAAACCACTCCAAACACATTCTAAACAATACACCTAAGCTATCCCAACCATTCTCAAGAAACTGTAACTTCATTTTCAAACTTCACCATTTTCAAATTTTGAGTTTGCAGGTTGAGTTCTATAGAGAGATTCAAGATATTTCAAAGCAAGCTGAGCATTGGGAAAGGTCAAGGGAACATCAACCAAGCTCAAAAGAACCTCGGGCCTCACTGAAAGTTGTTGCATTGTCATACCCGAACTTGACTGAAACAGGTATTTCTCAAACTTTTATCTCCTTATTTAGGAATCGTTAGGCTTAGGTTTGTGAAGAAAAAATGTAGTCCTCATTGCCCTTGAGTTGTACATATGCATAGAATTCATTTATGTTAGCTGAGCTAGGAGAATTTGGATGTTGAAGTTACTGAATTTTTTAGGTCAGAAATTGGGGGTGATAAAATTCTCCCTGGTTTCTTGGAGTTAGATTAAGTTTTTTATATGGTTAGAATCGTGGTTTAAAGCTCTATAATTTTCATGTTATGAGTTTTTGATTTCAAACAAAGAATAGAGAGAACAGGTATGAAGTTGGAGGCGCACGCATTTTTGTTCTGGAGGACAGGGACGAAGTGGAAATGGGCTGGGCTTGGCTTGTCTCTACTTTTTGCACCCCCTAGCTTGCTTTCTGCACCCCCTTGGCCCATTTGATTATTTTTGTATATTTTTTTATTTCTTTTACATTTCTGACTTTTTATTTATTTTTCTAAATATTAAAAATCACAAAAAATATTCTCTTAATTTTTACATTTTTATTCTATTATTTTTATTATTTTTTATGACAAAAAATAGTTTATTAGGTTAAATATAATTTATTTTCTTGAATAAACTTATAAATAATATAAAAAATATTATACATTTTATTTTTATACTTAAAATATTATTTTCTCACAAATATTATTTTTTAACATTTTTTGTATATATATTTTTATTTATTTTCTTGTACATAAATGAATAAATAATTAATATAAAGCATATTTTCTTAGATTTACTTTTATGCATTTATTGCTTTTATATGCATGATTAGTAAATTAGGGTTTTGTATCATAACCAAAAATCAAACAGAATAGCTTGACTAATACAAGACAAAAATGCATGAAAATGACAACACAATGCACACAAGCACACCTAGGGTTTCATCCACTTGTTGCCTAAAAAATGGCCACGGTATGCATGCTTGGTATCTTGGCAAAACAAAAACAAAACAAAAGATCATAGTCCCTCGATGACGCTATCTTGGTTGCCTATACAAAAATGATCTAGTCCCTTAAAAAACTTGTTAAGATACTTAGCACCATTGCTATCATGGTAATACGATGACCCACGCTCGTCCCGTTTAACATCCAAAGACAAGGTTGTTTACCAAATACAATGGTAAAACAACAATGTCAAAGGTTTAAAAATGTGTAGGAAAGATCTTTGAGTAGGGTAGACAACTCCTAGTTACTTGATCAAACTTGCAAAACATCCTTGCTATTTTCAAAAACACACAATAAAATTTCAAAACATTTCTCAAAACAAACTTTCAAACATTGAAACACTTTTTCAAAAGACAAACACCTTTGTATACATTCAAACAAGAATCATTACAAAGGTTTCCTAAACAAAGGCCTCTTTTCAAAATACTTTCAAAACCACACACAAAAGCACCATTTCAAACAATTGAAAAGCAAAAGCAAGTGATCTAAAACAAGTAACTAAGAGCCCATGGAAAACCATGGATGAAAAGGGTGCTAGCACCTTCCCTTTTCATAATCTACCCCCCGAACCCAAAAACAATCTCAAAGGTCTTTCCTGTGCTTTTTGACCTTTCCTTTAGATAAAATAAAAAGTCGGTGGCGACTCTTGCTAAACCGAAACGTTTCGAACAAAAAACGCAAAACCTCAAGTCAGTTCTCCCACCGCATCACACCTCCCTTTCGGGTTTTCAGTCCACCGGGATGCCCTTTTTTGCTCAAGCCGCCTTTTCAGGTTTTTGACTTGCCGGGTGTACAATTTTTTTGTATATATCCCTAATTTTTTCCCGAACTATTTTAGTTTGGGATGCCCTTAATTTTAGTGAGGCCTGCCAACCTAGCGGGTCTTTTTCATGCGTAGTATTTTCTGACTATGTCCGTGCTCATAGGATGTGGAGAGTTGTCACCGCCTATGACAACAAGTGTTGTAGAAATGCCAAAAAATGTTTATGTGATCGCATGTGCCCTTTCATACGTGGGAGCCTGTGTGGGGCTGCTTCAGGATGAATCTGCTGCACCTGGTGTTTGATCAAGTTTCTGTTAGTCTTGAATTTCCTAGGTATCTTTTCTAAGAACAGTCATGGAAGGATTTGAAGACATGATAATGACACCATCTGATATTACTAGCACAGACAAGAAATTTGGTGGTACCAAAGATTCAAATTTCATAGTGATTTTCTGCTGGAATCCTCGACCAATTTAACATCCCCCGACTGATTCAGATGGAGATCTGCCCCTGGTTATTCAGCATTTTTGGAGTGATTCTTTGCATATTGGCTTGACTGCCCCAAATTAACACCATGTCATGCCCCTTGATTATGAAAGGCTTGTTATAGGAAATATTTTCCCGTCTGAGGTGATTCTGTCCATTTAGGGGGTCTTCGTTCACTGAATATTCATTGTGTGAATTTCTCTGCCATTTGAACAATTAACCATATGCAAACAATGTCATTTAAAGAATGCAAATCTTATGCCTGTCTTGAAATTTTTTGAAAATGCATTTTTTGTAGTAAAACAAAATTTGCAAGAATGTGATATCAACTCATGATTTATAGCAAACCTTACAAACTTCAGGATACCTTAGTAACAATATGCTCTCGAACTAACCCATGCTTCAGCTAGGACTTTTAAGGGTTGTAACGTGGCCTGGTTCACGGTTTAAGAAACAAAGGATAAAGGCTCAAAATTTATTTGTACCCACCCGTTCTTCATGATGTTCTTCAGTCATATGCTCAGTTAATTGTGCGTTTCAAATCCCAGTTGAGTTCTGGAATGTTGGCCCCGATATTCTGGTGATGGTTCAGAAACTAAACGTTTGTTTGAGAAGGCAGTCAATTTTGTGACCTTTTCTTTTTGTTGAGGATTTGTAGGACCTCTTTCTTTTTTGATTTGGATATCCATGTCTTTTGCCTAAACTGTTTCTTTTGTGATTACATCCAGCAGGATGCCCCAGTTTTTTTCTTAAGTCTCCTTCATAGGTTTTGACTTAATGGGGTTTAATTTTGAGAGATAATGACTGCATGTTCTTAATGATTATATGGAACCATCACCATCTTTTGGAGAGCATCTTCTACATTATTTGTCGTGTATGAAGGGAAAGCTTGCGACTGAATGCACATATGAATTAATTGAGAAAACTACCCTGCCCCAGGTTATGATTAAGGGTTTTAATTTGTGTGAAAATAAAACTCCTACTTCTTAGGCTCAAAGGGGTCGACTAGGGATTATCTTCCTTATAACTCCACTGTTTAGGATTTAAAAGAACGTGTGTACATCGTCAGCAGGGTGTGTTCAAAAGCATACTGTAGAGATTGTGATATCGTTTTTGTCATCCTCCCTCTAAAGGCTTAGAGCTTTTAATCGAGAGTTGGAAGTAAAAACACAATTTAAGAATAATGAAAACAAATTAATTCAAGACAAACATGTGCAATGCATTAATGAAATAACAAAGTTTGACATTATAATAATTGTTTGAACAAACAAAGAAAATACAACTTGAGAATTCAAATGAACAAAAATGCTCTCAATTCTGGCCATGATTTGGCATTGGAGTAGTGATCACGTTGTGATTCTTAGGAGGTTCGAACTCAATCTCCTTGGAGTCAATCATATTTTGAATCTTGTATTTCAGTTCCCAACAATCGTTAGTATCGAGCCCAGGACTCCCAGAATGATAGGCACACCTTGCATCAGGATTATAGTTAGGAGAAGAAGTCTTAGGGTTTGGATGAGGTCATATTAACGTAATCAAATTCATCCTCAACATATGTTTTAATGCTTTAGACAGCGACATGTTGATCTTGGTAAACTTTCTCTTAGGCTCGTCTTGCCTTTGTTGATTACCCCATTGTTGTGGTCATTGCACGTATGCTGAATTAGAGACCAGCACTGCCCCTACAGATTGGTGGTAGTCTGCCTTATTACGACCTTTCTGGCTATACACAACATTTGCTTCCCTCTTACCAGCAAATGGATTCTTCTCAGCATTAGAAGATGCATCCATTTGGATCTTCCCACTCTTGATACGACTTTCGATCCTTTCTCCAGTCAAAACCATCTAGGTAAACCCGGATGAGGAACTCCCAATCAGCAGATTAAAGAACGAGCCTGTCAGAGTGCCCATGAACATGTCTTCCATTTCCCGATCATTAAGAGGAGGTTGTACCATGCCAGCTAGATCCCTCCATTTCTGGGCATATTCCTTGAAGCCTTCGCTAGAACCAATAGACATGCTTTGAAGTTGTGTACGAGTTAGGGCGAGGTCAACATTGTATTGGTACTGCTTGTAGAAAGCAGCAGCCAAGTCCTCCTAGGTATGAATGTTTGTTCTTTTTAGCTGATAGAACCACTCCAGTTGAGTTCCAGCTAAATTTTCTTGGAATAAATGAACCCATAACTTCCGGTCAGCAGTGTGAGGTTGGATCTTCCTGACATAGGACCTTAAGTGCAACTTAGGGAAGGAGACACCGTCATACTTAGAAAATGTGGGAACCTTGAACTTTGGTGGTATGAACACTCCGGGAAGCATCCCTAACTCTTCAAAGTCCAAGCCAGGTACCAGCTGAATCTCCATAGCAATGAGACGATCCTCTAGCTGCTTGTATTTATCACCAGCAGGAGGATATTGTTTCTCAGAGTAATCAGCTTCTTCTTCATCAGCCTCGTGGTTGTTGACTTATTCATGATTATCCCTTTCGTTTGATGGAGTTGTGAGATCTAGAGCTTGCTTAACCGATCCTCCGAGTATTATTCCCATATTTAAGATGCCAGTTGGCTTATTTGGCTTCTTGGTCTTCTCTTTGACGACTAGAACTTTCAGATCTTCTTGTCCTTGGGCCAAAGCCATGAACATTTGTTTGAACTGAGCTTTTTGAGCTTGAAGATCCTTTACTATTTGTTCAAGAGCCATTTCTTCTTGCTGAAATAAAAAGCGAAGGGATAAGAAACCTGTACTAGAAATCCTGTTATGAAATGGCATGCATGCAATGTTTTCAATGATCTCGCGGGGTAAACAAGAAAATTTGCAGCTTTGATTGAAGAACTTCATATCGTTGAGTGTCCTTCTACAAGAGTCAAGCTCACCATATCAAGTGGGTCATAGCCCCTGACTCAAGTTGTCATTTTTTGGTCTTTTAACGGCATTGGCCAGAGGAAAATAAATCCCCCTGCCCCTTGCTAGACGTTTGATTTATCATAACCTGCATCACAAACCCTTGAGATCCTTGAAATGGTTAAGGAAATATCGTGGCATGATGTTATGATGTGTATGCTATGTGTTAAGCAAAAGTGTAAGGTGATGAAGACAAGTGAGTCTAAGAAGTCCAGGTTACTGGATAATGACTGTAAACAAATCCTGCAAGGAGATTATGTTGTTAGATAAAAACCCTGCAAGTAGCTCAAGTTAAAAGCAAACAAATCACACAAGCAGCCTTAGGTTTAGGATTTCCTGGGGTCTTTAGGTAAGTACCCTCTTGAAATTTAGTTGGCTCAACCTGTCCTAGTAATCGGGTTCTAAGGGATCTCAATATCACTGATCTTTCCTACAAGTTTTGTTCCGATCGACAATTGACTTGCCAACAAATAAAACTCGGGAGTCAAATCTCAACGAGTATAGTATCGAGTATCAACCGAATTATGACTACACCAAAGACGGCTATCTCACTACTTCCTAATGGCCAAGTTGGTAAATTAAAGGTTCTAAGGTCAGTTGATGCTTTATAACACCACGCAGCGGCCCCGTATTCTCCTTGATTACTCAAGGGCTACGAATACCAACCAAAGTGTCACATCAACGTAGCTATCGCTTCAACCGTATCGGTATGCCCCGCACAGTTTCCACGATCTATTGCTACTTACCTAAAGGGTGCCCCAGATCCGGGTGTAGGATCTATAGTAACCAAAACAAAGCCATCAAAAGTAAAGCAATCATAGCATACAAAGTAGTTAAATAATGAACTAACTCTAAGGTAACCCCAGTTTTGTATTCCCTATCAGAGTCTCCAGTTCTGTGATATGGTGGCAGAACCGACTGTTGTACTGGTTTTGCGTTTGTGTTCACAAATGTTGTGGTAAGAAAGAGTCTCCATCGACTTTTCTTTTATCCAATTTAAGGAAAGGGTGAAAAGAACATAAAAAAGACCTTTCGAGATTTTTCTGAGTAAGGGGGTAGATTATGGAAAGGGAAGGTGTTAGCACCATTTCCATCCGTAGTTTTCTACGGGCTCTTAGATGCTTAGCTCATGTTTTGAAAATTTCTTGTGCTTTGTGTGTTTTGAAAATTGTTTTGGAAATGCCTTAGTGCGGCGATTCTCTTTGTGATAACTCTTGTATCAGTCCTCAAGAGTGTTGACAAGGCAAATGTTTTTTTGAAAGCGTTTTGAAATATTTTTGTGTAGGTGTAAAAAGTTGTTTTGAGCAAGCATCTAAGAAATTATCTACTTATACTCGAAAAGGTCGTTCTTTTCCTCCTAACCTTTAGATAGTGTTATCCTACTATAAGTGAGTAGGTATCCCTATATTTGGATGTTTGAGGGACAAGCGTAGGGTCGTCATTATGGCCATTGAAGGAATCATGTAGGGATACCTTAGCCGTTTAAAGGGACTGTCATCATATATCTGTAGAAAACATCAAGGGACAAGATCATTTCTTGTAGGCAACTCGAGGGACATTAAGAGACTATGATCTTTATGATGACTTTAAATGAGGGTTTTTGCTAAGGGTATACCTAAGTTCGAGGGACATAACCATTTTTTTCCGAGGCAACGAGAGAGGTTACCCTAGAGGTGCAAGTGTGAGAAGTGTGTTCAATTTAGTTATATTTATCTTGAAATTAGGGTTTTCTACTGTTTCTTTTTAGATCTTGCCATACATGCCTAATTACCAGCAGTTAAATATATACAAGTTTACAAGAAATATAAAGGCGATAAATAAAGTTCCTACGCTATTACAGGGCTTTGGTGTAGTTACATAAATAATGAAACTGCGAGAATTTAAACTATGGCTATTACAATTATTATGCGACCTATACAATTTGTCTAATAAATATAAATACCAAATGAATAGAAATAAAAATAAGAAAATTGTTAAGAAAATAATTAAAATCTAAGATTCTAAGTGTTAGAAAATATATTTTTTGGAATTTTTTGTTTGAAAAGTAATAAAAGTGTGAATTAATAATTAAAAACCTAACTCTGATTAATTTACAAGTTAATTATGAAATAAAATCAATATTGATTAAATCAAAACAACTTTTATGTCAAAAATTATTTTAATTAATTAAATGCCTAAAACTAATATTTAATGATTTTTTTGTGATTTTATATGTTAATTAAATTAATGATAGAAAACAAATTAAGTGAAAAATAAATAAATGAAAAGGGTTAGAAAAGAAAATAGTCAAAAAAGTGAAAAATGCATAGGATGGTGTTGAACCCATGCCCCTTGGGTCACAGTAAGGCGCCTCATCCACCAAGCCAAGCTATTGTTTGTGATTCAAACTTGTTCTACGTAATAACAGGAACTCATTTGGTCAGTTAATAAACATTAGCAATACATGAAATTAATTATATGAATGTTCGAAAGAAAAGAAAATCGGAGAAGATGAGTATGCTTGTTTCAAGCATCAATGGCCATGACTTTCGACCTATTCTTACCCTTAGGTACCTCAGGAATGATTTGAAATTGATGGCTTGGACTGAAAGTGGTTGATCTTGGGTTTTGACTTTGTCCTAGTTTTGACAAAATTTGAGGTGTTTAGAGAGTGTTCTTGGGCAGCCAATTTGGTGCTTTCTTGTGTATGAGGGTGTTGTATTTATATATAGGAGGAATTTAGGTCAAAAATAATGGAAGAAATCTCGTGGTATCAATTGCATGATTTGTTTCCAAAATTCATTTGAAAAACTTTCCAAACTTGTGAAAATCTTGTCTTAATGATATTTTCTTGGTTATCACGATTTTGACAGCTTTCTATGAGCTACTTGGACCCCAAGAAATTCAAATATTAAGCCTTACATGCCTTGTGCATTAATCTTGCATTTTATTTGATTTAATTTGAGTTTAAATGAATAAAATAAAAAATAAATGAAATAAAAATTAAAATAATGCATGTATCGGTTTATGGGTTCTTAATAATGTTGTGAACATGTTCAAACCTTAAAACCTAGGCCCATTAGTCCACAAGTTCAATATTTCTCAATTTTCACTTCATGCACTTTCTCAAAAATTGCCCAATTTGTGCAAGCCATAACTTGCTCAATTTTTATCTTTTGGAGATGATCTTTGACTTTTTAGAAATATCAATATGTATAATTCAATCCCTCTTTTGATCATTTTGGCATTTGAAGATTTTATCTTGATGTAAAAGGTCTTGGAAAAAAGTGTCTTTTGTTGACTTTTTGATAATGACCTGTAATGTATGAGCTTGTATCTTTCATATGGTGCATTTTTGGACTTGAGGTAAAAATATAAGTTGTAGGGAATTTGATTCTCTTTAAAATGAGCTTTGGTTGGGGAGAAATGGATGAAGTATGTGAATGTTATGCCGGGTCAAATTTCAGTTGACTTTTCCTATAGAAACCCAAATTTAGCAATTCTTGACTTTTGATAGATTAGGAGCATTTCTTGAGGAATCACGATCGACCCTTGATCAAATGATGTGTATCACTTCAAAATGTTGATGTTGACCAAAAATCTTGAAGTTTGACTGTATATGGGCCACAGTTGACGTTTGACCCAGTATAGTTGATTTTCAAACCTTTGAGCAATTGACTGAGAAAACTTGTAGTGTAAGGCATGGAATTTGTCATGAACAATCTTGAAGACATATTAGGACAATGGAAAACATTTGAAACCTTTGGAGATCAAACATCTTGGTGAAAAGTGAAACCCTAGTTGGAAGTCCATTGCTGGGGAGGAGAATTTGTCTGGTCAATTCATGGTCAACCTTGAGCAATTGAGAATATTAATGAGCATGTATTGAGTATAAATGGGAGGGAAAATTTTGGGGTACAAGAAATATCTTCTGCTGGATTGATGAAAACTGTTACCAGGTTTGCCAAGTTCTATGAGACTCTTGTTAAGGAATTTATTGTTAATATTCCTATTGACTGTGTTGATCATAAGAGTAAGGAGTATTGAAAGGTGTTTGTTAGAGGTAGGTGTATAAAATTTTACCCTTCTATCATAAATAGATTTCTGGATAGGTCTGAAGATGACTATTGTGAGCTGGAAGTAACTGACAATCAAGTGTGCAAAACCATCACTGCTAACCAAGTGAGTGAGTGGCCTATGAAGAATAAGCTTCTTATTAGCAAGCTAAGTGTGAAATATGTTATCTTGCATAGAATATGAGCTGCTAACTTGGTTCCTACTAATCATACTTTAACCATCACTATTGGCTTAGGAAATTTTATTTATGCTGTTGGGAACAAGAAACTGTTTGATTATGGTACTTACTTTTTTTACCAGACTATTAAGCATGTAGGAACATGTGCCATTAAGATTCCTATTGCCTTTCCTTCCCTTATCTATGGAATTATTCTTAATCAACATCATGGGATTCTAAGTGGTAATGATGTAGTGTGTAGGAGGGAGTCTGCTTTGACCCTTCACTTCAAGCTTTTTTCAAGAAAACATTTCCTAGACATTGTTTTGACATCTACATCTGCTGAAAATAAGACATCCATCAAGGATGACATGATCACTGAACTAAGGGAAGCCTGCAAAGAATTAGATGATGTGATCAGAGTTAGCTCAACAAGAAAGATAACTTTTGAAAAGATGATCAAGGAGATGCAGAAGGACAATACTTTGATGATAAAGTGAGCTCTGAAAAAGAAGATTCTAGTGACGAAGGAAGTTTTGGCTCTGCCAAGTCTACTGGTCCTGAAGACAGTTAGACTATTTGATGTTTATTCATCTGACCCCTTTGTTTCTTTTTGGCACTTGTATATGCTTAAAATTTAGATTCTATGGTCTGTACCTATATTATTGATACTCTCTTGAATTCATCCTTCTACTTGACATATTATGACTAAAAAGGGGTAGAGAAACTGACAGACTGGCCACTGACTAACCACTGATTGAGGGGGAGCCTCATGTCTCTGAAGATGTTATGACATCTTCTTATGCTAACAGCTAACTGCTAACTGGGTTTTTTGTTTTGCTTGGTTTGCTTATGTTGCTACTGTGATAATGTTCCGATAATGTCCTCAAATAATTTTTAGCCAAAAATTGCCAAAGGGGGGGGGGTGTAAGTGTTTGTTGGCAGCAATTTTGGTAAAACAATGACTTGATAATATTTTGTTAAATTTCTTGACATTTGAAGAAAACTGTTTTGAATGATGTCAAAGCAGATGTCTTGACATCTGCCTCCTGAACTAAACGCAACTCATATCAGTTTAAGTTTTCAGTTTCTTGTTTTTATGCGCGCAATAATTCATGATTTGTGACTTATAGGCTGCGAAAAATATGGAGGAATATTTTTCTATTTACATTATCCTTATGGATTATATCTTGGCCTATTTTCATGGAAATATTCAAAAGATTGGAATATTTGTTTTTCAGCCCAAACTCACTGTTGCACCTTTATAAGGACTTGCTTCCTTATTCATTCAACTGCAACTTTTGAAGAAGAATACTTTCTTTCTGTTTTAGATGTCTAAGCCTTTTAATTGTCATACACTCTAGTATTGATTTAATACTTGAGTTTTTATTTGAGTTTTTAATTATGGATCATTCATAAGCTTTTAAGTATTGAATGATTGAAGTCTTTAAAACTTAATATTTATGTAGTTCTTCACTGTAAGTGATTGAAGGGATTCGAGGATCGCCCAATACCTAGGTGTGTCTTAGGTAGAAGTATAGCACGGGTAGTGATTAAGTGATTAGATCGTAAACTGGTTTTTTACTGAGGGTCTATGAATTGATAATATTTAGTGGACTTGTCACTGGCTTGGTATCCCCTAGAGTAGGTGTTGTTGTACACTAAACGGGGTTAACAATCCCTTGTGTTTTTATTGTTTTACTTTTGTTGCAATTTACATTGTCCTCAGATATTTGTGCCGTGACATCTTCTTCGACATCTCATATCTGATACCAGAATTACACTCGTACTCAAGCAACCGTGAAACCTCTTCTGGGATTTCATCATATTCTTCTTCTTTAGCCACATACACGGGATATTTAAAGTTGGGAGACGGTGCAGGGTTATTACATTCGGCATGTTTTTTTAATTAATCTGCACATATGATTTATGATTGATTTTAGAAACTGACACGTTTAACAAGTGATTATGCAAATTTATTTACGGTTATTATTTTTTTCGAAAGGTTTTTTATGATTACAATTTTTCAAGAAAAAAATAGAAAATAAAGACATAGTTTACAAATAAAAAACAACTTTTATTAATGATCTTAAAATTCAAAATAAAAGACACGCCCATACAACATCTCTTTCACCTTGGGCAGAGTGAACGACTTTTGAAAAGACAAACAAAAAACAAAATACTTTGAAATGTGAATGCAAGAAGGAACATCAACAGTGATCCAATTCTGGATTATGACTCCATGTGTCTCAAAAGTCGGTATCTCTTGCTCTGGCTCATCTTTAAGAATAGTGTTGATCTTTGGAGTTGTCGGATGGAGATATCCTGCACTGTGAAAGATATCTTGATATGATGAAGTCAATGTAGAATTCTCATCCCTCAGATTAAAACCAAGCAAGAAAAAATACTAAACCTCTGACGAACACCAAGCTTCAGATGACTTAATTCTTCATAAAAATTGGGCAGAGTAACGGCTGTATATAGAGGAATTCTCAATCACAGACAAAGCAAAATCAGAATAACCTGCACACAAAGAATGTCCACCCAATGCCTTGGAGTAAATCCCAAGACTTCAGACAGAATAACAATAAAGCAACAAGGTCCTCAAGTATTAAAGCATTTATCCTAAGTCTGAATGATCCACAACTCCGCAATGCTAAGGATAGTAATTAGATAGTCCAAGTAACCTTAAAGTTTTTAATGTTCAAGTTGATTATTAAGTGTCTTTAAAAGAAAATAAAAACTCAAATGAGCCAAAATAAAATGACATAAAGATAAATTCTCAAGTGAACAAAAGGAAAATAGCATGAGATGTAAATGCTAAAATAATTGGTACATAAAAGTAAAGGCACAAAATAAAGGCATAAAGTAAAGTTAATTGTTAGTGAATTAGAAGTTAGAAGTCAAGTACAAAAGGTTAGTTGAATGACCATCTTGAAGCTTGCTTTTAAAAACTCATTAGAAGATTGATAAAATCAAATCCTCTCAACATTAAGTTTCATTTTCTTTTTGTCAAGTATATAATTCATTTCCAGTGCTCAAAGCAATCACATATGATAACGATGTTCAAATGATTCACTTAGACTAAAATTCATGAAGTTCATTAGAGAATTGATAGAATCAAAGCCTCCTAACAATGAACTTCAAAATTATTGGATCAAAGGTTTCAAATTAAACATACTTAGGCTTGCAAACATAGATTTGTGCCATGAATGGCCATTTTTCAAATTGGGACAAGTTTAGCGCTATGTTAAGCAACCGTGAGTGGACTTATGTAGAAGCCACGCCTATTTTGAGGTTGGTCAATAGCAAACTATGTATCAAAAATGTTAGAGAAATGATATGTAGATCATTCTCCAAAATACATGTAGCACAAGTAAAAACAAGAAAGGGATAAGATGAAGAGGGAGTGGAATGATAGTGTAGCCAATGTATCAGATGAAATTAGTGTTTCAAATATCATCAACATCATTCATCCATTTTGGTGGATTTGGTTTTTCAACCTATCAACACCCAAGATCCAATAAGGTTGAGGAACTTGTCCCAAAAAAAAATTCAAGTGTCTCCAAATCAGGACCAATCAAAAAAATAATAAAATATATATAATATAACACAAATTTAAATGATTTAAAAATGAAATAATTGGTCAAATACACAACATGTACTAAAACACCAAATAAAAATCCTAAAAAAAATATCATAAGTCAAACATGAGTCAACAAGTGTTGACTAAATTTTTTAAATTCAAAAACTGATTTTAAAATATAAAGAAATAAGCAAAATAAATCAAAATTTGTGAAAAATAGTAAAATCAAAAATTAAAATAAAATGAGGTCACCTATATTTGTCAAGAGGTCATTGGATCCTTCCATTTTTTTTCAAAATTTAAAATTTAAGAAAGGTACTTTGAACAATTAAAACAAGCCAAATAAAGTTAAAAATCATAAAAAAATACCAAATCACAAAATAAAATTGTGAAAAAATAAAAACCGGAAAGAGAAAAATCAAAAATGTGTTTTTGATAATTTTTTCATGATTTTAGAAGTTGAAATGATTTTTTTATGAATTTTTGAAGTTTAAAACAATTAAATTAAAAGTAAAAATTTAAAAATAATATCAAAATAATGTGGTGCATTTGATTCAACTCACTTATCCACCGTGTCAGATCCAAATGCGCTGAAGCTAGGATGTATGGTGATCATCACTGAAACGCGCACAAGCAACACAAAAATACCCCAACCAATCAGATTAAAACAAAATGGCTTAAGATCATTGGTTAAAGAGAGACACGTAGGTCGTCTTCAACCTCCATACATCTGCAAATAGGTCAAGGACGAGATTCTTCAAACAGAACTTAAAAGCTCAGAGTGGTATCATTGGATTCATCTCTTCCAGATGATCCTAATCTTACCCTCGCGAAAAATTTCTTTAAAGTGTAGCTCACTCAATTTGAGAAAAAATAGAGAGTTTTAAAAATTTTTGAAATTGAAAACAGATGCATCAAATGCATCAATTAATTAAAATTAAACCATCAGTAAGCATCAATGAACATCATCGACCATTCCATTAATTTGAGTTAGAATAATTAATGCCTTAAACTACCTGAATGAAGTATGAAGAAATTGCTCTGAAACTTGACTTGGCTAGCGCGATTTAGAGCACCTCAAGGCTTAATTATTCCTTTATTAGCTTCACTGAAGTTCAAGGATGAAGAATGAAAAAAGAAATTGGAGCTCGGAGGGAGGAAATTGTGATTTCGTAAACTCAGAAATGTGAGCTATGGATAGAGTTTTCTAATTCGTTTGATTTGTGGCTTTGTCATTGTTTTTTACGGTCAGGGTAGTTAGAGGTGTTTCATATCTAGGTGAGTCTTAGGTAGAAGTATAACGTGGGTAGTGATTAAGTGAGAAGTTGTAAACGGGGGAGTTTAGCTTTAAAGTGATAATATTTAGTGGATTTCCTTCTTGGCTTGGTAGCCCCCGGAATAGGTGTGTTGATTCATTAAATTGGGTTAATAATTATGCGTGTTGTTTACTTACTGCACTAATTGTATTTGATCATTGTATTGAAGTCAAATTACCGAGTCTCGATATCTCTTAGGACATCTGAGATCTGTATACCAGAATTTCAAACATAGTACTAATTGGAACACCATGCAACCTCACAATCTCCACAATGAGTACGAGGTAACCCACCTACAAAGTCCATAGAAATACTATCCCATTTCTACACCAGAATATTGAATGGTTGCAAGATTCCACCTGACTTTTGATGTTTAATCTTTATTTGATGACACACCACACATTCAGATACATATTCAATAATATTCCCCTTTATACTAGACCACTAATAATTATTTTTTAGGTCTTGGTACTTCTTTGATAAACCTAGATGAATAGTAAACGCACTCTTGTATGCTTCCTCCAAAACTCTCCTTCTTAGCTCTACATCATTCGGAACATAAATTCTTTGATTAAAAAGAAGAACTCCATCCATAGCTTGAGAGAATCCCGGTTGAGTTGACAATTGTTGTACCCCAAAATTTGCCCTCCCATTTCATCAATATTTTCTCACCACAAGACCCTTGGAGCTCAAGAACAAGTTAGGGTTTGAGTTTGCACAAAGATGTTTTGACCTAAAATTCCTAATATGACTTTCAGGCTTCATGTTGGACCCACAAGTTTATCCATACCAAGTTTCAGGCCTTGATTCCAATCTTTGCCCAGTCAATTGGACAGTTGACCTAGACATCAGCTGTATTGGGGAAAAGTCAACTGTGGTCAATTAACAGTCAAACCTCATGATTTTTGACCCACATCAACATATTGAACTCATATGGACCATTTGATCAAGTTTGGATCACAATTCCACAAGAAATTTGATCAGATCACCAAAAGGGCAAAATGGTCATTTATAGGGTTTTGACTGCACAAAGGCAATTTTTGACTGTTTGACCTAGCCAATGGCAAACCAAGCTCACATATGGACTCAAGGACCCAATGGCATTGTCTTGACATGTTCAACAAATTCAAAAGATCCCAAATGCACAAGATTGACAGATGAATTTTCCAGTCAACTGAGCAAAATGTGACTGTATACTGAAAAGTCAAACTTTGACTCTTTGGTCAAAATCAAGTGTCAAGATTCATTTTTCATCAAGACATGTCAAATTATGAAACTTGTTCATCAAGAAATCAAGAATTACAAGTAAGGGTTTGAAATGAAGAATTTTCATAACTTAGAATTTTTCTAAGTTATGAAAATTCCTAATTTTTTCCTAACTTTGTCCCATTTTTTCATCAAGATTCATTTGGATTCAAACAAAACTCAAAACATGAAAGTTGTAGTAAATTGCAAAATCTACAACTTTGATTCACAAAGTTTCCTCAAAAGAAGCTTGTAGCTCAAGTTATGATGTTTGGAACAAGGGTGCAGAACATTCTTAACTTAGAAAAAATTTGACCTATTCTAGGCAGGATTTTTGCCTAACTTCATGGCCACTTTTCACATGCTTCCACTTGTAATTTCAATTTGCATTACAAATATGGATTGTAGTACACATTCCAAGATTTCCAAAATGTCCAAGAACTTCTCAAACACCCTTGTGGTTAGGGAGAATCAAATTTGTCAATATGGGTAAAAGTCACTTTGATTCATGGCCAAAGGCATGTTCATAACTTGTGCATTTTCAAACTCAGCATATGCAAGCTACATTACAGGGCTCTAATCTCTTTTACACTCAAAAATTAAATGCTAAACCATTGTGCCAATATATTATTCTATGCATTTGATCATTACATGAAGGATTAGTCCATAATTAGAAAAACCACATTATCCATTCTTGTAAAGTGGCACTTTATGTCAAGATTGCAATCTATGAAGTACAATGCAAATCCTTTTGGCACAAGTTCAGGAACCAATCCCACTAATCAAGACAAAAGGGTACAGCATACTTGTGGGGCCTGTGGTAGCCTAGAAACCAAGTTGACAAACTTTGCTTATCATAGAAGAAACTTTGCATTTTGAAAAAAAACTCTCATTGCTGCAAGAACTAGCCTAAGCAAACATTGTGAACATTTTCCAAACATCAAACGTGACCTAAAACACGAGCCAACCACTTCCAATACCTCCTCAAACACAGAAACACCATTTTGCTGCACAAAACAGGGCATCCCTGCAGATTGAGTGGCACAGCTCATTTCCATCGTGCATTTTCATCCAAACCACTTTATACACCTTCCATAACATCCATACAAACTATTCCAAGCCCTAGCTACAGACTGTAACACCTCTAACCAACTTCACCATTTTCACTTTTTTCTGTTTTGCAGGTTGACTTTTATAGCTTGATTCATTTAGTTTCAAAGCAAGCTAAAGGTTGGAGAAGCATCCCTGAACTTCAAGCAAGCTGTACAAGTCCTCACATTGCCTTGAAAGTACCTCCATTGTCATACACGTATCAAGCTGAAATAGGTAAAACTTTGGACTTCTATCTCTCAATCTAGGAAGAGTTAGCCTTAGGTTTATGAATAAAAAATGCTCTACTCATGGCCCTGAAACTACACATATAATTACTTTGCATTTATGTTGTGTGGACTGAGAGAATTTGGAATCTGAACATTAGAAAAAACTTAGGTCAGGAATTAGGGATGAAGAAATTCTCTTTCATTTCTTAGAGTTAAGTCAAGTTCTTTATATGTCTGGATTCGTCTCTTGATACTCTACATTTTTGGTGTTATGAGTTTTGCTTGAAAGTCCAAGAATCAGGATGTTTGAATCAGTATGAAAAATGCGCGTTTTTGGAATAAACTGGCTGGAGGTTGAAGAAGGTAGACTTGGGCTGGGCCTGAGTTTTGTTTTCCTTTTTGCACCATCTTTTTACACATGCACCCCCTTGGCCCATTGTGTTTTATTTTTATTATTTTTGACTTTTGATTTTTGTTTCTGACTTGTTTATTTTTGTCAAAGCATAAAAAATATTAAAAATATTTTTCTCACATTTTTTGCATTTTATTTGATATTTATTTTGTTACATTTAGTTTTATATGTAAATAAATATATATCCACTTTTATGTAAAATACAAAAATAATACAAAAAACCTTTTATTTTCTGATTTTATTTTTATTTTATCTTTTGAAAACATTTTCTAAAAATATACTTTTTTTTTGTAAATAATAAATATTTTATTTTTTGTACATATTTAATATATTTAGTAAATATTATAAATACTTACATATTAGAATATTTAGGATAAAAATACAAAAATAATACATTTTTTATTTTTATTAATATTTAACCTCAAAAATACTTTTTTACAATATACTTTTTTTTATTTATTTTTTGGTGCATGATTAATAAACATTGCATATAATAAATAATTAATACCTTTTATTTGCAAAATTAGGGTTTTGCCCTAAACATGAAAAATACCCAAAAATTATTCATTTTTATTTTTGTTTATTTGTCACATGAAAAATACCTTTTTACATACATATAAAAATCATTTTTGCATCTTGCATATTTATTTAATTTTATTTAATTATTGTGCAATTAAATACCTTCTAAATTTCAATTTGGATGTAATAGTTAGATTTAAATTTCTTGCTAAATATCCCCATTTGAACATTTGTACCCCCCATCCGATAATTATGTTGTAATAGTTTAGGACTTTAAATTTCACATTCTAAAGCTTTCTAAATATACCATGATAGACTTATGGTTTTGTATGCAAAAATCAACCAAAAATAGTTTGACCTAATTCAAGATAAACAAGCATGAAAATGGACAACACCAATCACACTCGCACCCCTAGGGTACTCCATTTGTTGCCTTCAATAATGGGCCATGTTGCATGTTAAGTTTCTTTGGAAAAAACAAAACAATATCAAATGATCATAGTCCCTCGATGACGCTTTCGAAAGTTGCCTAAAAATGATCATAGTCCCTTAAAGGAAAAGTTGCCAAAGACACTTGGCACCATTGCAATCATGGTCTAGACGATGACCCGCGCCCGTCTCGTTCACATCCTAACACAAGATTGTCCACCAAATACAATGGTGGAACAAAATTGTTAAAAGGGTTAAAACATAGAGAAAACCTTTGAGTAAATTTAGGAGTAGACAAACTCTTGGTTACTTGATCAAACTTGCAAAAACATTTGCCTACTTTTAAAAACCCCACCTCACAACACACTTTCAAAACAACTTTCAAAAACATTGAAAACTTTTCAAAAGATATACACCTTTGTATACATCCAAACATGGGTCATTACAAAGTTTGCCACCACATTGGCCTCTTTTCAAAACATTTTCAAACCCACACACAAAGCACCATTTCAAACAAAGCACCATTTCAAACAATTGAAAATCAAGGCAAGTTGATCTAAGTAAGTAACTAAGAGCCCATGGATAACCATGGATAGAAAGGGTGCTAATACCTTCCCTTTATATAATCTACTCCCCGAACCCAAGAAAACATCTCAAAGGTTTTTGCTGTGCTTTTTAACCTTTCCTTAGGATAAAATAAAAAGTCGGTGGAGACTCTTGCTCAACCGAAACATTTGCGAAAACAAACGCAAAACCTCAAGTCAGTTCTCCCACCGTATCACAGAACTGGCGACTCTGCTGGGGAAAACTTTTAAAGTGGAGTAACCTTAGGGCTTAGATCACCCTCTTGCATGACTAATTGTTTTCTTTGATTGCTTTACGTCTTGGCTCTCTTGTTTGGGTTTGCAATCCTACACTTGGATTTGGGGAAACATTCATAGATAGCAATACATTGTGGAAACTGTGCGGGGTATACCGACACGGTTGAAGCAATAGCTATATTAGTGCGACATATTTGTGAGTACCGGTAACCCTTGAGTTCAATCAAGGAGAGTACGGGGCCGCTGAGTGATGTCACTAAGCACTAATGACCTAGAACCTTACTTGACCATCTTGGCCTTTCATTAGGGGTAGTGAGATGACCGGCTTTGGTGCAGTCCGAAGTTGGTAGATACTCGATACTACACTCATTGAGGGTTGTTTTCTTGGAATATTTTGGTCGCTAGTTAAGTGGCTAAACCAAAACAATGAACATGGAAAACAATCCAATGATATTGAGCTCCTTAGAACCCAGTTACTATTTATAGGACAGGTTTTTTAAGCCAACTACACTCAAGAGGGTACTTACCTATGAAACCTCATGCAAGCCTGAAACTAGGGTTTGGTGTGATTTTCTTATACATATGTTTGTGCATACATCATGAACATCATAAAGCATCATATGCATTCACTAACCATTTCAAGGGTTTAGATCTTCATCTTTGTTCTTGTTTTGTAGGTCATGGAAATTCTTCGCAGAAAAACTATCCAAGTCAACCTTGTGAGAATCCCTCCTCAACTCAAGGAGCTCACATCCAGAATTCCGGAAAGCTCTCCCTTCAGTGAAAGACATGGTAGACTGCTCAGCCTAGTCAACACCAGCATTGAAGAGGACATGGTAAAGGTGTTGTTCCAGTTCTTTGACTACTGTTTCACATTCCCCGACTACCAATTGGTGCCCACTTTGGAGGAATTTTCTCAACTCTTGAGAATTCCTATTCTTAATCAACTACCCTACAACGGTACGGAAAAAGAACCAAAGCCTGAAGATGTTGCTCAAGCACTACACATGCAACCATCTGACATCAAGGGGCATTGGGAAACTAGAAGCGGTGTCAAAGGCTTCTTGGCAAAATTCTTGTTTGAGAAGGCACAAGAGTGTTGGAATTCATTGGATCTACAAGCCCTTGAAGAAATTGTGGCACTCCTCATTTATGGGTTGGTCCTGTTCCCAAATCCTGACCAGCTTGTGGATGTCAACACCGTCAAAATCTTCTTATCCAGAAATCCAATACCAACATTGCTTGGGGACATTCTTCACTCATTTTACACACGAACAATGAGAAAGAGGGGTGTTCTCATGTGTTGTACTCCTCTCCTTACAAGGTGGTTTATTTCGCACCTTCCACAATCTGTTTTGAAGAATGACCAAGGCTTAAGGTGGTCACAACGATTGATAACCCTCACTCACTCTGATGTACATTGGTGTTCTCGGTCCATAGAAAATGTCATCATCGTCGATCATTGTGGAGAGTTCCCTAATGTTCCATTGCTTGGCATTAGAGGAGGTATTACCTACAACCCTTGTCTAGCTTTGAGACAATTTGGATATGCAAGGAGGGATGGCCCTCACGACATGTTGATTCCTGACCTAGTTTTTTATTTCGACAACGATGCGCAAGGACTTCGCCAAAGATTCATCAGAGCTTGGAGGATGCCTAACAAGGTAGACAGTAAGACACTGGGGCACAAGAACTCCATCCCTCTTGAGCCTTATCTCAAGTGGGTACGAACCCGAGCCCAAAGTCTAATGATGCCTTACCCTCATGTTCTCCCTGTGATTAAAGAGCCCGTTACGGAAGGAGAGGTTCCCTACACCATCCTATATCCTGACATGCCTACATCGTGGGAGGAGATGCAGAAGAGTTGGATCCAACTCAAGGAGGAACGAAACACTTTTGAAGCCAGCTTCTACGCCAGTGAGAAGAAGGTTTTGGAGCTTACCCGCCGACTCCACGAGGAAGAGACCCTCAACACCTACATCGCATTAAAGAGGATGCGCAACGTCTTTTTGCCTTGAGAAGTTTTTTTGTAATTTTTGGCCCATGGGGCATTTATGTACTGACAAATTTCTTCTTATTAATATGACGTGCGTTCTTTTTGTTTGCAACAATTTTGAATGTTCTAAATCCTTGAATGCATTGCATACATAAGCATATCATTCATCATGCGCATAAGCAGGTATCCACACCGGGTTTCCTTATATTTCTGTTGTTTATTTCAGTAAGATGGATCTCGAACAGACGGTCAAGGACTTGCAGTCTCAGAACTCACAGTTTCAACAACTCCTGATGACCTTGGCAAAGGGTCAAGAGGATCTGAAAGCTCTGCTGGGGAACAAAGAGCAAGTGAAAAAGAAGAAGAAAAGAATCGGGGTGGCTACCCTAGGAAGAAGGTTTGAGGGTGAAGCCAGAAGAGTTCTTGAATTTCCCCCTACTTCTGAGGAGGGAACCAGTAAAGGGAATGCGGCTGCAGTACCTTCCGAATCCGAAGTTGAAGAAGAGGAGGCTGAAGAGGACGAAGACTACTCTAATCAACAATACCCGCCCGCCGATGATAAGTACAAAGGCTTGGAAGACAGGTTGGCAGCTATGGAGCTCCAGAGAGTTCCTGGCTTAGATTTCGAAGATTTGGGATTAGTTGCTGGAATTGTGATCCCCCCGAAGTTCAAAGTGCCAGTTTTTGCAAGATATGACGGGTTGTCCTGCCCGAAGATGCATCTCAGATCATATGTAAGGAAGATCCAACCTTACACTGCAGACAAGAATCTATGGATCCACTTCTTTCAGGATAGCCTTTCAGGGGCTCAACTCGAATGGTTCTATCAGCTGGATGGAGCCAGTATCCGAAACTGGGAGGACCTGGCTACCGCATTTTATAAACAGTATCAGTACAATTCTGACCTCGCTCCTACGCGTACCCAACTCAAGGGTATGTCACTAGGGACGGGCGAAGGATTCAAGGAGTATGCGCAAAAATGGAAAGACCTGGCTGGCAGGGTGCAGCCACCCTTGACTGACCGTGAACTTGTTGACATGTTCTTAGGGACCCTGTCTGGTCCATTCTTCAACCACTTGATTGGTAATTCTTCTGCTGGGTTTACAGATTTGATCTTGACTGGTGAGAGGATAGAAGCCGGTATCAAGTCAGGGAAGATACAGAAAGGTGCCTCCACGAGTACTGAAAAGAAGCCCTTCAAGAAGGAAGCTAGTGCTGTTTATGGTCCCAGAAGACAAATTAAGCAGGAACGCCGCCAAGCTGTCAATGCATTGGTAATTTCAAAGCCTGTTGCTGCTCCTCAGCAGTATAATCAACAAAGGGGTGAGAGACCCAAAAGGCAGTACACTCGGCTCAGTATGACCCTGTCTCAGATATTGCCGCAACTTCTGTCAACCAATCTGGTAACTGTCAAAGAAGCTCCGAAGGTAGTGAACACAACTTCTCCAAAGTACAACCCCAACGCTCGTTGCGCTTATCACTCTGATAGCCCGGGGCATACTACGGACGATTGCTGGGCTCTGAGGAATAAGGTTCAAGACCTTATTGATGCTAAAGAAATACAGTTTGAGGCGCCCGAAAGACCCAATGTTGTGACTGCTCCCATGCCCCAGCATGGAGTGAATGCTATGGAAGAAGACCGGTATGTAGCCTCCGTGGAAGAGATTGTTACTCCGTTGTTGATTGTCAAAAGGAACCTGTTGCTAGCCGGTTTATTTCTGGGTTGTGGTAAAGGTTGCCTTCTATGTGCTGTTTCACCTGCTGGTTGTCCTTTGCTGAAATCAGGTATCCAAAGCCTGATGGATAGCAAATAAATCTTGTTTGAGAAGATTGTCGTTCCTGCTGTCCCTGCTAAAGAAGTTTCTATTGTCACTATTTTCAACAAACCTCCTAAGGCTCCTTCAAAGAAGCCTGTCAAAATCATGTCTACTCAGAAGATTGCTCATATCATCATCACTGTTCCGGGGCCCCTCCCCTATATATCCGACAAAGCTGTCCCGTGGCACTATGGGGCTGATGTTTATGTGCTTGGAGTAAAGCAAGAATTTGATACAAGCACCGGCGTCAGTAACATCATCGGGCCTGCCAAAATTACTCGTAGTGGTAGGCTGTTCTCGCCAGATATTGCGCCACCAGCTATTGAGAAACCTCTTGTCATCACACCTGCAAGTGTTCATGTTTCCCTTCCTAATCAAGTTCCTGTTTCTACCCCTGCTGCCGAGTCATCTGACGCTCGGGGCAAAGGGATTGCTACTGATTTGCCTGCCCTGACGGAGGCACCGAAGACAACCACTGTTGAAGCCTCCCAGCAAGAGATGGAGGAGATCCTCAAGATTATCAAGAAAAGTGATTTCAATGTAGTTGAGCAGTTGGGGCACACCCCATCAAAGATTTCTATGTTATCACTGTTGTTGTGTTCAGAGGCCCATGCCAAGGCCCTGATTTCCTTCCTAAAGACGGCCCATGTGCCACAAGAAACATCTGCTGATCAATTTACCGATTGTGTGGCCAACTTGACTGCCGATAATGGGTTGGGCTTCTCTGACGCCGATCTGACCGCCAAAGGAAAGAACCATAACGACGCCCTGCATGTCTCCATTGAATGCAGGGGCACTACTCTTGCCCATGTGTTGGTAGACACCGGTTCTTCATTGAACGTATTGCCCAAGAAGGCCCTAGACAGGTTAGATTGTGATGGTTTGGAGCTCAAGCCCAGTAACATTGTTGTCCGAGCCTTTGACGGTTCGAAAAGGATGGTACATGGGGAAGTTGACATTCTAATCAGGGTTGGTTCTCAAGTTTTTGATTCTACTTTCTATGTGATGGATATCCGACCATCCTATTCCTGTTTGCTGGGTCGTCCATGGATCCACAAGGCTGGAGCTGTAACCTCCACACTACATCAGAAGCTTAAATACCCGGTCAGAGGGAAAATTGTGACGGTTCAAGGGGAGGAAGAATATATGGTCAGCCACCTCAACTCGTTCCGGTACATAGAGATTGATGGGGAGTTCATTGAGACTCCATTCCAACACTTTGAAGAGGTGCCTCAGACGCTGGCATCAGCTGAAACTGTGATTGAAGACCCTCCTTTGAAGATGGCTTCCTTAAAGGATGCTTGGGCTGTGATTGAGAAGGGCAAGTGTGCAAACTGGGGCCGACTTCCTGACTTCACTCCAAAAACCGACAAGTTTGGTTTGGGCTTCACTATAGAAGCTCAAAGGGCTGTTCGTAAGGCAAGAATTGGAAAACCTCCTGTGTTTATCACCAACCCGGGAGTAAATGCTATTGAAGATGACGTGGAGGAATTTGAATTCGACAGCTGGATCTACCCAACAACCGACAGTGGACCAAGCAACTGGACTTCCAAAGACTTCACACCTATTACCTTTGTCACTCAGTAATGAACTCTTTTGTTTTCAATTTGTAACAAACAATATGTTGAAACTTTTATGGCTCGGTGTCCTACGCGGGGCACCGTGGCTTCATTTGTGAGGGCTTTTGTGTGTCATTTTCATATATCATCAATAAAAACATTGGACATTTGTTGCATTTCAAAATCTTGTGCTCCTTTTCTTTCTTTATTATATATTGCAAAACAGCTATATTTACACACACTCACTTATACAGGTTCCAATCCACTCTGGATCTCACTGGTAACGACTCTGCTACTGCCAGTTATGACTTTGAAAATCCGATCAACTTAGCCGAAGACGAAGGTGAAGATGATTGTGAAGTGCCTGGTGAACTTGCAAGACTGCTACTCCAGGAAGAGAGGGCCATTGATCCACATGAAGAGCCAGTGGAAATGGTAAATCTGGGTACTGAGACAGACAGAAAGGAAGTCAAGATTGGTGCCAATCTAGAGCTCAGGGTGAAACAACTGTTGATTCAGATGCTGCATGACTATGTGGAAATCTTTGCCTGGTCTTACGAAGACATGCCCGGGTTGGATACCGACATCGTGGTTCATCACCTTCCTACCAAGGAAGATTGCCCTCCGGTAAAACAGAAGGTCTGCCGTATGCGTCCAGAGATGTCCGAGAAAATCAAAGCCGAGGTTATGAAACAATTTGATGCCGGGTTTCTAGCAGTGACTTCTTACCCTCAGTGGATTGCCAACGTGGTTCCAGTGCCGAAGAAGGATGGTAAGGTCCGGATGTGTGTTGATTACAGGGATTTGAACAGGGCCAGCCCTAAGGATGATTTCCCTCTGCCTCATATTGACGTTCTGGTTGAAAACACTGCTCAGCATAAGGTATTCTCCTTCATGGATGGCTTCTCCGGTTATAATCAGATCAAGATGGCTCCTGAAGACATGGAGAAGACCACTTTTGTCACCCAGTGGGGCACCTTTTGCTACAAAGTCATGCCTTTTAGGTTGAAAAATGTTGGGGCAACCTACCCAACGTGCCATGGTTGCTTTATTTCACGACATGATCCACCATGAGATAGAAGTGTATGTCGATGATATGATTGCAAGGTCCCAAACTGAGGAGGAACACCTTGACCATCTACGGAAGTTGTTTGACCGTCTGAAGTTGTACAAGCTGAGGTTGAACCCGAACAAGTGCACCTTTGGGGTGAGATCTGGAAAATTGCTAGGCTTCGTCGTAAGCGACAAAGGTATTCAGATGGACCCTGCCAAAGTGAAAGCCATACAAGAGATGCCAACTCCCAAGACAGAGAAAGAAGTCAGAGGCTTTCTAGGACGATTGAACTACATTACCCGATTCATCTCACATCTAACTGCTACCTGTGAACCAATCTTCAAGCTACTGAAGAAAGATCAAGTAGTACGTTGGAACGATGAATGTCAGGCCGCTTTCGAAAAGATAAAAGAGTATCTCCAAGAACCACCCATTCTTATGCCACCGGTTGAAGGGAGACCTCTAATACTATACTTGACAGTACTTGACAATTCAATGGGGTGTGTGCTGGGGCAACATGACGAGTCTGGCCGAAAAGAGCACGCTATTTATTACCTTAGCAAAAAGTTTACCGACTGTGAGACTCGGTACTCACTGCTCGAGAAGACTTGCTGCGCTCTGGTATGGGCTGCTCGCCGACTGAGACAGTATATGCTGACTCACACTACTCTGTTGATTTCAAAAATGGATCCAATCAAGTACATATTCGAAAAGCCTGCTCTGTCCGGAAGAATAGCAAGATGGCAAATGATCTTGACGGAATATGACATCCAGTACACGACTCAGAAAGCAATCAAGGGAAGTGTATTGGCAGACCATTTGGCACACCAGGCAGTGGACGATTACCAGTCGATGAACTTTGAATTTCCAGACGAGGATATCATGGTAGTAACTGATTATGAAGTACTTGGACCGGATGAAGGACCTGAGGAAGGATCCCGATGGTCTATGCACTTTGACGGAGCCTCGAACGCTTTGGGTAATGGAATTGGCGCTGTGATCATATCCCCTAAAGGCACTCATACTCCACTCACTGCCCGGCTATGTTTCAACTACACCAACAACATGGCAGAGTATGAGGCATGCATCATGGGTCTTCAAGCTGCAATTGATTTAAGGATCAAGTTTCTGAGTGTCTTCGGAGATTCCGCTCTCGTGATCAATCAGGTCAAAGGCGAGTGGGATATGAAACACCCAAATCTTATTCCTTACAAGGAGTATGTGTTGACTTTGCTTCCCCACTTCGAAGAGATAACCTTTGAACACTTCCCAAGAGAGGAGAATCAGTTAGCGGACGCATTAGCTACGATGTCTTCCATGTTCAAAGTCAAATGGGACAATGAGGCTCCCCGGATCATTATCTGGAAATTGGACGAACCTGCATATTGCTGTGATCTTGAGGCTGAAGAGGTAACTGAAAAACCCTGGTATCATGAAGTGAAGAGGTGCCTGGAAGCTCAAGAATACCCCGAAGGCACATCTGTTAATGACAAGAAGTTCCTGAGAAGGTTCGCAGCAAAGTTCTTCCTCAGCAATGGCATTCTGTACAAGCGAAACCATGATTCAACCTTACTGTGTTGTGTGAATAAGACTGAAGTAGAAAGGATCATTGCAGAGCTGCACGAAGGTACCTTCGGAACCCACTCCAGTGGACATACTATGGCAAAGAAAATCCTTCGGGCAGGATATTTCTGGTCCACAATGGAAGCCGACTGTTACCAACATTCTCGGACGTGTCATAAATGCCAGATCTATGCTGATAAGGTGCACGTTCCTCCGGTTCCTCTGAACGTCTTGATAGCACCTTGGCCTTTTGCAATGTGGGGCATTGATATGATCGGCGAGATCCGACCTACGGCAACTAACGGGCACCGCTTCATCTTGGTAGCGATTGATTACTTCATAAAGTGGGTTGAAGCAGCTTCCTACGCCACCGTAACCAAAAGCATCATGGCACGGTTCATTCGGCACAACCTGATTTGTCGATACGGTGTACCTGAGAGGATCATTACGGATAATGGTACCAATCTTAACAATAAGATGATCACTGAACTCTGCGAGCAATTCAAGATACAGCACCACAACTCTTCACCTTACCGGCCGAAGATGAACGGGGTTATAGAAGCGGCGAATAAGAACATCAAGAAGATTGTGCAGAAGATGACAGTGACCTACAAAGATTGACATGAAATGTTACCATTTTCTCTTCATGGGTACCGTACCTCAGCACGGACGTCAACAGGGGCAACTCCCTTTTCCTTGGTCTATGGCATGGAGGCGGTCTTGCCTATTGAAGTCCAGATACCCTCTCTCTGGATAATGAAGGATGCAGGTTTGAGCGAAGAAGACTGGATCCAGACTCGGCTTGATCAATTAAACCTAATTGACGAAAAGAGACTCACTGCTATTTGTCATGGTCAGACATACCAAAAACGAATGATCAGGGCATTTAATAAGAAAGTCAGACGACAAGAGTATCAAGTCGGAGACCTGGTAATCAAGCGCATCATTCTACCTCAAGGTGATCCCAGGGGCAAATGGACCCCTACGTACGAAGGACCATTTGTGGTTAAACATATCTTCTCAGGAGGAGCCATGATTCTAACCACCATGGATGGTGACGACCTTCCTCGCCCTGCCAATGCAGACATAGTAAAAAGATACTACGCATGAATAAAAGACCCGCTAGGTTGACACACCTAGGCAAAAATAAGGGCTTCCCGGTGAACCAAAAGGGTTCGGGCAAAAAATAAGGGATGAAATGAAAAAATCTGTACACCTGGCAAGTCGAAAACCTGAAAAGGCGGCTTGGGCAAAAATGGGTATCCCGGTGGACTGAAAACCCGAAAGGGCGGTCCAGGCAAAAGTTAGGGATAAAGCGTAATACTATGTCTCATTGGATCACCTTGCATCCAGAATTCGACATCAACTATCAGACTTCGGCTACAATCAATCAACTTCATCTTCAACTAAGCAACAAAGTGATGAGACGTTTGAAAACATAAAGGCGATAGCAGAGTTGGAACCCAGTGGGATTATTTTTCACATAGCTGTTTTTGTTTCCTTTTCAAAATTGTATAAACTCTATTTTGCTCGGCGGCGTTCTCTTACTAGGACGTCAGCCTCTTGTACATAAAACGCCTATTTACAGGAAATTTCAAAATTAATACAAATTCAATCTTTTAGACAAATTACCCATCGTTTTTTTTTCTTTTTCTGTTTTTGTGTTGCAAAGAACGTCCAATGTTCATTTTTTTATATATGCATTTGACATTAATTACTAATCATAAGTATTTGCATGCGAAATGAAGGACTAATTACAGATGACATCAGAAACAGGGGCAATTTAGAATTGTCTAAGCGGTCAGCGGTCTAGTTGCTTTGTCCACCAAGGTACCAAGGTAGGATCGGATGAAGAACGTAACCAAGTTACCTCAACTCCCCACAGAGTACGACAAGATTCAGCAATACTATCCCCAGGAAAAGTTGGTTTCTCATCAGCCCTGAAAAGGCACGTTATTCCCCTAGCAAGTCAGCGATACTCTCCCCAAGCCGAGTTAGTCTACTATCAGCCTTAAGGAAGTTGGGTATCCCCAGAAGATCTAAACATTCCCCAGTGGAGTATAGACATTCCTCAACAAGCATCCCCGACAGTCTTAATATAAGATTTTTCCCCGGCGGAATACAGACATACAGTGTATCCATTCCCCAGTACAGTTCAAAAGTGTCCCCAGGAGAGTGGAATCCACATCCCCAGTGAAGTCGCAGGTAGATTCTGAAGCTTATCCCCAGTAGATTCTGGAAGCTTATCACCTGCAGAGTATGAACGTCTCTCCCCGGCTTTATTCAAAGGTTATTTCCCACCAGGGTATAACTGGGTTATCCTCAGCTAATTACCACGGAAGGATCGTCCTCGGCGAAGTTCTTCCTATTCCCCAACGGAGTTCATCAAATTCCCCAACATAACTTATCAGCGAAATCCCCAGCGGAGCTCTCATCAAAACCCCAGCGAAGTATCTCTTCCCACAGAGTAATTCCCCGCAGAGTAATCTCTCCAACAAGTTTATTCCCCAACGGAGTCATCTTCTCCTATCGGTTTATTCTTACGACCATCATCCCCAGCGGAAACGAAGAACTCCACTCTTCAACATCAGCCCAGGATTCCACAAACTCCCGGCACTCGTCAAGGATTTATTTTCCTAGACGAAAATACATTCATAGACATTTCACATTTCATACATCCTGCTTACATACATGATAAAGTGCATACGACACAATCTCATTCATTCTTGAAAACATCATCATGCATCTCATACAACATGACATTGCATACAGCTAATGTTTTGCCTTTTCAGGAAAAGGACAATCCAAAGATGATTACTATCAACTATCGCAATTCCAGATTCGATTCCTGTATCTAGCCAGGGCATATCTGTGAGTGATTTGATTGTAGATTCGATACCTGTATCTAGCCAGGGCATATCTGCATGAAGAGTTTAAAGATCAACCCCTGTAATAGGCCAGGAAATTATCTTTCATTCTCAGGTCAGAGGTTTACACCTGTATCCAGCCAGGAAAGCTATCTCTACCAATCTTTTGCAAATTCCAGATTCGATTCCTGTATCTAGCCAGGGCATATCTGTAGACGACCAATTCCAGAACTGATTCCTGTATCCAGCCAGGGCACATCTGTAGACGACAATTTCAAGATTCGACACCTATATCTAGCCAGGGCACGTCTGTGAGTGATTGATTGTAGATTCGATGCCTGTATCCATCCAGGGCACATCTGCATGTAGAGTTTCCAGATTCGACACCTGTATCCAGCCAGGGCACGTCTGTAAACAACCTTTTGAAGTTCCAGATTCGATTCCTGTATCTAGCCAGGGCACATCTGTGAGCAACTAATTATGGATTCGACTCTTGTATCTAGCCATGGCATATCTGCATGAAGATATTGAAGATCAACACCTGTAACAGGCCAGGAAACATCTTCCTTTCTCAAAGTACGCAAGTTCTCGCTAAGGAATCTCTTACGCGATCAACACTTCCAAATGGCATTTATAAGCCCATTCGCGACAAGGCTCTGTCACACCCCGATGGCATCTATAAGCCCATCCATCCTATCTCAAAATGGCATCTATAAGCCCATTTCCACCATCACATTGTTGATACTCCAGCATGCGAGTGCAAATTTCAGGGCACTCTAGTGTCCAATCTCCTTTTACCTTCGAGTCACGAAAGGCAAGCTTGCCAATCTAACTCTTCAGGTTCAAGAAGATTGAACAGGGGCAACTGTTGTACCCCAAAATTTTCCCTCCCATTTCATCAATATTTTCTCACCACAAGACCCTTGGAGCTCAAGAACAAGTTAGGGTTTACTCTGCTCAAGACCCCTCCTTGCACTGTTGACCCAAATTAGGGTTTGAGTTTGCACAAAGTTGTTTTGACCTAAAATGCCTAAGATGACTTTCATGCTTCATGTTGGGCCCACAATTTTATCCATACCAAGTTTCAGGCCTTGATTCCAATCTTTGCCCAGTCAATTGGACAGTTGACCTAGACATCAGCTGTATTGGGGAAAAAGTCAACTGTGGTCAATTGACAGTCAAACATCATGATTTTTGACCCACATCAATATATTGAACTCATATGGACCATTTGATCAAGTTTGGATCATAATTCCACAAGAAATTTGATCAGATCACCAAAAGGGCAAAATGGTCATTTTTAGGGTTTTGACTGCACAAAGGCAATTTTTGACTGTTTGACCTAGCCAATGGCAAACCAAGCTCACATATGGACTCAAGGACCCAATGGCATTGTCTTGACATGTTCACCAAATTCAAAAGATCCCAAATGCACAAGATTGACAGATGAATTTTCCAGTCAACTGAGCAAAATGTGACTGTATACTGAAAAGTCAAACTTTGACTTTTTGGTCAAAATCAAGTGTCAAGATTCATTTTTCATCAAGACATGTCAAATTATGAAACTTGTTCATCAAGAAATCAAGAATTACAAATTAGGGTTTGAAATGAAGAATTTTCATAACTTAGAATTTTTCTAAGTTATGAAAATTCCTAATTTTTTCCTAACTTTGTCCCATTTTTTCATCAAGATGAATTTGGATTCAAACAAAACTCAAAACATGAAAGTTGTAGTCCATTTCAAAATCTACAACTTTGATTCACAAAGTTTCCTCAAAAGAAACTTGTAGCTCAAGTTATGATTTTTGGAACAAGGGTGCAAAACATTCTTAACTTAGAAAAATTTTGACCTATTCTAGGCAGGATTTTTGCCTAACTTCATGGCCACTTTTCACATGCTTCCACTTGGAATTTCAATTTTCATTACAAAGATGGATTGTAGTACACATTCCAAGCTTTCCAAAATGTCCAAGAACTTCTCAAACACCCTTGTGGTTAGGGAGAATCGAATTTGTCAATATGGGCAAAAGTCACTTTGATTCATGGCCAAAGGCATGTTCATAACTTGTGCATTTTCAAACTCAGCATATGCAAGCTACATTACAGGCCTCTAATCTCATTTACAATAAAAAATTAAATGCTAAACCATTGTTCCAAGATATTATTCTATGCATTTGGTCATTACATGAAGGATTAGTCCATAATTAGAAAAAGCACATTATCCATTCTTGTAAAGTGGCACTTTATGTCAAGATTGCAATCTATGAAGTACAATGCAAATCCTTTTGGCACAAGTTCAGGAACCAATCCCACTGATCAAGACAAAAGGGTACAGCATACTTGAGGGGTCTGTGGTAGCCTAGAAACCAAGTTGACAAACTTTGCTTATCATAGAAGAAACTTTGCATTTTGAAAAAAAACTCTCATTGCTGCAAGAACTAGCCTAAGCAAACATTGTGAACATTTTCCAAACATCAAACCTAACCTAAAACACGAGCCAACCACTTCCAATACCTCCTCAAACACAGAAACACCATTTTGCTGCACAAAACAGGGCATCCCTGCAGATTGAGTGGCACAGCTCATTTCCATCGTGCATTTTCATCCAAACCACTTCATACACCTTCCATAACATCCATACAAACTATTCCAAGCCCTAGCTACAGACTGTAACACCTCTAACCAACTTCACCATTTTCACTTTTTCTGTTTTGTAGGTTGACTTCTATAGCTCGGTTCATTTAGTTTCAAAGCAAGCTAAAGGTTGGAGAAGCATCCCTGAACTTCAAGCAAGTTGTACAAGTCCTCACATTGCCTTGAAAGTACCTCCATTGTCATACATGTATCAAGCTGAAACAGGTAAAACTTTGGACTTCTATCTCTCAATCTAGGAAGAGTTAGCCTTAGGTTTATGAATAAAAAATGCTCTACTCATGGCCCTGAAACTACACATATAATTACTTTGCATTTATGTTGTGTGGACTGAGAGAATTTGGAATCTGAACATTAGAAAAAACTTAGGTCAGGAATTAGGGATGAAGAAATTCTCTTTCATTTCTTAGAGTTAAGTCAAGTTCTTTATATGTCTGGATTCGTCTCTTGATGCTCTACATTTTTGGTGTTATGAGTTTTGCTTGAAAGTCCAAGAATCAGGATGTTTGAATCAGTATGAAAAACGCGCGTTTTTGGAACAAACTGACTGGAGGTTGAAGAAGGTAGACTTGGGTTGGGCCTGAGTTTTGTTTTCCTTTTTGCACCATATTTTTACACATGCACCCCCTTGGCCCATTGTGTTTTATTTTTATTATTTTTGACTTTTGATTTTTGTTTCTGACTTGTTTATTTTTGTCAAAGCATAAAAAATATTAAAAATATTTTTCTCACATTTTTTGCATTTTATTTGATATTTATTTTGTTACATTTAGTTTTATATGTAAATAAATATATATCCACTTTTATGTAAAATACAAAAATAATACAAAAAACCTTTTATTTTCTGATTTTATTTTTATTTTATCTTTTGAAAACATTTTCTAAAAATATACTTTTTTTTGTAAATAATAAATATTTTATTTTTTGTACATATTTAATATATTTAGTAAATATTATAAATACTTACATATTAGAATATTTAAGATAAAAATACAAAAATAATACATTTTTATTTTTATTAATATTTAACCTCAAAAATACTTTTTTACAATATACTTTTTTTTTATTTATTTTTTGGTGCATGATTAATAAACATTGCATATAATAAATAATTAATACCTTTTATTTGCAAAATTAGGGTTTTGCCCTAAACATGAAAAATACCCAAAAATTATTCATTTTTATTTTTGTTTATTTGTCACATGAAAAATACCTTTTTACATGCATATAAAAATCATTTTTGCATCTTGCATATTTATTTTATTTTATTTAATTATTGTGCAATTAAATACCTTGTAAATTTCAATTTGGATGTAATAGTTAGATTTAAATTTCTTGCTAAATATCCCCATTTGAACATTTGTACCCCCCATCCCATAATTATGTTGTAATAGTTTAGGACTTTAAATTTCGCATTCTAAAGCTTTCTAAATATACCATGATAGACTTAGGGTTTTGTATGCAAAAATCAACCAAAAATAGTTTGACCTAATTCAAGATAAACAAGCATGAAAATGGACAACACCAATCACACTCGCACCCCTAGGGTACTCCACTTGTTGCCTTCATTAATGGGCCATGTTGCATGTTAAGTTTCTTTGGCAAAAACAAAACAATATCAAATGATCATAGTTCCTCGATGACGCTTTCGAAAGTTGCCTAAAAATGATCATAGTCCCTTAAAGGAAAAGTTGCCAAAGACACTTGGCACCATTGCAATCATGGTCTAAATGATGACCCGCGCCCGTCCCGTTCACATCCTAACACAAGATTGTCCACCAAATACAATGGTGGAACAAAATTGTTAAAAGGGTTAAAACATAGAGAAAACCTTTGAGTACATTTAGGAGTAGACAAACTCTTGGTTACTTGATCAAACTTGCAAAAACATTTGCCTACTTTTAAAAACCCCACCTCACAACACACTTTCAAAACAACTTTCAAAAACATTGAAAACTTTTCAAAAGATATACACCTTTGTATACATCCAAACACGGGTCATTACAAAGTTTGCCACCACATTGGCCTCTTTTCAAAACATTTTCAAACCCACACACAAAGCACCATTTCAAACAATTGAAAATCAAGGCAAGTTGATCTAAGTAAGTAACTAAGAGCCCATGGATAACCATGGATAGAAAGGGTGCTAATACCTTCCCTTTATATAATCTACTCCCCGAACCCAAGAAAACATCTCAAAGGTTTTTGCTGTGCTTTTTAACCTTTCCTTAGGATAAAATAAAAGTTGGTGGCGACTCTTGCTCAACCGAAACATTTGCAAAAACAAACGCAAAACCTCAAGTCAGTTCTCCCACCGTATCACAACAACTCTTGCAACTCTTCATATAACACTAGACTTTGATGAATATTCTCTCTCAAATCCAAATTATCATTCAAAGTCCCCATCATTACACCATTCAGAGTCCAAGCAAATTGAAAATTTAGATCTCAGAACTTTTCCAACAATTCATAATCCTATATCACTAGCTCGACCTTGTGCATCTCTTTCTAACTTAACACATCTGTAACTTTATTCTCTTTATCGGGGTGGTGCATTAGTTCGAAGTTGAAAACCTTCATGTACTCTAAAATTCTGGTATGATAGATTTAGGATGTCCTAAGAGGATGTCGATACATCTGATCTGACACAAATAACACCTGCAAGGTATAAACTTTAAAAACAATACTGAAAATAAATAACAACACACTATAATTGTTAACCCAGTTCAGAGCAACTCTCCTACTCTGAGGGCATACCAAGCCAGGGACAAATCCACTAATAGTAGTATCAATTCAAATCTAAACTCCCTTGCTTACAACTTATCACTTAATCACTATCCTCGCTAGATTTCTATATAAGACTCATCTAGATATGAGGCCCTCATCAATCCCTCGTCAATCATAGACAACGATTGGTGTAACGCCCAATTTAAAATTTTAGTCGTTGTTTGTTGAATTTGTTTTATTTCAGCATAATTAAGGGTAGGCATGGCTAAGGGTATGTGAGAGCTTAGTTTTAAGTAGAAAACTAAAATCAAACTTAGTCTATGATGTAATAATAATAATATTGGTAAATGATGGAATATACTATAATTATTAATAAAAATATTATTAGATATATGGTATAGTACCACTAATAATATTATTAGTAGTAATAAAATAGTTGTTAATATTATTATTATAATTATTCCATTATTATTAGTATTATTATTATTATTATTATTATTATTTATTAATTAGAATAAAACAAGTATTAGAAGGATAGTAGGAACATTTGGGAGAAAAGCTATTGTCACGTAGAAACAGAGAAAAGAGAAGAGAAGGGAAGAACTAGGGCAAAAAGTGCTTTCACCATTGTTTAAGGTTCAAGACTCTAAACCAAGGTAAGGGGGTGAATGAGTTCTCTAAATGGTGGTATTAACATGAGAGGGTACTGAGGGTTTCTTTCCCTCTTTAGGTTTTATGAATAATTGGTGAATGTTCTTCTTGGTTTGATATATGTTGATTCTATGTAGTTGTGTGTGAAATTCATGAATCCAATGATGCCATTGATATGTTGTTGCTGCTGATTTTTGTTGTTGTTGTGTTGTTCATGAAATCCTAGATCTGGAAAAAATTATAGATCTAGGAGTATGACAAAAATTGAAGAGTTAGATGTAGAAACTATTGCACATTCGTAGAATAATGAAATTAGATGAAGACTTTATTTTGTTAGGTGCATAAACAATATTTTGAACCCAAAATTGGAGGTTGGAAGCACTCAAATTAGTAGAAAATGAATTGATGCCATTGCAGAAAAAATTATGGAACTGGCTGGTCATATGTGTATGATACGCGTATGGGGGATTTCCCAAAGGGCCAAACCTGTATGGTACATGACCTGTCCCCAGTGCCAGCACGGCCTTCTTTTGGTACACGTATGATACACATATGGAGAGAGGCCAAACGCGTATGGGAGAGTCATACGCGTATAGGGAGTTTGGGAAAAGTTTGAAGGGGAAAAATTCTTCTGGTCGTACGTGTATGATACGCGTATAAGGTCTGGGCGCAGGAGCTGAACGCATATGATACGCGTATGAATTATGCAAGAGGAGAAGTCAAACACATATGGTACGCGTATGGGCATGCTGATGTGCGGAAAATTCAGTTTTTGCGATTTCTTTCTAGTTCTCGCGTGCAGAGCAGATCCCTTTGATTCTTAAGGACTAGTAAGACTTAGATAGATATAAGAAAGCTATTAATAACGAAATTTGAGTTAAAAATATGGCATCTTGTGTGTATTGTATGTTGTATGATGATGATGTTGTTGATTGATTTTATTGGCAAACATTGAAGGTTTACGCCTTGTGGTGGCATGATTCATGTTGTTACACGTCGGGGTCCCATGCATTCCATTGTCGAGGGCTTATGCTCTGGCCTGTATTGGAAAAGTGTTAAGGGCTTATGCTCTGGCCTATATTGTCAAAGTGTTGAGGGCTTATGTCCTGGGCTTATATGGCAATTTTGGAGAGGGCTTATGCCTTGATGGTACCAGATACATTTAGTTGTTGTCAATTGCATCACATTGCACTACTTTGATTTGATGTGTATTATATGACTGAAGAATGTGTTGTGAAGTATTGATTATTTGAATTGTGTGTTATACTACTCCTTAGCATGTGATATTTCACTGTATATTTATTGAGTGTAATTCTCACCCGTTTTGTGTTCTTGTGTCTGTGCTCCTCGGGAAGTACAGATAACCAGGTCCCTGAGTAGTGTTTGGAAATAGTGTTACCTAATCGAGTCTTAGGAGTCACTCTGATACGTAACACGGGATTGTTTGGAATCTGTTATGTTTTTGCATAATTTCATTTGTTATGTATCTTATTTTTATACTTATGCTAGACCACGTGTTGTAGAGTTTTATCATTGTTGAGGCTTTAATGCCACGCAAGTAAAATGATTTGATTATTCTTCTATTTAATCGATTTATTATGAATAAATGAAGTAATAAAGTGATTTGATACTTTATGAAATTTGAAAGATGTGACATCCTACTTGTGTACTCTAATATGTATTCTGTAGATTATGTTATAATTGTTATTAAGGGAAAGTGGGGTGTTACAATTGGATCAACACAATTCTGAACAAACCGGAAGACACACTTCCATGACCATACCTAGCTAAGGCTCAAGGTTAAACTTACACGTTTACAACCTTTCTCCTAAGCAAGAAAAACAACTTGGAGTAGCTTCAAAGCTTCCTCCAAGAACAATACTCAACGCATTACCTACAAATTTTTGAGTGAGAACATGGTGACCATCCCACAACACGAGTGGTTCACCTTGACAAAGCCCTAGTCTTCTACATCTTGAACCCATGCCAAACTAGGTTACAAACCCTTCTATTTATAACCTATTCCCAACTAGACTTGGGCTTTCTAATAACAGCAAATCAGCTGTTACAAACCAACAGTAACTTCTTCTACAAACAAGGTCTTCAATCATTAGTTTCCCAAATAATCTCCATATTTAGAAACTGTATAATATTTGATATTTTGACTTGATTCTCATGACCTTTAATTCAGCGTCACATAGGGTTGCATAATATTCCCTAAATATTCTACATTTGTTAAATCATAACAGATTTAACAGAATCACTTCAGCTCAGGTGTGATGTCGTATGCTCCTTCTTATGACATCTTATTCAACATGTTATTCCAGATGTTGAAACACTTTAACTCAACATGTCCCAAACATAATATAGGACTTCTAGCTCAACCTATTCCTGTTAGAAAATATATCCTATCTAACATATTGCTGCTTTATTTGTCTTACAAAAATTAATGCCAATCCTAAAACTAGAGAACTTACAATCTCCCCCTTTGGTAAATTTTTGCTAAAACAAATAAAATAAAAATACAACCCAATATTACAGCAATACAAAAACAGACCTTCAACAGTACTCTGCAAAAATTGTTGAACTCAACAGCTCAACAACATGGAGTTAGTCTTTAGATAAGATGTCAGGACATCTTTGTTCAATTTAGTTTTCCAACATTTTGAATGAGCTTCATTGAAGTACCAAACCCATCACCAAAGTGCAGGACCTTCAAGAAAAGGAGTAGTGAAAGTCCTGAAGTCATTTGGTACACATGAGGAAGAAGATAGAAGAAACTCCTCCTCGAACCAAAAATCACTTCTTGTCATAGGATACCAATGGTGGTGTAATACGGTGGGAGAACTGACTTTTAATGGTTTTGCATTTTATCAAAATGTTGCAGTTAGCAAGAGTCGCCACCGAATTTTCTTTTATCCGACAAAGGAAAGGGTGAAAAGAACAAGAAAGACCTTTCGAGTTTATTTTATGAGTAAGGGGTAGGTTATGGAAAGGGAAGGTGTTAGCACCCTTTCCATCAGTAGTTATCTACAGGCTCTTAGTTGCTAGCTCACTTTGAAAATGATTTTTTGTGTAAGTGTGTTTTTAAGATATTTTGAAAAGACGCCTTAGTACGGAGAACTTTGTAATGTTTCTCGTTTCGGCGAGAATGTATACAAAGTATTTTTTGTCTTTGAAAATATTTAGAAAAGAGTTTGTGTATGTGTGAAAAAATTGTTTTTGATTGTTTTTATGAGCAAGCAACTAGGAGCTATCTACCTACTCGAAAGGTTTAGTCTTTTCCTATTTTCCTTTAGACAATACTATCCTACTATTAGTGAGTAGGTAGCCCTATCTTTGGATGTTTGAGGGACGGCCAATGGTCATCGTACAGTCATAAAGATAACTCATAGGACATTTTAGAAATTTTATCATAAGGGACTAGATCATTTACCGAAGGCAGCATCAGAGGGTTATCGAGGGACTACGATCTTTTTAACCGAGGGTCTTTGCTAAAGTGTTCCACGTTCGAGGGACATGACTGTTTTTTGAAGGCAACAAGTGGAGGTACCTTAGAGTGCGTGTGTGAGAGTGTGTTGTGTTTCAGTTATTTATCTTCGGATGTTAGTTTTGCTAGCATTTTCTTTTAGTCTTATGATACAATCCTATTAGCATTCATCTAACAGTTAATATCAGTACGAAAATAAAAATGCGGGAATTTAAATCTACGCTATTACAAGGCTTCGGGGTGGGGGGAATTACAAACCAAAATGGGAAAAGAAAAAATTAAAGGGTCCTAAATTAAGCTATTATATCCCATGTACAATTACATAATTGTGAAAATAATGCGAATAAAAATAAACGTGTGGGGAAGAAAAAAAAGAAAGATGTAAAGAAAACCTAAAAATCTAAGTGATAAAAAAAATGTTTTTGTTGTTTTTTTTATTAGGAAAAATAATTAAATTAAATAATAGAAACCTAATTCTAATTGATTAATTAATAAAAAAAGAAGGTGATTATTAATTAAAAAGAAAGTGATTAAAAATAATTAATGAAAATTAATTTAATTAATGAAAATCTAAGTCTAATTATTTTTGTGATTTTGATTTTATGATTTTTTTATGGTTTTAAGAAATTAAAAGGAAAATATAATTTAAGAAAAACAACAAGGTAATGATAACATTATCAAGTTCAAAATCATTTAAATAAAAGTGTGTGTTCCCAGATGGGGCCCTGGTGTTTGAATTGGTCAATCATATTATTTCTTTCAGCCACGCGAATTCTCCCACCGGTCAAACCAACTAGGATGGTGGTTCCGGTCATCCCCTCTGATGACGTAAAAATCAAAACCTCCACGATTCAAATAAAATGGAAAAGAAAATGATCATATTTGACTAGTTAAAACCCTGTAAATCCCATGGTGCGGTTAGTTTGATCTAAAAATGCTTGTACTACAAGATCTGATGCTTCAAAAGCTTTGTGCCCTAACAATGACACGATGTTATTTCTGCGTTAAAACTCAAATATAAACGTTAGAACAACTTAAATCATGGATATGAATCAAGATGGCATGCTTGCAATGATTGAAAATGTGCTGAAATTTATAAACTAAAACTTACCAACGTACCGATCGGAGCTAGTTCAAAGGAGGATTCAGGGGTTGATTCGCGATGAGTGAGGCTTGGTATAGACTCCTTGCAACCTCAGGAAGATGGTACGAGGCTTGAAATTACTCGAATATGGATGGAAATTGCTATGCAAATTTCTTTGAAAAATGTGAAGAATTCGGGCAAGCTTTTAGAGAGCTTTTGCATGTAGGAATTTCATGCTCCTTTGGGCTTTCAATGTTGTGTATTTATAGAGGGAAGAGAGAAGTGAAAACCAACATGGAAAGAATCAAGCCATTAACCATGGCCTTAAAACAAAAAAAAATCAAAATTTGAAAAGTTTCCAAACTTCATGATCCCGTGCCATTATTGTTTGATTCTTGCCCTTTTTGAATTTTTCATGAACCTAGAAAGTTTCTATGTATCTTGCACGAATCTTGGGCTTCATAATGGATCAAGTTAAGCCCAAACACATTAGCACATGTTTTATTGTATTTTTATCTAATTTATTTCATTTTAAATTAAATAAAATCAAGATAAATATAAATAAAAATAAATTCCATGCAAAAATGGACTTAGAGGTCCTCTAAGACATTATGGACATGTTTTAAGTCCAAAAAGTAGGCTCATTGGTCTAAAAATGCAATTTTCTCAATTTGTACTCCTTGAATTTTTTTCAAAATTCCCCAACTTGTGTAACTCATAAGTTGCTCAATTTTCATATTTTAAATATAAGCTTAGTCTTTTTGGAAAGCCCCAGATGCCCTATACAATCTATATGTTGGTCATTTTTGCTTTTGAATACATTATCTTGATGTAAGTTGTCTTGACAAAAAGTGTCTTTTGTTGACTTTTTAAAATAACTTATAATGTATGAGATCATATCTTCCAAATGAAGCATCTTTTGGAATTGAGAATAAAAGAAAGGTTGTAGAGAGTTGAATTTTATTCAAAATGAGCTTTGATTAAGGAGAAGTTGATGAAGCATGTGAAAGTTATGCCTGGTCAAAGTTTAGTTGTCTTCTTCTAAGGAAACCCTAGTTTGGCAATTCTTGACTTTTGATTATCTGAGGACTTTCCTTGAGGAATCATGATCAAACCTTGATCAAATGATGAATATCACTTCAAAATGTTGATGTTGACCAAAAATATTGAAGCTTGATTGTATGTTGACCATAGTTGACTTTTTGATCAATATAGTTAATTTTCAAGCATCTGAGCCATTGACTGAGAAAACTTGTGACGTGGGGCTTGAAACTTGACATGAGCCTTGTTGAGGACCTATGAAGAAACATGGAGCCACTTGAGACTTTTACAGACCAAATTTCCTTGATAAACTCCAAACCTTAGTTGTAGGCTTTTGGTCTAGGAGGTGCATCTTGACTAGTCAACCCTTGGGTGCCTTGACCATTTGAAGAGCCTTGAAAGAATAATTTAAAGAAAAATGGGAGGGAAAGTTTTGGGGTACAACAGGTGGCATAAGAGATTTCTTAACCATATTCTGATAAGCAACCTCCAGTCTACCTAGACAAATTAACCACTAGCCCCGATAACTCAGAGAACAGGTCACAATTGTGCTCATAACTCAGATCACAGATCACAAAACCAAAACAAGCCACGTCCATAAGATAGGACATCTTGTCCGACATTTAAATGCAACATATGGAAATGAAGATTCCATAGTGACCATCTGAATACACCCTTTCTCCCCCTTTTTCGCCAAAAATTGATAAAGGAGGCCTTTACAGAACCAGACATATGCACAACTTACCCAGACCTAAACAAAACCCATAGTGATGATGAAAGATATCAAACACTCACATGGAAATAAAGGATAGGAGAAACCTCTATAAATAGTTGAGCAGTTTCTTAGGAATTAACGATCTTTGAAAATATAATCCTTTGGTCAAAGAGAACGTTAATTGAGGGGAAAATTGTAACCTAAATCAATGTGCTTCATCCAAAACAGCTTTGAACGCCTTTAATTACTTTGGATTGTTTCTTCTGAAAAGAACCAGTCCCAATACTTGCACATGCATGGTTAAACACGCTTCCTGACACGTGATTGATGAACATATCTTGTTGGTTTTGCAGGAAACATGTCGTAATGTCCTGACATCTAGTTAAACATTGTCTTCTTTTAAGAACTTGACCAATACATCTTCATACACCCTGTCTTCCACTGGATTCTAAGTGTTCTCCTTTCACTTAGTCTTAGTGATATACACCAAGATATCAGAATATCACATTTGTGACATCTCTCAATAATACAGACCCTTAGAGAGTCTTTTAACATCTACAGAGAAAAATATACTCTCACAGACATAATCATTAATCACCAAAGAGATATGTAACCTTCTAACTCGTCTAGCTTCACATGGCTAAGACCAACCATGCCTTGTCAAGATCACCAATAATATTATAATGTCACAACATGTTGTTTAACATCATAACCTCATAAGAGGCATAAGATCTCCACAAGCTTAGACAGATTTCCAATAGCTGTTCCATTGCAGCAACAATCCAAAAATAAATTTATGACTCCCCCTGTCATGGATAAACAATGCTCCAGTTGAAGATGAAAACTTGATCACTTGATGAATACTCATGAAAGACTTTATGATTTCATGATGAAGACCAACACTTCTACATGTTGAACACCAACTCCCTCAGTAGATTTGATTTTGAAGCAAATATTCTCACTTCTTGAGAATATAACCAAGCCCTATGACTCCTAGTAGTTCCATACACAGTATCATGACCTTTTGAATAGGCAAGATGTCATGCATACTATGTGAAAAGTCACTCAAAAAATCCAAAAGTTATTAGTTTGCTTAAAAGCTTTACTAAGATCCAACTCATTACTTTTTCTGTAGTGACTTGCAGAAGAAAAAAACATATCCTAAAAACTCTCTCCTTGAGTTCTTGTAGAAGGAGATCACAAAATAACTTAACAGACCTCAGTACCCGACAACTTCTTCTGTTCTTGCATCCACTATTAGTTGCTGATACTAGCAGGGTTTTCAACAAAGTAGTCATGCATTCATCAAACATGATACTGTAGACAGGACCAAAATCTATATTCTAATTCATAAGGTCAGAAACGCCACTTATCACATTAATGCTTGAGAATCCAACTGCACAATCCCAAGCAAAAAAACAACCATCAACAATCATGATGTTAAGACATCATGTGGGACATGGACTTCAGAATATAGAACCCAAGATGTAAGGTTCTTAAAATATAATCCAAAGGACTCATTGTGCAAGAAATATTTCAAGAAGCTCCCAAAAGAACACAATTAATGTACCTCATCCAGGTTTTTCCAAACATATGAATTCTATGGAGAGAAATAACCACTCACATACCCTCTGTACCACAAGGTTCATAATGCAGAATTGCATCACTTCTTCAGAGAAATACTTAGTCTCCTATAAAATTACTCATCATCAGTATTATGCATAACCTCTACATATGATAGATAAATACTCAGCTCCCGTCAAAGTATTCACCATTTGTCAGATAAGGATTTCCTTCTCATTCAAGGTAAAGCATTTGGTCTTGCAATCTTCTTCTACATACGTCGGGTACCAGCTGATTCACAAAACAATCCAGAATAGGTCAGTGGCTTGGCCTTATGCTTCTCTCTGAACAAACGTTTGTGGCTGAGGAAGTTTCACACCTTAAGATGATGTTCCAACATTGGATCCGACATCAATCTCAAGCACATGGATCCTTAAATATGGTTTGGAGACACCATAGTAATCCATAATTCCTACAAGGGGCACAAGAGGATCAACCATCAGTAGTTGACCAACCTTCAACCAAGATCATCCATACATGCTGAGCATGCGCACCTCAAGAATCTTCTATTTCTGAGCACAGAATTCAGACCTATTGTCTGACTTTGAGGTGATAAATTCCATCTATCTACACCTATAGAGGAGATTCCTCTAACAGGTATCTGAAGCAGAATTCAATAACCATGGCCTTGACTGATCTACAAACAACACAAGTAGACAGTTCAGATTGAGTCTACTTCTTCCAATACTCAAGGATCCCATTTAATCCATAAAAACACCAATGTTCTATTATGTGACGGCACCATATAATTGAACCCAAGCAGAGAGAGGAACTTTTCATGTAGACATCACGGAAACATAATCCTTTGGCTTCAGAAATAATAACTACTCCTTGCTTCAAACAAATCAGATGCTCATCCTAGGTGATTCGGATGACTCTTCATAGTGTAGACAACCATCAACCACATAATTCTGGTTGATTTATCTTCAATGCTCATTATCCCTTGGATGAATTTTCCAACAGAACAAGAGTTCCATGCTCTCGTAGACTTGATAAGAGTACCAAGTTAGAGTAAACAACCTTTATCCTATCTATGAAAAGTACTACCAGCCATATTGAGAAAAAATAAATCCTCAATATAAAGATGTCAAGACATTATCTCAGACACTCCTTCAAGTTCTTCTAGCTTCATATTAAGGACTCTCCCTTATTAACTGCTAAGAATTCCTTGAGTATCATATAATAGATGCACAAACCATGGTTGGTATGCACAAGTTATTCCATTACAAATAGAATTTGTTCCATGGTCATCAACAGGATTCATAAATCTGGCTCCTTTGATTAGAAGGATCTTCCAGATGTCAGAGAGAATGTCCTTGATATTTGAGCTTGACATCCACGTATAAAGGATCTGGATAAGATACCTTTATCAATCTTCCACGGGTAGAATAAAGCACAACCACTGCACTCTAACTCACGTAGACCAGAAATAAACTGATCCAATGAGTGTCTAGTAAGTTGAATGTATCCTGATCAACATACATGTCTAAGATAGAAACTTCTTAGACACAACACACAAATGCCTCCTCTTCCAGATCAGGAGTAGGTTCCAAACACATGTGATCAAACTACATTTGTTTAGCCCCCAAGCATCTATTATGCTCTACCTTTATCCAACAAGATTCAGCATAATCTGTTGGTATTATGCTCCAACATTTGGTAGGACATCAGTTCCCTTCACAAGGAATAAAACAAGAGATCCTTTATCAAAGTCAGGATATTAGCCTTTTAGGGTTAGAAGAAAAAACAAATTGCTTCAACCAGATCTCTTTTTAACAAATTCATACATGAGTGCCTTTATCAGTGGACTTGGGATAAACCTCGAGTTTCTTTGGCAACTCTAACAAGTTAATCGAACCTCTCAAGTATAACCACACTATGAGATACACCTTCATAGGAAATAGAGTGTTACATACTCAACACACAAAACCACCAAAAGTCTTCCATCATATATGTGATTGGTGGATCTGGAACTGACTGTTTAACACTGGTTCGCGAAATGTCGCGGAAGCAAGAGTCGCCACCGTCTTTTATTTTCTCCAAATGGAAAGGACAAAAGCACAGAAAAATTCCTTATAGAGATTGCTCTCGGTTCGGGAGGTAGGTTATAGAAAGGGAAGGTGTTAGCACCCTTTCTATCCATGGTTATCCATGGGCTCTTAGATACTTGCTCATTTGTGTTTTCAAAATGGTTTGTTTGCTTTTCAACTGTGGGTTTTAAAAGTTTCTTTGAAAAATTTCAGTTCGACTCGTACGTCAGAGTGTTTGAAAAGTTTGCTTTGAAAGCTTTTGAAAAGTGTCGGTGTGAAAAGATTTTGATTTGTTTTGTTTTTAAAGAGAGCAAGTATCTACGAGAACCTACCTACCCTAAGGAATTCGTCTGTGTAAATGTCCTTTAAAGTAGTGCCATCCCACCATTGAGAGGTAGGTAGCACCACCGTTGGAGGTATTCGGGTCAATTCGAGTTTTAGGGACATGGTGATCACCAGAGCAATAGGAAGACACCTTAGAAGCTACCCTCATGTCAGGTTCCCGGATCATGAGGACTTACTAAGACATCCTCTACTCGACGACTACCTTTCGAAAGGCAACAGTGAGGCGTACCCTAGGGGTGGTGTGTGCGATTCGTGTGTCATATTTCAGTTATTTTGTCTTGTCATGTTTGTTGTGATCTACGCTTGATTTTATTTTTAAGGCCATACATTCTTTCATGCTTTTTGTTTAACAGTTAAAATATTTGCGGGAAAATAAATTCTAAAGCTATTACAAATGGCGCGGGTCCACATCGCCAAAATTAAACCGGACCCGATTTGATGAAAAATAAATAAAACAAATAAAAGTGTGAAAAATTAAATTGTTACAACGCTTTGGGAGAGATACAAAATTAATTAGACGACATAAAATAAAATACGCGAAATTAAAGAAACGAGGGCGTTGGACCCTTTTTGCAAAAAATATTTAAAGGCATTAAAAATTAAAATTAAATGTTTTTGGTATTTTGTGTTTTTTTAGGATTTAAGGAGAAAAAGAATTAATTAAAATTAAAATAAAACGTCAAATCCTAATTCTAGTGTTTTTTAAGTTTATTGTAAAAATATTAAGTCTTAACCTAATTTAAATCTAAGTTAATTTACATGCAAAATTTAATTATAGAAAATAAATAAATTAAATATTATTATTGAAAAAAAGGGAAATTAAAAAGAATTAACAATTAAACCTAAATTCTACATTTTTTATATTTTTTATGAAAAGAATTAAAATTGCAAAAAATCCTAACTAAAGCTAAATTCATTATATGTTAATTTATTTACAAGAAAATAATTACAATAAAAATATTTATTATTTTTTGGTCTTTTCTGATTTTTATAATGTTTTTTTTTTGTATTTTTGTAAAAAAGATAATTAATTAAATTAGAAAAGAAAATAACAATTAAAAATAAAATAAAATAAAAAAACAAACCAGGGGGGGTAGCCCCAAATTAGAGGTGCAGGCCTTAGGATGCTGGCCCAATTAGCTTTGAACTTGTTGACTTTTCTGGATCATGTATGATGCGTTTGACCAGGCGCAATGTGTTCCTTGAATCCATGCCCTTGATTTGGTTCTAAACATGCACGTGGATGGATAGATGAGGAGGACGTATGGTAGTCCTTAAGATCGTGCCTGCATAGGAATTTGGATAGAAAAATAATATGGCAAATATACAGACCTGGGGTTCGAACCCAGGTCTTGGACTTTGCAAAGTGACACCTGCACCACTAAGCCATTACTGCGCGTTGATTATACAAGTAAGAAATAAATATAATAAAAGAAGGTAACATGTGAATAGATTAGACGCGCGAAATTCAAACCCACGTATCCCCCACTGCCACGAATCCTTCTTCTTCCTTTTCCCTGAAACGTAAACATGAGGCAACGGTTTTCATAGCGTTGCCTAAACCCATATATCAAAAAATAGTGAATAGACCCTCGACGCTCATAAATTGAGCGCGAGGGTTGGAATCTCTTCGTCTGGACGTGCTAAGTGCAATGGCAGTAGTCTTGAGCCCCAATTTTGCTTCGTCTCAAAAACCCCAAATTGGCAAACCTGTAACCCTAGAAATCGCGCATGGCAAAACCTTATATACAGCATGAAAATCCAATTAAATACAATGGTTAGCTTTAAAACTTTGTAAGGAACATGAATATACAATTAAAATGCAATGATCATGCTTCAAAACCAAAATACGATTAGGCAATTTTCTGGGTGCAGTTCACGTTCAAGGTACCAATTCTTTGCGTTTGAATTGATGTTAGGGATTGGCACACGTTCAGGGAACCACAATGAAGCTATTGAGACAAGAATGGAGGCTTGAATCGACCTCTAGAGTTGATTTCAGTTTTTGAGTTTTTTGGTCGAAATTCCAAGTTTGTTCAATGGTTCTCTGCGCACCATTCAGTCCCATTGCTTTAGGTTTTGATTCCTGATCATATAGTGAGCATATTAGGTCAACAAAATTGGATAAAATCCATGGCATTCAATGATTTGCACATTTGATTTTCTAAGAATCTTTACATATCTTTTTCATGTGCAATTTTGTTCAATCAGCTCAAATCAAACCAAATCCTTCCATAATTGGCTAAGCACGAAATATTGACCTTGAAATGTGTACAAAAAGATTTGTTTGGTTTATTTAGATATTTTCCACATATTTAATTGATTTAATTGAATTAATATTAATAGAAATTCAAATAAATAAATAAAAAATGAGAAAGTGCTTCCCTTTGGGCCAAGTGGTCGTGCATAGGCTTAGAATGATGAATCATGGAAGAAAAATGGGCCCATTTGCATTTTTAGGTCATTTGGATCAAAGTTGACTTTTCAAAATTCCCAAAAATTTCCCAACTTCCACAAGGCATAACTTGCTCAATTTTTAAGTTTTTCACATGTTCTTGGACATTTTGGAAAGGACTTTGAGTCCTTTAACCAATTCCTTTGGTCCCATGTCATTTTGATTTACCAATCTCAAGTTATGGCCTTTGACTTAAAGTCCCTTTTTGTTGACTTTTGAAAATGACCTATAATGTTGAAATTGATAACTTTTTGTGAGAGCATTTCTTGGACTTGGAATATGAATATGAGTTGTAGGAAATGTCTTTCTCTTCAAAATGAGCTTTGGATGGAATTTTTCTGATAATCCATGTGAAAGTTATGCCCTGGTCAATTTCAGTTGACTTTTTCAGCTGTCCAAATATAGTAACTTTTGCATCTTTGATGATTTCTGAGCCAAATTTTGAGAATCATGATCAAGCATTGATCAAATGATGTTTGTGGCTTCAAAATGATATGTTGACCAAAAATTTGAACTTTTAACTGTCAAATGACCATTTTGCCCCTACAGTTGACTGTAGTGCAATCTAGGGTTTTGACTGTGCAATTTTGAGCTGAATGCCTTGGAACTTGATATGAGGATGCTTGACCATCTTTGTAAGCATATGAGACTTGATTGGGCCTTTGAAAACTTCCTTTTCTTGATCAGAACACAAACCCTAGTTTTGACTGTATAGGAGACAGTTGAGCTGCATAACCCTTGGGGAATTTTGTGACTTGGCTTGGCAATTTCTTGAAGAATATGGGAGGGCAAATTTTGGGGTACAACAGTTGCCCCTGTTCAATCTTCTTAGACCTGAGGATGCAGATTGGCTGGCGTGCCTTTCGTAATCCGAGGGTAGAAGATGATTGGACACTAGAGTGCCCAGAAATTTGCGCTCACATAGTAGCAGTGATGATGGGGGAATGGGCTTATAGATGCCATTTAGAGATTGCTGGATAGGGTGATGGGCTTATAGATGCCATCTGAATGTTGATTGCGGGAGAGATTCCTTAGCGAGAACCTGCATACCTGCAAAAGAAAAGTGAGTACCTGACACGTTGCAGGAGCTGATTTTAGATGCTTGGTATAGATATGTCCTGACTGGTTACAGGAGCTGAGTCTGGAGCTTCAAACGCTGATGAATGAACCAGAGATGGTTACTGCCTTAGCACGAATGGTAAGAGAACCTTGGGTGATTTTAACTTCAACAACGCTCGTTGAGAAAATCTTGGTGGGAAATACCATCTTCGCAGGATCGGGAAGAGAGCCATAAGCAATTATAATCTGAAAGGAATGATCACCTCACACTCATCGTCGAAGAGGGAAACATCTGAAAAGGACTTACCACCTCACACACCGTCGGAGAGGGAACCATAGGAGAATATCACCTCACACTCATCGTCGGAGAGGGAAACATCTGAAAAAGGAATTACCACCTCACACTCATCGTCGGAGAGGGGACCATAAGAGAATATCACCTCACACTCATCGTCGGAGAGGGAAACATCTGAAGAAGGAATTACTACCTCACACACCGTCGGAGAGGGAACCATAAGAGAATATCACCTCACACTCATCTTCGGAGAGGGAAACATCTTAAAAAGGACTTACCACCTCACACGCCGTCGGAGAGGGAACCATAAGAGAATATCACCTCACACTCATCGTCGGAGAGGGAAACATCTGAAAAAGGGATTACTACCTCACACACCGTCGGAGAGGGAACCATGGGAGACTATCACCTCACGCTCATCGTCAGAGAGGGAAACATCTGAAAAAAGGAATTACCACCTCACGCACTTGCCGGAGAGGGGACCATAGAATACTATCACCTCACACTCATCGTCGGAGAGAGAAACATCAAAAAAGGGATTACTACCTCACACACCGTCGGAGAGGGAACCATAGGGAGAATATCACCTCACACTCATCGTCGGAGAGGGGAACATCTAAAAAAGGGATTACTACCTCACACACCGTTGGAGAGGGAACCATAGGGAGAATATCACCTCACACTCATCGTCGGAGAGGGGAACATCTAAAAAAGGGATTACTACCTCACACACCGTTGGAGAGGGAACCATAGGGAGAATATCACCTCACACTCATCGTCGGAGAGGGAAACATCTAAAAAAGGGATTACTACCTCACACACCGTTGGAGAGGGAACCATAGGGAGAATATCACCTCACACTCATCGTCGGAGAGGGGAACATCTAAAAAAGGGATTACTACCTCACACACCGTTGGAGAGGGAACCATAGGGAGAATATCACCTCACACTCATCGTCGGAGAGGGGAACATCTAAAAAAGGGATTACTACCTCACACACCGTTGGAGAGGGAACCATAGGGAGAATATCACCTCACACTCATCGTCGGAGAGGGAAACATCTAAAAAAGGGATTACTACCTCACACACCGTTGGAGAGGGAACCATAGGGAGAATATCACCTCACACTCATCGTCGGAGAGGGAAACATCTAAAAAAGGGATTACTACCTCACACACCGTTGGAGAGGGAACCATAGGGAGAATATCACCTCACACTCATCGTCGGAGAGGGGAACATCTAAAAAAGGGATTACTACCTCACACACCGTTGGAGAGGGAACCATAGGGAGAATATCACCTCACACTCATCGTCGGAGAGGGAAACATCTAAAAAAGGGATTACTACCTCACACACCGTTGGAGAGGGAACCATATGGAGAATATCACCTCACACTCATCGTCGGAGAGGGGAACATCTAAAAAAGGGATTACTACCTCACACACCGTTGGAGAGGGAACCATAGGGAGAATATCACCTCACACTCATCGTCGGAGAGGGGAACATCTAAAAAAGGGATTACTACCTCACACACCGTTGGAGAGGGAACCATAGGGAGAATATCACCTCACACTCATCGTCGGAGAGGGAAACATCTAAAAAAGGGATTACTACCTCACACACCGTTGGAGAGGGAACCATAGGGAGAATATCACCTCACACTCATCGTCGGAGAGGGAAACATCTAAAAAAGGGATTACTACCTCACACACCGTTGGAGAGGGAACCATAGGGAGAATATCACCTCACACTCATCGTCGGAGAGGGAAACATCTAAAAAAGGGATTACTACCTCACACACCGTTGGAGAGGGAACCATAGGGAGAATATCACCTCACACTCATCGTCGGAGAGGGAAACATCTAAAAAAGGGATTACTACCTCACACACCGTTGGAGAGGGAACCATAGGGAGAATATCACCTCACACTCATCGTCGGAGAGGGAAACATCTTGAAAAAGGACTTCTGGAAGCAGTATCAGAACGTCACCATATCTGGATCATATCCGAAACTATATCTAGAAGGAAATCTGGAAGCAGCATCAGAACGTCACCATATCTGGTTCATATCTGAAACTATATCTAGACAGGATTTGCGATAGTTTGATAGTAGTCTTTTTTTTGTATTGATCTTTTTCCTGAAAAGGCAAAACATAATTGTATGCGAAATCATGATGCATGAACTGTATGTCTTCAAGATTAATGAGATTCATGTAGTATGATGCATATGCATGCTATAATGTATGAGGATATGATGTTTATAAATGTATATTTTCGTCGTAGGAAAATAAATCCTTGACGGGTGCCGGGAAGTCGCATCCTGGGCTGATGTGGAAGAATAGCTTTTGCTTCCGCTGGGGTTGATAGTTGCAAGTATACCGGTAGGAGAAGATGACTCCGTTGCGGAATAAACTTGGCAAATGGAAGATTCTGCGGGGAGAAAAGATACCCTAACGACCATGCTGGGAAGCAATACTCTGTGGGGGATAGAGATGCTTTGCTGAATGTTGATAGTTTGCTGAGGATACCCTTGTTGTGCTGGAAGTGTTGATAGACTTCGCTGGGGTTGGGAAGACTTTGTCGACGACGCTCTTTCCGTAGCTTTTGGCTGAGGATAACCCAGTTATATCCTATTAAGGAAATAACTCTTCAAACCAAGCCGGACGACGCGTTCGTGTTTTGCGAGGGGAGAAGCTTCCAGAATCTACTGGGGATAAGCTTACTGCTCGGGGATATTGATTCCAAATTTCCTGGGGAAACTGGATTGGACTCTCCTGGGGAAGTATTGAACTGTATTGGTTATGTTCTTCAACGGAACCTACCCTGATACCTTGGAGGATAGAACAATCAGATTGCTTAGACCGACCTTCATTGCCCCTGTTTCTGAGGTGGGAGAGGAGGACCTGTGAGGTGCTGATAGCTGTTGATGGACAAACTCTCTTCTGGTAGGCAGGTGACAAGATAACAGGACATAGTTGTACGCGTTAATCCCTAACTTTTGCCTGGACCGCCTTTTCGGGTTTTCAGTCCACCTGGATACCCATTTTTGCCCAAGCCGCCTTTTCAGGTTTTCGACTTGCCGGGTGTACAGATTTCTTCATTTCATCCCTCATTTTGCCCGAACCCTTTTGGTTCGCCGGGAAGCCCTTATTTTTGCCTAGGTATGTCAACCTAGCGGGTCTTTGATTATGCGTAGTAATTTTTTCGACTATATCCGTTCTCAGAAAGTAGGGAGTTGCCCCTGTTTAGAAGTGTTTTATCACCAGAAGATGTTTGATCAGGCGAGATTTGTTGTTGAAATGCCCCTAAGTGACTCAGGTGGAGATTTGCCCCAGGCTGGTTGGCCTTTTGAGAGATTCTCCGAATCTTGATTGGATTGCCCCAGATAATGGACAATAGCCATGTCCTGCCCCTTGATTGGAAGTACTTTTGTTCATTAGGCATTCATCGTGCGAAGTTCCCTGCTGTTCAAACAAAAAGTCATATGCAAACAAAGTTATGTTAAAAATGCCAAGCTTATGTCTGTCTTGAAGATTTTGAAAATGCATTCTTTTTTCATAAAACAAGTGATTGTTTGTAAAACGTGATGTCAACTCCGTCTTTACCGTAGGCCTTAAGGAGTCAGGATACCTTTCGTAACAGTATGCTTTCGAACTAACCCATGCTTCAGCTAGGACTTTTAAGGGTTATAACGTGGCCTGGTTCACGGTTTAAGAAACAAAGGATAAAGGCTCAAAGTATTTGTACCCACCCGCTCTTCGTGATGTTCTCCAAACCTAAACTCAGTTGATCATACGTTAGACCTTGTTTGAGTCTTTGCTCTGATTTTCCGGTGATGATTCGGATATTAACAGTATATTTGGATTAGGCAGTCATTTCCTTTTTATTGAGGGTTTGTATGACCTCTTTCTTTTCTGATTTTTTTGTTATCCCTTTCTTTTTTTGCCTGAACTGTTTCCTTTTTTGGAATTACAGTCAGCGGGATGCCCCAGTTTTGTAAGTCTCCTTCATGGATTTTGACTTAATGGGTTTTTTATTTTTTGAGATAATGACTTCCTTTCTTTATTGATTATTCGGAACCATCACTGTCTTTCTTTGCTTTGTAAGGACCTCTTTGGTGCCATTCGTTATGCACTTGGATCAACTGAGAGAACTACCCTGCCCCAGGTTATGATTAAGGGTTTTAAATTTCGAAAAGAAAAACTCCTACTTCTTTGGCTCAGAGGGGTTGACGAGGGATTATCATCCTTATAACTCCAGTGTTTAGGAATTGAAACAATGCCTGTACCTCATCAGCTGGGTCTGTTCAAAAGCATACTGTATATTGTGGTATCGTTTTCGTCATCCTCCCTCAAGAGGCTTAGAATTATTGATTGAGAGTTGATCATCAGAAAAAATATGAAAATAATTTACGTATAGTGAATACGAATATATTGATTCAAAATAGACATAAGCGATGCATTAATGAAATAACAATGTTTTAACAATGAGTAAATGTTTGAACAAAAGAAAATTGCAACTTGAACATTCGAATGAACAAAAGTCTTTTCAGTCTTAGCCATGTTTTGGCATGGGAGCAGTGATCACGTTGGGAGTCTCGGGTACTTTAAACTGAATCTCTCCAGCGTCGATCATGCCTTGAATCTTGTACTTCAGCGCCCAACAATCCTCAGTATCGTGCCCTGGGCTACCGGAATGGTAAGCGCACCTTGCTTCTGGGTTGTAGCTTGGAGAGGAGGTCTTTGGATTTGCAGGAGGGTTGATCACCGCAATCAGGTTCATCCTTAACATGTGTTGCAAGGCTCGTGACCATGGCATGTTGATATTGGTGAATTGTCTCTTAGGCTCGTCCGACCTGTTCTGATCAACCCGCTGTTTCTGGCGAGGTCGTTGTTGAACCTGTGAAGTAGTAGCAACTCGGAGAGGTCTATTCACTGGACCCGACCTTTGCCCTCTTGGGAGCTGTTCCATGACCTGGTCCCTGATTTGGGCTGGTTGCTTCATGCCTTGAGGAAGCTGACTGACCATGGCTCTCAGCTCTCCTTGCTCCTGAGCTAAACCTTGAATGAGGGCCCTTTGCCCCAGCATCTGAGTTTTCAATGTGTCTACCTCAGCTTGTAGACGTTTCAGCTGTTCGTCCTTGTCATCTTCAGGACTTTTTCTGATCAGATTCCCCATGAGGAGTGCCCTTAACTCTTCCTGCCCCTTGGATAGACCTAGGAAGATTTCCCTGAACTGAGACTCTTGAGCGTGAAGGTCCTGGTTATCTTGTTGTGAGGCCATTGCTGAAATAAACAGCGAGAAAGGTAAGTGACCTGCAAAAGGGATACCTGTAATGCAATGATGTATATGATATGCATGCAATGATTTCAAGGACCTCACAGGGTAAACAGAGAAACTTTGTTAGCATTTGGAACCGGTAGCTTGATTGTAAGAACTTCATTTTGTTGAGAGTCCTTCGTCAAGGGTCAAAGGCTCACCATATCCAGTGGGTCATAGCCTCTGACAACTTTGGCTAGAGGAAAATAAATCCTCTTTGCCCCTGGCTAGATGTTTGATTTATCATGACCTGCATCACAAGCCCTTGAGATCCTTGAAATGGGTTAGGATGTATGCAATGGTATGCAATGGTATGATGTTATGGTATGCATGGGGTAATGTGAGTAGACCCTGTTATGAGTCCCTAATTAAGGACTGCAAACCAAAACCTGCAAGAAACTTAGTAAACCTTGTTATGAGTCCTAATTAAGGACTATAAACAAAACCTGCAAGAAACTCGGTAAACCTTGTTATGAGTCCTAATTAAGGACTACAAACAAAACCTGCAAGAAATTCAGTAAACTTTGTTATGAGTCCCAATTAAGGACTATAAACAAAACTTGCAAGTAGTTCATATGTCAGATAACAAGCATGCAAATAGGCAAGTACGAAGGCACACAAGTCACACAAGAGAACCCTTAGAGTTTAGGCCAGCATGAGGTCTAGGTATTACCCTCTTTCAGTTTGTTGGTTCATACCTGTCCTATCAAAGTAACCGGGTTCTTAGAGGATCCCAATATCATTGACTACCCTCAATCGGTCATAACTCCAGCATCGCAATCTTTCCTTGCGGCCAGAACCATCACGAGAGTTTAGCCTCAATGGGCGTAGCATACTGCTACTGTTCTAAAGGCCAAGTTGTGTCAATTAAGGTTCTAAGGTTGTTGGTGCTTAATGACTCCTTAGAAGACCCATATTCTCCTCGTTGCGACACAAGGGATATCGGTACAGACTAAGGTGCCACACCAACGTAGCCACTGCTTCACCTGTGTCGGTCTACGCCGGACAGGTCCCTCACAGCTTATGCTACCTAAACAGGGTATCCCCAGATCCGGGTTAGGATCTATGTAACTCCGATGCAACCCACAATAGTAAAGCAAGCAAATCAATACAATTGAAAACACAGTTATGAACTAGCCCTAAGGTACACCTCACTTTATAAAGGTATCCCCAGCAGAGTCGCCAGTTCTGTGATTGGTGGATCTGGAACTGACTGTTTAACACTGGTTCGCGAAATGTCGCGGAAGCAAGAGTCGCCACCGTCTTTTATTTTCTCCAAATGGAAAGGACAAAAGCACAGAAAAATTCCTTATAGAGATTGCTCTCGGTTCAGGAGGTAGGTTATAGAAAGGGAAGGTGTTAGCACCCTTTCTATCCATGGTTATCCATGGGCTCTTAGATACTTGCTCATTTGTGTTTTCAAAATGGTTTGTTTGCTTTTCAACTGTGGGTTTTAAAAGTTTCTTTGAAAAATTTCAGTTCGACTCGTACGTCAGAGTGTTTGAAAAGTTTGCTTTGAAAGCTTTTGAAAAGTGTCGGTGTGAAAAGATTTTGATTTGTTTTGTTTTTAAAGAGAGCAAGTATCTACGAGAACCTACCTACCCTAAGGAATTCGTCTGTGTAAATGTCCTTTAAAGTAGTGCCATCCCACCATTGAGAGGTAGGTAGCACCACCGTTGGAGGTATTCGGGTCAATTCGAGTTTTAGGGACATGGTGATCACCAGAGCAATAGGAAGACACCTTAGAAGCTACCCTCATGTCAGGTTCCCGGATCATGAGGACTTACTAAGACATCCTCTACTCGACGACTACCTTTCGAAAGGCAACAGTGAGGCGTACCCTAGGGGTGGTGTGTGCGATTCGTGTGTCATATTTCAGTTATTTTGTCTTGTCATGTTTGTTGTGATCTACGCTTGATTTTATTTTTAAGGCCATACATTCTTTCATGCTTTTTGTTTAACAGTTAAAATATTTGCGGGAAAATAAATTCTAAAGCTATTACAAATGGCGCGGGTCCACATCGCCAAAATTAAACCGGACCCGATTTGATGAAAAATAAATAAAACAAATAAAAGTGTGAAAAATTAAATTGTTACAACGCTTTGGGAGAGATACAAAATTAATTAGACGACATAAAATAAAATACGCGAAATTAAAGAAACGAGGGCGTTGGACCCTTTTTGCAAAAAATATTTAAAGGCATTAAAAATTAAAATTAAATGTTTTTGGTATTTTGTGTTTTTTTAGGATTTAAGGAGAAAAAGAATTAATTAAAATTAAAATAAAACGTCAAATCCTAATTCTAGTGTTTTTTAAGTTTATTGTAAAAATATTAAGTCTTAACCTAATTTAAATCTAAGTTAATTTACATGCAAAATTTAATTATAGAAAATAAATAAATTAAATATTATTATTGAAAAAAAGGGAAATTAAAAAGAATTAACAATTAAACCTAAATTCTACATTTTTTATATTTTTTTATGAAAAGAATTAAAATTGCAAAAAATCCTAACTAAAGCTAAATTCATTATATGTTAATTTATTTACAAGAAAATAATTACAATAAAAATATTTATTATTTTTTGGTCTTTTCTGATTTTTATAATGTTTTTTTTTTGTATTTTTGTAAAAAAGATAATTAATTAAATTAGAAAAGAAAATAACAATTAAAAATAAAATAAAATAAAAAAACAAACCAGGGGGGGTAGCCCCAAATTAGAGGTGCAGGCCTTAGGATGCTGGCCCAATTAGCTTTGAACTTGTTGACTTTTCTGGATCATGTATGATGCGTTTGACCAGGCGCAATGTGTTCCTTGAATCCATGCCCTTGATTTGGTTCTAAACATGCACGTGGATGGATAGATGAGGAGGACGTATGGTAGTCCTTAAGATCGTGCCTGCATAGGAATTTGGATAGAAAAATAATATGGCAAATATACAGACCTGGGGTTCGAACCCAGGTCTTGGACTTTGCAAAGTGACACCTGCACCACTAAGCCATTACTGCGCGTTGATTATACAAGTAAGAAATAAATATAATAAAAGAAGGTAACATGTGAATAGATTAGACGCGCGAAATTCAAACCCACGTATCCCCCACTGCCACGAATCCTTCTTCTTCCTTTTCCCTGAAACGTAAACATGAGGCAACGGTTTTCATAGCGTTGCCTAAACCCATATATCAAAAAATAGTGAATAGACCCTCGACGCTCATAAATTGAGCGCGAGGGTTGGAATCTCTTCGTCTGGACGTGCTAAGTGCAATGGCAGTAGTCTTGAGCCCCAATTTTGCTTCGTCTCAAAAACCCCAAATTGGCAAACCTGTAACCCTAGAAATCGCGCATGGCAAAACCTTATATACAGCATGAAAATCCAATTAAATACAATGGTTAGCTTTAAAACTTTGTAAGGAACATGAATATACAATTAAAATGCAATGATCATGCTTCAAAACCAAAATACGATTAGGCAATTTTCTGGGTGCAGTTCACGTTCAAGGTACCAATTCTTTGCGTTTGAATTGATGTTAGGGATTGGCACACGTTCAGGGAACCACAATGAAGCTATTGAGACAAGAATGGAGGCTTGAATCGACCTCTAGAGTTGATTTCAGTTTTTGAGTTTTTTGGTCGAAATTCCAAGTTTGTTCAATGGTTCTCTGCGCACCATTCAGTCCCATTGCTTTAGGTTTTGATTCCTGATCATATAGTGAGCATATTAGGTCAACAAAATTGGATAAAATCCATGGCATTCAATGATTTGCACATTTGATTTTCTAAGAATCTTTACATATCTTTTTCATGTGCAATTTTGTTCAATCAGCTCAAATCAAACCAAATCCTTCCATAATTGGCTAAGCACGAAATATTGACCTTGAAATGTGTACAAAAAGATTTGTTTGGTTTATTTAGATATTTTCCACATATTTAATTGATTTAATTGAATTAATATTAATAGAAATTCAAATAAATAAATAAAAAATGAGAAAGTGCTTCCCTTTGGGCCAAGTGGTCGTGCATAGGCTTAGAATGATGAATCATGGAAGAAAAATGGGCCCATTTGCATTTTTAGGTCATTTGGATCAAAGTTGACTTTTCAAAATTCCCAAAAATTTCCCAACTTCCACAAGGCATAACTTGCTCAATTTTTAAGTTTTTCACATGTTCTTGGACATTTTGGAAAGGACTTTGAGTCCTTTAACCAATTCCTTTGGTCCCATGTCATTTTGATTTACCAATCTCAAGTTATGGCCTTTGACTTAAAGTCCCTTTTTGTTGACTTTTGAAAATGACCTATAATGTTGAAATTGATAACTTTTTGTGAGAGCATTTCTTGGACTTGGAATATGAATATGAGTTGTAGGAAATGTCTTTCTCTTCAAAATGAGCTTTGGATGGAATTTTTCTGATAATCCATGTGAAAGTTATGCCCTGGTCAATTTCAGTTGACTTTTTCAGCTGTCCAAATATAGTAACTTTTGCATCTTTGATGATTTCTGAGCCAAATTTTGAGAATCATGATCAAGCATTGATCAAATGATGTTTGTGGCTTCAAAATGATATGTTGACCAAAAATTTGAACTTTTAACTGTCAAATGACCATTTTGCCCCTACAGTTGACTGTAGTGCAATCTAGGGTTTTGACTGTGCAATTTTGAGCTGAATGCCTTGGAACTTGATATGAGGATGCTTGACCATCTTTGTAAGCATATGAGACTTGATTGGGCCTTTGAAAACTTCCTTTTCTTGATCAGAACACAAACCCTAGTTTTGACTGTATAGGAGACAGTTGAGCTGCATAACCCTTGGGGAATTTTGTGACTTGGCTTGGCAATTTCTTGAAGAATATGGGAGGGCAAATTTTGGGGTACAACAATATATATATGCAAAGGAACACAAACCAGAAGACTCCTCACCAACATTCAGGCAACACACAAACCTTTGCACAAACACACCAGGTGAAACAGGTTAACCTAGGTTTGAAAATAAATTAAACCCTTAATATAACAGCTCTCCTACAAAGCTATTGGCCTGAAAACAACCCAGGCAGATCCAATATTCCTCCTATCATGAACAATCCATCCTCTACTTCTAGGGATTGTTCTAACAACAATATGAACTCTCCAAGTTCAAACAGATTTTCATTAATACATTCCTTACCCGTGACTAGAAAGTATCATCCCAGGATCTCACCCTGAACAGAACATGATGCCTGCTCTGAGACCATTGGAATTCTGGTATGACAGAACTCAAATATCCCAAGAGAATGTTGAGACAGCTAATTTGACACAATTAACACAGGTAACATATAAACATTAAAAACAATACTGAAAAGCAATAACAACACACCGAAATTTTTAATCGAGTTCGGAGAAACTCTCTTACTCTAGGGGAATACCAAGCCAAGGATAAATCCACTAATAATAGTATCATTTCAAAGCTAAACTCCCCCTTTTACAACTTATCACTTAATCACTACCCTCGCTAGATTTCTATCTAAGACTCACCTAGATATGAGGCCCTCCTCAATCCCTCATCAATCACAGACAACGATTGGATCAACACAATTCTGAACAAATTGGAAGAAGCACTTCCATGACCATTGCTAGCTAAGACTCAAGGTTAAACTCCCGAATTAACAACCTTTCTCCTAACCAAGAACAATAGCTTGGATTTCCTTCAAAGCTTCCTCCAAGAACAATACTCAACTCATTACCTACAAGTTTTTGAGTGATAACATGGTGACCATCCCACAACCCGAGTGATTCACCCTGACAAAGCCCTAGACTTCTACATATTGAACCCGTTCCAAACTAGGTTACAAACCCTTCTATTTATAACAAATTCCCAATTGGACTTGGGCTTTCTAATAACAACAAATCAACTATTACAAACCAGCAGTAACTTCTGCTACAAACAATGTCTTCAATCATTAGTATCCAAAATAATATTCATATTTAGAAACGGTATAATATTCGATATTCTGACTTGATTATCTTGACCTTTAATTTATTGCCACATATGATTCCATAATATTCCCTGAATATTCTGCACTTGTTAAATCATAACAGATTTAACAGAATCACTTCAGCTCATACACGATGTCTATGCTCTTTCATAGAACATCTTATTTGACATGTTGTTCCAGACGTTGAAACACTTCCACTCAACATGTCCCAAACATAAGATAGGACTTCTTGCTCAACATGTTCCTATTAGAAAATATATCCTATCTAACATATTGTTGCTTTATTTGTTTTACAACAATTAATGCTAATCCTAAAACTAGAGAACTTACATACTTCATTTGTAACACCCTAAACCACAAAGATTTATTTTTAAAAGAAAGTTCACACTTAGGATGTTACTTCATCAAAATACTCCTTCATAAAACATGCAACATCAAAATTCACAGTGGAAGATAAAAGGAAAACATATAATAAGTACGAATAAAAATATCTCTGAAAACTCTATGAAGAAGAGTTACAATTTAATACAATAAAATGTAAGCACCCAAATTCCCAAAGTTACATATCAAAGCGTTTATTTGACTAAATGGAAAGAAAGCGATAAATGCTAGAAGGGCATCTATGATACGGTGGGAGAACTGACTTGGTTTTTTTGTGTTTTATCGCAAATGTCACGGATAACAAGAGTCGTCACTGACTTTTCTTTTATCTAATAAAGGGAAGGGTGAAAAGCACAGGAAATATATTTTGAGAATTTTCTTGAGTTCGGGGGGTAGGTTATGAAATGGGAAGGTGTTAGCACCCTTTTCATCTGTAGTTATCTATGGGCTCTTAATTGCTAGCTCACTTTGAAATTCTTTGTGTTTGTATAAGTTTGAAAGATGTTTTGAAGATGTTTTGAAAGTGGTAATTTTGTAATGATTCTCGTATCGTTGAGAATGTCTAAAAAATGTTTGTTTTTGGAAATATTTTGAAAAAAAAACGCCTTAGTACGGCAAACTTTGTAATGATTCTCGTATCGTTGAGAACATATACAAAATGTTTATTTTGAAAATATTTGTCAAAAGGGAGTGTTTGGAAAGATGTTTATTTTTGAAAGTGTGAGGTGTGAAGAATGGTTTTAATTTGTGAGAAAGCAATTACGAGTAATCTACCTACTCAAAAAGTCTTTGTTCTTTTCCTCCTCCTTTAGATAGTGTTATTTTACCATTGGTTGGTAAGGAGCCATATCATTAGATGTGAGGGACAGGCGTGGGTCATCGTACAACCATAGAAGGAAACTTGTAATATGTTTTAGCAATTGTCGTAAGGGACTAAGATCGTTTAACGAAGGCAACATCAAAGGGTCGTCTAGGGACTACGATCTTTTAATCGAGGGTCTTTGCTAAAACATCCTACGTTCGAGGGACATGACTGTTTTATATCTGAGGCAACAAGTGTGGGTAACCCTAGAGGTGCATGTGTGAAAAGTGTGTTGGATTCAATTATTTTGTCTTGAATTAAGGTTTTTCTATGTTTGATTTTAAGTCTTGTCATGCAAATCCTAGTTACTATCAATAATAAGGAAAGTGATAAATTACAGAATTTAAATGTCCTACGCTATTACAATGCTTTGGGAATGGGGGGTACAATTTTGTGAATAGGGGGAAGAAAGCAATAAAACCTAATTATCTATTATAAACCATGTACATAAGTGATAATGCGAAATTATAAAATATAAAAAAATGTAAAGATGGAGAAAAGAAAAGAAATTGTTTTTGTGTGATTTTTTATGGGAAAAAAGGTTTAGTAATTAACCTAATCAAACTAATTAACTTTAATTACAAGAGAAGTTAATTAATTCTAATGAAACCTAAAATCTAAGTTAATTGAAATTAAGAAGAAAATAAAACCTAAATCTAAATAATTTGTTTAGAAAATGATTTGAAAGTTAATGTTAATTTGGAAAGAAAAGGTTTTTATAATGTAGAAAAAAGAAATTAATAAAATCTAATTTAATTAAAAAAAATAGAATAAAGTGTTTAAATTTAATATTTTTTATTTAATTATTTAAGAAAATATATATTTTTGTATTTTTGGTTAAATTAAAAATAAGTAAAGAAATAAAAATAAGAAAATATTAAAATATTTAGTCTGGGTGTTAAAGAGTAAAATGGAGGTTAAGAATTAGCAAAAAGGGCCCAAGTATGTTTTTTGTTTGAAACAGAAAGAAAAAATAATTTGGATGGGCATGCCTTGTTTTTAGTAAAAAGGGGGTATTATAAAGTAAAAGCAAAAAAAGAAAAAGGCCCAAGTTATGAGAAGCCCAGCGCTATTTATGGTTCAATGTTGCTGGCTTTTGAGGGTGCACCATGGGCTTGCGTCTTGGTGCATTAGATTTGATGGCTTGGCTGATCTGATGGTGTTGATATGAAGCTCATGGTAGGCGCGCGTGGCTTGTATGCATTGAATTTGTAATAACAAAATAAGTGAAAAATAAAAGGGTACCACAGGGGCTTGAACCCAGGTTCCTATAGATCAATACCTTAGCGCACGCCTCTCTGCCATTGGGGTGATTGTTTCATCCGTTTATAATACAACTTCACTTAAATATAAAATAAACTCAATCCTGAATATACTTCATCTTCTTCCTCGCGCCAGCATCTTTAACACCATTTTAAAATTTCTGATCTTGCTCATTTCTCAACCATTTTCAAAAATGTAAACATGAAAGTTGTTCCATTTTTCACCACTTATTTAACCTTATAAATAACTAAAGCTATAAATAAAAGATGAGCATAAATTTTTGTGGGTACCAAAATAAACCCTAGTTTTTTAGAAACTTCATCTTCAAAATTCACATCACTCAGGCAATATAAATGAAAACTAAAGGCATGGTTAGCTTCAGGGCAATGATGTCTTCATTTTTCATTCACAAAGTAACCATTAATGATGCTTGTATATGGAGTTAAAAGTTGAAAAAACTTACCTCAAAACTGGAAATCGTGTTTGGAGTTTGAGCACTCCTAGAAGTGTTGTGATGATTTGAATAGCTTCACTGAACTCCTAAGAAGCTATTGCAATGCTTACTTTGAGCTGAAAATGGCTGAATCTTCCTGGAGAAGTCAAGTTGCAGGTTTGAGTTTTGAAAATGGTGGATGGTGATGGAGGAATTATAGAAGTGGCTCAAGTGTTAAGATCACTTTTATATGGTGTATAGATTATATTTGTTTGATTAAAATGGAAAACGCACGAGTGGATTATAGGTTTGTTGTTTAAAGTCAGAAATGCAAACAATGGAGCTTTGGATGCAAAATCTAATTTCAGGAAGTTTGAGGGGGTTAGAAGGCTATTGAACTCGTGTTGTGGATTGTAAACAACCTCTATATTTATAGAGAAAAGGTTTTTATGGCTCTAGCAATCAGATTTCATAAAAATCACATGTTATGGTTATGTCACTTGATTTTGAAGCAAGCTTGAAACATATTGTTCTAATGCATAGTACAAGGGCTTATAGGGTGGTAAGAGGCTTTATATATGTTGCTTCTGATCATACATGTTGAGTGTGTGTTGAGGGAGCAAGTGAGAGGCTCAAGAAGTTGACATTGTGATTAAAGTTGGCTTTTCTAAAATGGAAGTGTGAACTTTGTTCCATTAATGGCAAAATCACTTGGATAATGACTCAAATTCTTGGAAAATGGATCAATTAGTTGTGTAAACATTTAATTATTTAATTATTTGCAAGTTTGAAGGCCTGAAAAGCAAGATCATGAAGCATGCTTGAAGATTGGATCATAAGGTTCATCACAAAATGACCTAAAATTCAAGTTTGTGATGCCATCTTCTTCTCTTTGAAACTTTAGCTCAAGCATGATCTCTTACACTTCTTGGACATTTTGGAAAGCTTGAAACATTGTCTAAACTCTTCATGTTGACTACTTTTTCTAAATAAAATTGGAATTAGGTGAAAAATTTCCAAGAAGTTGGGACAAAAATTTGACCAAACTTGCTAAAATTTTCACTAAGTGTTTTGTAAAAATGTGATGACTTTATGAGCCTATATCTTCAAATATAAGCATTTTTTGGGCATCAACCTCAATTGAAAAGTTGTAGAATTAATCAAAATCTACAACTTTCATGCTAAAAGTTTTCCTTGAATCATCTTGAATCTTGGTGAGAAATTGTTATGAAGTAGTGAAATTATCAAGGTCAAAAACCACTTAGAATTTTTCTAAGTATTGGAAATCTTGACTTTTGTTGACTTTTCTTGAATTTCATGATTCTTGATGATCAAATTTGATATTTTTAAATGTCTTGATGAAATTTTGATCTTTGAAATTCAATGTTGACCAAAAAGTCAAAGTTTGACTTTTTGTGTGTCAGTTGACTTTTCATCAGTTGATCCAAATTCAACTATCAACCCTTTCATCTTAAGAAGTGATTTTAGCCATGAAAATAGGCCAGGACATTGTGTTTTAATCCTTAATATCATGCTTCAAGCCATTAGGTCATGTACTAGGTCAAAAGTCAATGATCAGTCATTCTCAATGAAAACCCTAATTTTGACAATTTTGCCCCTTTGATGATTTGAATGCTTTCCTTGAGAAATTATGATCAACCCCTGATAAATTGATGAATATGACTTCAAAATGTTTATTTTGTCCAAAAATCTTGAGGTTTGACTATATATTGACCATAATTGACTTTTTATCCAATACAATTGATTTCCAGTCATCTGATCAATTGATTGAGCAAATTTGAGATGCAAGACTTGAAACTTGGTATGAGCATTCTTGAAGACCTATAATGAACCATGAAAGTCACTTGAGGTATTAAAAGTACAATTATCCTTGAGAAAACCAAAACCCTAATTTGTGGACTCAATGCTTAGGAGGTGAACTGTCTGATTAACCCTTGAGAACCCTTGAAAATTTGAGATCTTTGATTAGAAGTGTCTTCAAAAAAGAGAGGGAAAATTTTGGGGTACAACATCTTCCCCTGTTCAATCTTCTTAAATTTGATGTGTTATATTGGCTTGTTCGCCATTCGTGACTTGAAGGTGGAATATGATTGAACACTTAAGTGCCTAAAAATTTGTACTCGCATGTGCATGAAGTAAACCTGTTAGTTGATTATGCCAAGAATAGGCTTAAAGATGCCATTTGGAGAGGCAATGAAGAGTTTCCTAAGATGGTATTATAGATGCCATCTAAAGTAATTTTTGATAGAGAAATTAGACTAAGTCTACGCTCGACTTTAACTGGGAGAAGTATCAGAATAAATCTTTGGTTGATTTAATCTGAGCTAGAAAATGTCTACTAGAAGAAGTATAAGAATAAATCTTTGGTTGATTTAATCTGAGCCAGAAAAGGTCTATTGAGAGAAGTATCAGAATAAACCTTTGGTCGATTTAATCTTAGCCAGCAGAGGTCTTTAAATATTTTAACTAGGCAAAGTATCAGAATAAATCTTTGGTCGATTTAATCTGAGCCAGAAAAGGTCTACTGAGAGAAGTATCAAAATAAATATTTGGTCGATTTAATTTGAGCCAGAAAAGGTCTACTGAGAGAAGTATCAGAATAAATCTTTGGTTGATTTAATTTAAGCCAGTAGAGGTCTTTAAATATTTTAACTGGGCGAAGCATCAGAATAAATTTTTGGTCTATTTAATCTGAGCAAGAAAAAGGTCTACTGAGAGAAGTATCAAAATAAATCTTTGGTCGATTTAATCTGAGCCGACAGAGGTCTTTAAATCTTTAATTGGGAGAAGTATCAGAATAAATCTTTGGTCGATTTAATCTGAGCCAAAAAAGGATCTACTGAGAGAAGTATCAGAATAAATCTTTGGTTGATTTAATATGAGCTAGCCGAGGTCTTTAAATATTTAACTGGGAGAAGTATAAGAGTCAATCTTTGGTTGATTTAATCTGAGCCAGAAAAAAGGGTCTACTGAGAGAAGTATCAGAATAAATCTTTGGTTGATTTTATCTGAGCCAGTAGAGGTCTTTAAATGTTTAACTGGGAAAGTATCAGAATAAATCTTTGATCAATTTAATCTGAGCCAGAAAAAGTCTACTGAGAGAAGTGTCAGAGTAAATTTTTGGTTGATTTAATCTGAGCCAACAGATGTTTGAAGGGAGTGTCCATCATCTAGATATTTTCCCTGTCTTGTTTCAGAGAATGACCTACAATCTTTTTTGAGGATTTGTTGATGATATCAGTCTGTCGATTGATTCTACCTGAAAAGGTAAAGAATTAATTGTATGCAATGTCATGATGTATGAAATAAATTATGTAATGATGTTCTCAAAATAAATGAGACTGCTATATGTGTTTTGTATGCATATGCTATGATGAATGTAAAATGTTGTTGAAATGTATTTGTTAGCCCGTGCAATATCTTTGTCTGGGAAAATAAATCCCTGACTATTGCTGGGGCTGAAGAGTATGTGTATCTTCAATCTTGGCTAGAATGCTATCGCTTGGGATTCCTGCTTACTTGTTTGAGGAAACTCTGCAGGGGATGTATTGATTTCTGTTTGGGGAGTAGAGTTTAGGAACATCGGTCGTCCATTGCTCTACTTGAGGAACTTATTTCTTTATATACCCTTGTTGTACCCAAAAATTTTCCCTCTCATTTTACTCAATACATGCCCATTGGGATCTTCAATTGGCTCAAGGTTGCCCAAGAGTGGACCAGACAACCTCTCTCCTAAGGCAGTATACCTCAAATTAGGGTTTCCATTTTAATCAAGATGGGTGAACCACAAAGGCCTCATATGCTCTCAATTGTCTTAACATGTTCCCAAGATCATCCATGTCAAGTTTCATGCCTTGCACAAGATGTTTGCTCAGTCAACTACTCAGGTGCTTGAGAATCGACTATATTAGGTCAAAAGTCAACTGTGGCCCACATACAGTCAAACTTCAAGATTTTTGGTCAACATCGAAATTTTGAAGTGACTTTCATCATTTGATCAAGGGTTGATCATGATTCCTCAAGGAATTCCCCAAATTCATCAAAACCCAAAAGTTGCTAAATAAGGGTTTCTTAGGAAAAGTCAACCAAACTTTGACCAAGCATAACTTCCTCATACTTTATCAGAAATTTTCCATCCAAAGCTCATTTTGAAGAGGATGCAATTACTTATAATTAATATTCAACTCATAAGTTCAAAATATGCACTCATAAAAAGATATGAATTTTTACATTATGATTCCTTTTGAAAAGTCAACAAAAACACCTTTTGGGTCAAAGATTCTTACATGAACATGGAAGACTAAATTGAGATGAGACCAAAAGGGTTGCTTAGGGGACATCCTAAGATTTCTAAAAAGTCCAAGAAAACCTCTCTAGGGTTAAAATTGGAAGAGATATGCTTTGTCAATGTTGACCATTTTTGCAAAATTGCCAAAAGTCAAATATGCTCAAAAATACATTTTTTACTAAATGCGCCTAACTTTTTATGCTTGCACCTTACTTATAATGTGGTCCACGACTCAAATATTCATCCACCCATTACTTGCTTCATTTTTCAATTTATTTTGATTTTTTATTAATTAAAAATTGAATTAAATCAAATAATTGATGAATAATAGCAAAGATATGATTTGATTTGATTTTTGGACAGGTTGGCAATCAAAATATGCTGAATTATCAAGGTCAAAACGAATCAAGCATAATTGATACAAAAAAGGGATGATTTGGCTCAAAATAGCAAGTTTGCATATGGCTAAAGAATCAAATCAAATCTCATCAAAACTTCAAGATTCAACATGTTTTGCAACCCTAATTCATTGAGTGATATATAATGAACAAGAACAAAGCAAAAAACAAGGGTTGTAGTCGTGTAAAAGGCCAGAACAAACTTCAAAAAATTCAAAGAAAAGTGTGAATCAGTTTTCACTCTATAGGCCATCTCAAGTCATCTTAGCACGCAAATCAATTGCTGGACGTCTCAGGAAGCCATCCCAATCAATTGCAAGCCGCCCCAAGTCCTGAATCATCATGTAGCAGTCACACGGTTTACAATTTTTTCCAGAAATGATTATCATAATTCCTGCATCATTAGCTTGTTTAAGTTATATATTTGTAATCCTCATCATGTTTGCAAACTGACTGGATGATTTAATTGCATTTTTGGAGCCTATACGTGCCTTTGCCATTATTAGGGTTTGGGTGTGCAGTTTAGGGCTTTTGGCTACAGGAAAAATTAGACCATAAGATGGATACTGGGATGACTGGGACATCATGACCGGTCGAACCATGGTCTTCAATTCCATTTATATTGTGTCTCATGAATTTTTGAATTGCACAGGTCTTTAGCCATGGAAGCTTGTTGTACCCCAAAATTTTCCCTCCCATATTTCTCAATACATTTCAAGTAAGGTCTTCAAATTGCCCAAGGAAGTCCAAGAGTTGACCAGACAAACCCTCTCCTAAAGGCAGTCTACCTCAAATTAGGGTTTCATTTTGCATCAAGATGTTTGAGTCCAAAGGGTCCCAAACGCTCACTATTATCCTAATATGTTCTCAAGATAATCCATGTCAAGTTTCAAGCCTTGCAGAGGAAATTTGCTCAGTCAATTGCTCAAAGGCCTGAAAGTCGAATGTGCTAGGGCAAAAGTCAGTTGTGGCCCACATATAGTCAAACTTCAAGATTTTTGGTCAACATCCTCATTTTGAAGTATTATTCATCATTTTATCAAGGTTTGATCATGATTCCTCAAGGATTGCTCATAATTCATCAAAACCCAAAAGTTGCTAAATTAGGGTTTTGTAGGAAAAGTCAACTCAACTTTGACCAAGCATAACTTTCTCATACTTTATCAGAAATGACCCATCCAAAGATCATTTTGAATAGGATGTAATTCCCTACAATTCATCTTAAGCTCCCAAGTTCAAAATATGCACTCACAAGAAGATATAAATTTGGAAATTATAGGTCATTTTGAAAAGTCAACAAAAACACTTTTTGGGTCAAAGCTTCTTAAATGAACATGGAAGATCCAATTGAGATGAAACCAAAGAGGTTGATTAGGGGACATCCTAAGCTTTCTAAAAAGTCCGAGAACACCCTCATAAGGTTAAAATTGAGAGAGATATGCATTGTCAAAGTTGGACAATTTTTGAAAAATGCATGAAGCAAATATTGACCAAACTTGGATTTTTTCCAAATGGGCCTATCTTTTCAAGTTTTAATCTCATTCCTAACATGGTCCACGACCTCTAAGCCCACCCATACATTTTTCTACTATTTATGCTATTTATTTTGATATTTTATTCATTAAAATTCATAATTAAATAAATAAATAATAGAAATAATGTAAATTTTGATGTGAATCCATTTTGGGCAAGTTTTATGCTGGTTTATGTCAATTGATTTCATGCAATAACCCTTCAAATATGTCCAGGTTCATCCACATGTGAAAATGGCATAAAATCATCAAATATGGCATTTTTTTCAAATCTTGATCATGGTCTTAAAACACAACATTATGAGGGAGATTCTTTCCATGCTTTCTTGTCTCCTCATTCTCCTATATAAATATAGAGCCATACAATCTTGAAAGGGACTAAATTCCTCTCTAAAAAGCTCTCAAAAATATCTTCAAAAAGCTCTCCAAAAGCTCTTCAAAAAGCTCTCCAGAAATCAAAGAATTGGTGCAAGTCATATCTCGAGGTTCCGGTCCCTCTCAATTGACATCAAGCCTCAAACCATCCTCTTGAAGTCCTCAGGAGTCTTACAAGGCCCAAGAGCAATCCATCACACGCTTAGCACGCCCCCATTTGACAATACCGGTTTGGTAAAATTTTAAACTTCGAATCTCTAATTTTAATCACATTTTATGGTATGCTAAAGTTTGTTTGAGTTTATATAGAACAGTTATGGATGGTTGAATCATAGGTTCCACGCAAGAATAAAAAACCACCATAGTTAGAGCATGAAGCTTTCGAAGATTCGGGCCTAGGGATTTTTGATGATTGCACTCCCTATTTACTTTTACTACTAGGCCCATCTTTATTTTCTTGTTTTATTCATTTCATTTATTTCTTTTAATCCCTTTTTTTATCAATAAAAAAATATAAAAATCACATAAAAATAGATTTAGGATTTTTTCTTAATTAAATTCAATTTTGGTAAATTAATTAATTAAACACTTTAACTTTTTTTAAAAATTAAAATTAATAGAACTTAGGTTTAATTTCATTTTAATTCATTTTCCTTTTCGTAACAAAAATACCAAAAAAAAACATAGAATTAATTTCTTTTATTTAAATTTCATGTTTCTTTAATAATTATCTTTTTTTTAAATATAGATCTAGATCAATTATTTTTTTAACTTAAACCATTTTTATTAATTAAAACAAAAAAACAACAAAAAGATTTTTTTTATATCTTAGGATTTTTAGACGTCTTTTCAAATTTGCGCGTTATTATTCTTTTGCACTTCATTTTATTATTGTAACTGTGTATTGGGATGTAATAGAAGATTAGTAGGACCTTTACCGCTTTTATTTATTTCCCCCCCCCCCCCCCCCCATTTTTGGATATGTACATAATCCCCCTACCCGAAGCCTTGTAATAGTTAGGTTTTATATTTCTGCACTTTTAAATTACTGCAATTATTAACTGCTAGATGTATGACTAATAGGATTGTATGGCAAGAATAATCAAACATTAGCAAACTTAACACAAGACTAAAATAACTGAACATAACACACCTTGCACATATGCACCCTTAGGGTATACCTCACTTGGTTGCGTCGGAAAATAATGGTCATGTCCCTCGAACATAGGGATACCCTTAGCAAAGACCCTCGGTTAAAATCATCATAAAGATCATGGTCCCTCGATGTCCCTCGAAGTTGCCTACAGTATATGATCTTGTCCCTCGATGTTGCCTACGAATATATGATGACAGTCCCTTCGAAATGCTAAGGTATCCTTACATGTTGCCTTCAATGACCACTACATCCCTTTTGATAGTCCCTCAAACTCCAACGAAGGTGCTACTTACTCCTTAATAGTAGGATAGCGCTGTCTAAAGGAAAGGAGAATAGAAACAATCCTTTTTCGAGTAGGTAGATGCTAGTAGGTACTTGCTCAAAATCAAACTTTGACACTTACACTTTTTTTTTCAAACAAAGTTTTCAAAAACACTTCGTAACACTCTTGAAGACAGAAGCAAGGGTTAAAACGAAGTAAAACAAAACTTTTCAAAACAAACACATACAACCAATTTTTAAAAGATGAGCAAGTACCTAAGAGCTAGTGGAAAACCACAGATAGAAAGGGTGTTAATACCTTCCCTTTCTATAATCTACCCCTCGTACTCAAAATCTCGAAAAAGGAATTTTTCTGTGCTTTTGTCCTTTCCAGTTGGATAAAATAAAATTCGGTGGCGACTCTTGCTTACCGCGACATTTTGCAAACACAAACACAAAATGCAAACTAGCATTTTCCTAAAACAGTCCGGTTCTGCCACTGTATCACAGAACTGGCAACTCTTCTGGGGAGAAATATAAGTGCGGTATACCTTAGGATTAGTTCATCATAAATTTCTTCTCTTGTTTGATTTGATTGCTTTACTTTTGAGGGTTTTGTATTGGGAGTTACTATAGATCCTAACTCGGATCTGGGGAACACCTTTTAGGTAAGTAGCAATAAACTGTGAGGGAACTGTATGGCATAGACCGATACGGTTGAAGCAGTAGCTACATTGATGTGGCACATTGGTTGGTACCGGTATTCCTTGTGGAGAAACGAGGAGAATACGGGGCTGCTATATGGGTCATTAAGCATCAACTGACCTTAGAACCTATAATTGACCAACTTGGCCATAGGAAGTAGTGAGATAGCCGTTCTCGGTATAAAGCTGGGAATTGGTTGATACTCGATGCTAAACTCATTGAGACCATACTCTCGAGATAGTTCCGGCTTCAAGAAAAGATTGCGTGAGCTAAAACCATGACCGATGGAGGATGGTCAGTGATATTGAGAACCTCTAGAACCCGGTTACTATTGCTAGGACAGGTTGAAACCAACTGAACTTCAAGAGGGTAATACCTTTGACCCCATGCAAGCCTTAAACTTAAGGGCTTTGTGTGACTTGTTTGCCTTTTCCATGTCTATTATCTGCTATACCTGTGTTATTTTTACCATGACATCATGCATCATAACATAGCATGCATACTTCATTAGACTAACCATTTCAAAGACCGAGGGGATTTATCTTTGTTCTATTTTGAAGATTATGGCTTCCTTGCACAGAAACACCATTCGAGACAACTTTGTGCAAATACCTGCTCAACTCAAGGATTTAGCCTCGATAGTTTCTGATACTTCCTCATTCATTAGAAGACATGGTCAGCTTCTTTGCTTGGTTACCTCAAAGTTTGATGAGCAGATGATGAGTGTTCTTTTCCAGTTCTTCGATCCAGTGCATCATTGTTTCACTTTCCCGGATTATCAGCTAGTTCCCACTATGGAAGAGTTTTCTCACTTATTGGGCATATCCATCCTCGAGCAGATGCCCTTCACGGTTTTGGAAGAGACTCCTAGACCAGAGGACATTGCTTCAGCGTTACATTTGAAAAGGGCTGATGTAGTTTCTAATTGGGAAACACAAAGCGGTGTTGAAGGTTTCTTAGCTAAGTTTCTGATAGATCAAGCTCAGCTATTCTGAGACAGTTTGGACTTTCAGTCTTTTGAAGACATATTGGCTCTCCTTATCTATGGTTTGGTTCTCTTCCCGAATCCATATTCCTTTATAGATGTAAATGCGGTTAAGATCTTCCTGTCCCGCAATCATGTGCCTACTCTACTGGGTGATATCTTGCATGCCCTTTACACTCGTACTGTGCGTAGAAGAGGGACCCTCATGTGTTGAATGCCTTTGCTGGCGAGGTGGTTTATTTCGCACCTCCCCAAGTCCGTATTGAAGAATGAAGAAGGTTTAGGATGGTCTTACCGGATAATATCCCTTGCCCATACATACATTCTTTGGAGTTCTAAGGCTATGGAAAGCATTGCTGTCATTGATCGGTGTGGGGGATACCCTAATGTCCCATTGCTTGGAATCAGAGGAGGGATAACCTATAGTCCTTGTTTAGCTTTGCAGCAATTCAGTTGGGCTCGGAGAGACGGTCCTCATGAGCTACTTCTTACAGATATTGCATTTAACTACAAGGAGGATGTTGACGAGCATCGCCGGAGGTTTATACGAGCTTGGGGCATGGTGAACAGATCTGACCCCCAAGAGCTAAGACCAAAGACTTCTCTCCCTATGCAGCCTTATCTCCAGTGGGTCCGAGCTCGAGCCCAGAAGCTTGGGATGCCTTATGAAGCTGTATTTCCAGTGATTGTGGAGCCTACCAATGAAGAGGGCATTCCTTATACAGTCCTTTATCCCTACATTCCCACTGATCTTGGGGCATTGAAGAGATCCTGGATTCAGCTGAAAGAGGAGAGGGATACCTACCGGGAAAAGTACCATGAGCAAGAAAGGAAGATCTTGAAGCTCACCAGGCAACTTGAGAATGAAAGAACGATCAATGACTATGTCAGCACCAAGGGGAAGCGTCCATGGGATTTCTGGTTTTTCTTTTTCTAGTTTAGATTTGTTTTTCATTTGCTTCTTTGTAAATGCCTTAAAGGCATTGTTGAACCTTCTTACAAGTTTAATCTAATAAAGTTTGTTCATTTCTTGGTTTGCAAATTTAAATCTCCCAAAGTCTTTGAAATCATTACATACGCATACCATTATCATGCACACCATTACAGGTACCATAACAGGTTTCTCATCTTCTTCGCTGTTTATTTCAGCAAAAATGTCTTCTGATCAAGCTATCAAAGATCTTCAGGCACAAAATGCCCAATTCCAAGAGATGTTCTTGAGCTTGGCTAAAGGGAAAGAGGACTTGAAAGCTCTCATTCGGAAAGAGAAAGAGAAGAAGAAGAGGAAGAAGAAGGTTGTTCTGCTGAGTATGGGCAAAAGGTTTAGGGATAGGTTGAAACAGAAAGCTGATCTGTCCTTTTCATCCAAGGGAGGGGAGGACCAAGAAGAAGAAAAGTGCCCCAATCCTGCAGTTTCTGATAATGATACAGATTATGATGAGTAATAGTATCCTCCTGCTGAGGATAGGTACAAACAACTTGAAGACCGTCTGAGTGCTATGGAGATTCAGAAGATCCTGGTTTGGATTTCGGAGATTTGGGACTGGTATCTGGAGTGGTGATCCCTCGGAAGTTCAAAGCTCCAGTTTTTGCTAATTATGATGGGGTGTCCTGCCCAAAACTCCATCTCCGTTCTTATGTCAGGAAGATCCAGCCCCACACAGCTGATAGAAATCTATGGGTTCACTTCTTTCAAGATAGTCTGGAAGGGACTCAACTTGAATGGTTCTACCAGCTAGAGGGAGCAAATATCCGAAACTGGGAAGATCTGGCTGCTGCTTTCTACAAGCAGTATCAATATAATGCCGACCTTGCTCCTACTCGTACTCAACTTCAGAGTATGTCCATGGGTGCAAGTGAAGGATTTAAAGACTATGCCCAAAAGTGGAGAGACTTGGCTGGAAGAGTCCAACCCCCGTTGTCTGATAGGGAGTTGGTTGATATGTTTCTGGGGATGCTATCTGGTCCATTCTTTAATCATTTGATCGGCAGCTCGTCAGTGGGTTTCACCGAGCTGATTCTGACTAGAGAAAGAGTAGAAGCTGGGATCCTGAGTGGTAAGATCCAGAAAAATACCTCTTCGAGTACAGATAAGAAGTCATTTGGTGGCAAGAGGGAAGCCAATGCTGTGCACGACCAGAAGAGGCGTAGCAAGGCAGACTACCACCAATCTGTGGGGGCAGTGTTGATCTCGAATTCGGCACACACACAACGACCACAACAACGAAACAATCAGCCAAGGGTGGAAAGACCTCAAAGGCAGTTCACCCAAATCAACATGCAATTGTCACAAGCATTGCAACACATGTTAAAGATGAATCTGATTACGGTGATAAACCCTCATCTGAACCCTAAGACTTCTTCTCCTAACTACAACTCGGATGCAAGGTGTGCTTATCATTCTGGTAGCCCGGGGCACGATACTAACGATTGTTGGGCGCTGAAATACAAGATTCAGAATATGATTAACACCAAGGAGATCGAATTCGACCCTCCTGAGACTCCCAATGTGATCACTGCTCCCTTGCCAAAACATGGCTAGGATTGAAAGCATTTTTGTTCATTTGAATTCTGAAGTTATATTTTCTTTGCTTATTCAAACAATTATTGTCATGTCAAACTTTTTTATTTCATTAATGCATTACACGTGTCTGTCTTCAATTAATTTTTTTTTCATTATGCTTAAATTGCTTTATATTTCCTTTTCGTGATATTCAACTCTCGACTAAAAAACTGTAAGCCTTTAGAGGGAGGATGACGAAAACGATACCACAATCTCTACAGTATACTTTTGAACAGACCTTGTTGACGATGTACAAGCATTGTTTCAAATCCTAAACAGTGGAGTTATAAGGAAGATAATCCCTAGTCAACCCCTTCGAGCCAAAAAAGTAGGAGTTTTTCTTTTCACACATATTAAAAACCTTAATAATAACCTGGGGAAGGGTAGTTTTCTCAGTTAATTCAGAGGTGCATTCAGTCACAATCTGTCGCTTCGTACACAATGAATGGCATCAAAGACGTCCTTCCGAAACAAAAGATGGTGATGCTTCCCTATAATCATCAACGCATGCAGTCATTATCTCTCGAAATAAAAGCCCATTAAGTCAAAACCAATGAAGGAGACTTAAGAAAAAACACTGGGGCATCCCGCTTCCTGTAATCACAAAAAGAAACAGTTCAGGCAAAAGACAGGGATAATAAAATCAAAAAGAAAGAGGTCCTACAAACCCTCAACAAAAAATAAATGACTGCCTATTCAAAATAAACTGTCAGTATCTGAACCATCACTGGAATATCAGAGCAAAGACTCAAACAGGATCTAAATGCACAATTAGCTGAGTTTAGGATCGAAGAACATCACGAAGAACGGGTGGGTACAAATAAAATTTGAGCCTTTATCTTTTGTTTCTTAAACCGTGAACCAGGCCACATTATAACCCTTAAAAGTCCTAGATGAAGCATGGGTTAGTTCGAAAACATATTGTTACAAAAGGTATCCTGACTCCTGAAGGTTCGTTCATGAGTTGATATCACATCTTTGCAAAATTCTATTTTTTCTATAAAAAAAACTGCATTTTCAAAACTTCAAGACAGACATAAGCTTTGCATTCTTAAAATAACATTGTTTGCATATGACTATTTGTTCAACAGTAGAGAAATTCGCTTGACAAATATCTAGTGAACAAAAGCCTTCTCAATAAAAAGGATCACCTCAAGTGGAAAAACACTTCCAACCAAGGGGCACGACATGATCATTGTCCATCATCTGGGGCAGTCAAGTCAAGATTCAAGGAATCTCTCAAAGAGTCCAAATAGCCAGGGGCAGATCTCCATCTGAATCACTTGGGGGCATTGAGCATGAATTCCAGCAACGAATCATGTACGATCAAACAAACATCTTCTTGTAGTGTGGCAACACAACACTACCAACAGTGACAACTCCCTACACCCTGAGAGCGTGGACATAGTTAGAAAATACTGCGCATGAACAAAGACCCGCTAGGTTGACTGGCCTAGGCAAAAATAAGGGCATCCCGACGAACCAAAAGAGTTCAGGCAAAAATTAGGGATAAAAACAAAAAAGATATGTACACCTGGCAAGCCGAAAACCTAAAAAGGCGGCTCGGGCAAAAAGGGTATCCCGGTGGACTGAAAATCTGAGAAGACAGTCCAGGAAAAAGTTAAGGATTAAAGCGTACGACTATGTCCGGTCATGTCGTCACTTGCCTATCAGTAGAAGACTTCTCATTCCGATCGGAAGTTACCAAGCACCTCATAAGTTGGGATAACACTCAAGCCACAAGGCCTCCGCAGACACTTTCTCCAGCAGGTACAAGGGCAGAAATGTCTTGATACGAAGTCATTGTCGTATCCTTAGCATGCGTCCTAGTAAAATCTACACTCCCCACATAGTAGATGCAACTAAAGTTTTGATCTCTGCCTCCCCAAACAGGAGTTACTTTCCCCAGCCAAGCTCTTTCGGAGAGTCGACGTCTATATTCCCCAGCCGAATTTTGTAATTGCAAGCGGTTCATAAAGTTTTCTTCCGAACAGAGTTTATTTCTCTGAATACAGAAGCTCAATCCCCGATAGAGTTTATCCCTTCAGCTATGGAAGTTTCTCTCTCCAATGAAATTATTCCCCCGTAGATTTATTCTCAAGCAGAGTCTCTCCTCGGCAGAATATCCATAAACAAGGGGCAAATCCCTAGCATAGTCATCTCTGGTTCACCATCTCCAGCGGAAGTAGAAGAACCACTTTTTCTACGACAATCAGGAACTCAATTTCCATTACTCTCCAACAACAATCATGGATTTATTTTCCCAAACTCGGACGTTCCACAATAGCATTTCATGTTCATATATCACGACGTGCGCATACATATTGCATACGGCATAATCTCATTTATTTTGAGAACATCATCATACAATGCATGTCATGCATCATATATGATTAATCATGTACCTTTTAAGGAAAGATGGTGTTGTACCCCAAAATTTGCCCTCTCATTTCTTCAACATTTTCTCATCCCAAGACCTTTGGAGCTCAAGATCAAGTTAGGGTTTGCTCTGCTCAAGACTCCTCCTTGCACTATTGACCCAAATTAGGGTTTGAGTTTGCACAAAGATGTTTTGACCTAAAAATGCCCAAAATGACTTTCATGCTTCATGTTGGACTCACAAGTTTATCCATACCAAGTTTCAAGCCTTGATTCCAATCTTTGCCCAGTCAATTGGACAGTTGACCTAGAAATCAGCTGTATTGGGGAAAAAGTCAACTGTGGTCAATTGACAGTCAAACCTCATGATTTTTGACCCACATCAACATTATGAACTCATATGAACCATTTGGTCAAGTTTGGATCACAATTCCACAAGAAATTTGATCAGATCACTAAAAGGGCAAAATGGTCATTTTTAGGGTTTTGACTGCACAAAGGCAATTTTTGCTTGTTTGACCTAACTAATGGCAATTCAAGCTCACATATGGACTCAAGGACCCAATGGCATTGTATTGACATGTTCAACAAATTCAAAAGATCCCAAATGCACAAGATTGACAGATGAATTTTCCGGTCAACTGATCAAAATTTGACTGTATACTGAAAAGTCAAACTTTGACTTTTTGGTCAAAATCAAATGCCAAGATTCATTTTTCATCAAGACATGTCAAATTATGAAACTTGTTCATCAAGAAACCAAAAATTACAAATTAGGGTTTGAAATGAAGAAATTTCATAACTTAGAAATTTTCTAAGTTATGAAATTTCCTAATTTTTTCCTAACTTTGTCCCATCTTTTCATCAAGATATATTTGGATTCAAGCAAAACTAAAAACATGAAAGTTATATTCCATTGCAAAATCTACAACTTTGATTCATAAAGTTTCCTCAAAAGAAGCTTGTAGGTCAAGTTATGATTTTTGGAATACGGGTGCAAAACATTCTTAACTTAGAAATTTTTTGACCTATTTTAGGCAGGATTTATGCCCAACTTCATGGCCACTTTTCACATGCTTCCACTTGGAATTTCAACTTGCATTACAAATATGGATTGTAGTACACATTCCAAGCTTTCCAAATTGTCCAAGAACTCATCAAACACCCTTGTGGTTAGGGAGATTCGAATTTGTCAAGATGGACAAAAGTCACTTTGTTCATGGCCAAATTCATGTACACAACATTGGCATTTTGAACTCAGCTTGCACAAACTAGATTACAGGCCTTTTATCTCATCCACACTCAATAATTTAATGCATATCCTTTGTTTTCATGCCTTGTTTTGTGTATTTAACCATTACATAAAAGATTAAGCCATATATAGAAAAAACATTTTAGCCATTTTTGAAAAGGTGCACTTTATGTCAAAACACAAATCAAAGAGGTACAGGCCAGATCTTTTGGGCACAAGATTATGGACATATTCCACTGATCAAGGAGAGAAAGTGCAGCATGCTTGAGGGGCCTGTATGAGCCTATAACTCAGCTTGACAACTTTTGCTTAAGGGGGAAGAAACATTGGAAAAGAGATCCAACATGGAGTTCCTGTCAAGACAAGCCTAAATAAACTTCATGAGCACTTCCCAAACATCAAACCAAGTTTGAAACACGACCAAACCATCTCTCAAACCTCCATATACAGAAAATCACCATTTTTCTGCAAAAAACAGGGCATTCTGCATTTTGACTTGGCCAGCATCATTCCATCGTGCGTTTTCATCCAAACCAGTTCAAATACATTCCCTAACATCCATACAAACTATCCCAAGCCTTAGATACAAGCTGTAACAGCCATAGCCATGTGTGCCATTTTCATTTTTCATCTGTGCAGGTTGACTTCTATAGCTCGATTCAGTAAGATTCAAAGCAAGCCAAGCATAGAGGGAGCATCCCTGGACCTCAAGCAAGCTGTACAAGTCCTCAAACTTCATTGAAAGTGCCTCCATTGTTGTACACAACTCAAGCTGAATAGGTAAAAGTTTGAACTTCCATCTCTCTATCCAAGCATATTTAGGCTTAAGCTTGTGAAGAAGGTATGTCCTACTCATGGCCCCGAAGCTACCCATATCTTTACTTCTCATTTATATTGTGTGTGTTGCACGAATTTTGGACATGAACATTTGAAAAAAGTTAGGTCAGGAATTGGGGGAGGAGAAATTCTCTCTCATTTCTGAGAGTTAGAACAACTTCTTTATATATTTGGAATCGTGACAAGTTGCTCTACACTTTTGATGTTGTAAATTTTTGTTAAAAACCAAGGAATCAGCAGTTAGCAGGTTGAGAAGGAAACGCGCGTTTTCTTTGTTTGAATGTTGCTGGAGGTTGAAGACAACTCCTTTTGGGCTGGGCTTGGTTCATTTTTCTGTTTGCACCTCATTCTTCCACTTACACCCCCTTGGCCCATTGTGTGATTTTTCAATCATTTTTGACTTTTTGTTTTTTTCCCTGACTTATTATTTTTTGTCAAAATATAAAAAATATAAAAAATATTTTTTTAACCATTTTTGCATTTATTTTGAATTTATTTGCTTTATTTAAACTTGTACATATAAATAAACATAATACTTTTTTATTTAAAATACTAAAAAATAATACAAAATACATTTTATTTTCTGATTTTATTTTATTTTACCTTTTGAAAACATTTCCTTAAAATATATTTTTTTTTATAAATAATAAATATTTTATTTTTGTATATATTTAGCATAGTTAATATATAATATAAATACTTATATATTTATTAGAATATTTAGGATAAAAATACAAAAAATAATACATTTTATTTTTATTAATATTTAACCTCAAAAATTACTTTTTTACAATATACTTCCCTTTTATTTATTTTTTGTATATAATTTAATAAATATTGTATATGATATAAATAATAAATACTATTTATTTACAAAATTAGGGTTTTGCCCTAAACCATGAAAATATCCAAAAAAAACAAATAAATACTTAATTTTTTCGTTAAGTTAAACACATTTCGCACTTGTAAATAAATCACCTACACTTACACAAATACATTGATACATTTACATTGCTTTATTCCTATACATTGATACATATTACATTTGAGATCGCAATTCGATTTGGTTGTAAATTATTTTGACACTACTCTCCTATTAAAGTCTCATCCCCATTTGTAAATATTTGTACCCCCACTCCCGGATACTTATTTGTAATAGTGTAGACTTTAAATTCTCGCGATTTATTGCTTTCAAATATACCATGGTTAGACCTAGGGTTTGTATGTAAATAAAATCAAACGCTAGATAACCTAATACAAAGATAAATGCATGAAATCAATACACTATTCACACTTGCACCCCTAGGGTAATCCCGCTTGTTGCCTTCCAAAATGGGCCATGCTTGCACGTTGAGTTTCTTTGGCAAAACAAAACAATTCAAATGATCATAGTCCCTCGATGACGCTTTCGAAAGTTTCCTATCAAAATGATCATAGTCCCTTCAAGCAAATTGCCAAAGACACTTGGCACCATTGCATTCATGGTCCATACGATGACCCGCGCCTGTCCCGTTAACATCCTAACACAAGATTGTCCACCAAATACAATGGTGGAACAAAATTGTTAAAAGGGTTAAAACATAGGAAAAATCTTTGAGTAAATTTAGGGGTAGACAACTCTTAGTTACTTGATCAAACTTGCAAAAACACTTGCCTACTTTTCAAAACCACACTCCACAAACACTTTCAAAACAAACTTTCAAAAACATTTGAAACATCTTTTCGAAAAGATACACACCTTTGTATATACTCAAACACGAGTCATTACAATGGTTGCCTAGACAAGGCCTCTTTTTTCAAAACATTTTCAAAACACACACACACACCACCATTTCAAGCAATTGAAAATCAAAGGCAAGTGATCTAAACAAGTAACTAAGAGCCCATGGATAACCATGGATGAAAAGGGTGCTAATACCTTCCCTTTTCATAATCTACCCCCCGAACCCACGAAACATCTCAAAAGGTTTTTCCTGTGCTTTTTAACCTTTCCTTTAGGATAAAATAAAAAGTAGGTGGCGACTCTTGCTAAACTGAACAAGTGTGAATACAAAACGCAAAACCTCAAGTCATTTCTCCCACCGTATCACAGATGGTTATCATCAACAACTTCCAGCAAGTTCAAGATTAGCTCCAGAAACTAAATAGAGTAATTACCTGCACGATCAAATGCAGCTTTACACGGGTTCGTCACGAAGCAATCTTACAAGGGTTTCTCCTAAATGCATATTTACACGGGTTCGTCACGAAGCAATCTTACACGGGTTTCTCCTAAATGCAGCTTCACACAGGTTTATCCTGAAAAATCTTACACGGGTCTTTTCTCATACATTTCCAAATAAAGTTTTACACGAACTTATCACAAAGTAACCTTACCCAAGTTCCTTCTGAATTTTTACACGAACTTATCACAAAGTAATCTTACCCAGGTTCCTCTTGAAGTTTTACACGAACTTATCCCGAAATAACCTTACCCAGGTTCCTCCTGAAGTTTTACACAAACTTATCACGAACTAACCTTACCCAGGTTCCTCCTGAAGTTTTAGACAAACTTATCACGAAATAACCTTACCCAGGTTCCTCCTGAAGTTTTACACAAACTTATCACAAAGTAACCTTACCCAGGTTCCTCCTGAAGTTTTACACAAACTTATCACAAATTAACCTTACCCAGCTTCCTCCTGAAGTTTTACACGAACTTATCACAAAGTAACCTTAACCGGGTTTCTCCTGAAGTTTTACACAAACTTATCTCAAAGTAACCTTGCCCTGGTTCATTTTGAAGTTTTACACGAACTTATCACAAAGTAACCTTACCCAAGTTCCTCTTGAAGTTTTACACGAACTTATCCCGAAACAACCTTACCTAGGTTCCTTCTTAGTTCAGATGTAGTTTTACCCAAACTCCTCACAAAGCAACCTTACCCAGGTTCCTTCTCGGCTCATATATAGTTTTACCTAAACTCCTCACAAAGCAACCTTACCCAGGTTCCTTCTCGGTTCAGATGCAATTTTATCCAAACTCCTCACGAAGCAACCTTACCCAGGTTCCTTCCCATAAGTTCTATGATCCAGGTTCCTTCTCATAACCTTACCATCTAGGTTTCTTTTCTCTTATCTCCAGACAGCAGTCCATAACACTGTAAGACCTAGACCTGATCAAACACGGTCAGTTTTACCTTTCCCCAGTAGGTCGCGATGCAGCCTATACACGACCAGATAGCAGTTCATTTTCACCTCCCCAACTAAGAGATGATTCCCTAGTAGAATAACGTACGACTGAAGCTCCTAAAATTCTATTTCTCTCAAGACAGAGACTGAAATTCCCCAACAAAATCCTCCTCAACAACAGGTATACAGGCTCTCGCAAAGGAACCTCTTATGCGATCAACACTTCTTCTGATGGCATCTTTAAGCCCATTTTTCGTCATTAACTTCCAAATGGCATCTATAAGCCCATTCCCGAAATCGCAAGGCCAGTACCACTTCATGCGAGTGCAAATTTCTGGGCACTCTAGTGTTCAATCATCTTCCACCTTCGGATCACGAAAGGCAAGCAAGCCAATCTACATCCTCAGGTTTAAGAAGATTGAACAGGGGAAGCTGTTGTACCTCAAAATTTTCCCTCCCATATTTCTCAATACATTTCAAGTAAGGTCTTCAAATTGCCCAAGGAAGTCCAAGAGTTGACCAGACAAACTCTGTCCTAAAGGCAGTCTACCTCAAATAAGGGTTTCATTTTGCATCAAGATGTTTGTGTCCAAAGGGTCCCAAATTCTCACTATTGTCCTAATATGTTCTCAAGATCATCCATGTCAAGTTTCAAGCCTTGCAGAGGAAGTTTGCTCAGTCAATTGCTCAAAGGCCCGAAAGTCGACTGTGCTAGGGCAAAAGTCAGTTGTGGCCCACATATAGTCAAACTTCAAGATTTTTGGTCAACATCCTCATTTTGAAGTATTATTCATCATTTGATCAAGGGTTGATCATGATTCTTCAAGGATTGCTCATAATTCATCAAAACCCAAAAGTTGCTAAATTAGGGTTTTGTAGGAAAAGTCAACTCAACTTTGACCAAGCATAACTTTCTCATACTTTATCAGAAATGACCCATCCAAAGCTCATTTTGAAGAGGATGTAATTCCCTACAATTCATCTTAAGCTCCCAAGTTCAAAATATGCACTCACAAGAAGATATAAATTTGGACATTATAGGTCATTTTGAAAAGTCAACAAAAACACCTTTTGGGTCAAAGCTTCTTACATGAACATGGAAGATCCAATTGAGATGAAACCAAATAGGTTGATTAGGGGACACCCTAAGCTTTCTAAAAAGTCCAAGAACACCCTTGTAAGGTTAAAATTGAGAGAGATATGCATTGTCAAAGTTGGACAATTTTTGAAGAAATGCATGAAGCAAATATTGACCAAACTTGGATTTTTTCCAAATGGGTCTATCTTTTCAAGTTTTAATATCATTCCTAACATGGTCCACGACCTCTAGTCCCACCCCTACATTTTTCTACTATTTATGCTATTTATTTTGATATTTTATTCATTAAAATTCAGAATTAAATAAATAAATAATAGAAATAATGTAAATTTTGATGTGAATCCATTTTGGGCAAGTTTTATGCTGGTTTATGTCAATTGATTTCGTGAAATAACCCTTCAAATATGTCCAGGTTCATCCACATGTGAAAATGGCATAAAATCATCAAATATGGCATTTTTTTCAAATCTTGATCATGGTCTTAAAACACAACATTATGAGGGAGATTCTTTTCATGCTTTCTTGTCTCCTCATTCTCCTCTATAAATATAGAGCCATACAAGCTTGAAAGGGACAAAATTCCTCTCTAAAAAGCTCTCAAAAAGCTCTTCAAAAAGCTCTCCAAAAGCTCTTCAAAAAGCTCTCCAGAAATCAAAGAATTGGTGCAAGTCATATCTCGAGGTTCCGGTCCCTCTCAATTGACATCAAGCCTCAAACCATCCTCTTTAAGTCCTCAGGAGTCTTACAAGGCCCAAGAGCAATCCATCACACGCCTAGCACGCCCCCATTTAACAATACCAGTTTGGTAAAATTTTAAACTTCGAATCTCTAATTTTAATCACATTTTATGGTATGCTAACGTTTGTTTGAGTTTATATAGAACAGTTATGGATGGTTGAATCATAGGTTCCACGCAAGAATAAAAAAACACCATAGTTAGAGCATGAAGCTTTCGAAGATTCGGGCCTAGGGATTTCTGATGATTGCACCCTCTGTTTACTTTTGCTACTAGGCCCGTCTTTATTTTCTTGTTTTATTCATTTCATTTATTTCTTTTAATCCCTTTTTTTTATCAATAAACAAATATATAAATCGCATAAAAATAGATTTAGAATTTTTCTTAATTAAATTTAATTTTGGTAAATTAATTAACTAAACAGTTTAACTCTTTTTTTTAAATTAAAATTAATAGAACTTAGGTTTAATTTCATTTTAATTCATTTTCCTTTTTGTAACAAAAATAACAAAAAAAAACATAGAATTAATTTCTTTTATTTAAATTTCATGTTTCTTTAATAATCATCTTTTATTTTTAAATATGGATCTAGATCAATTATTTTTTTAACTTAAACCATTTTTATAAATTAAAACAAAAAAACAACAAAAAGATTTTTTTATATCTTAGGATTTGTAGACGTCTTTTCAAATTTGCGCGTTATTATTCTTTCGTACTTCATTTTATTATTGTAACTGTATATTGGAATGTAATAGATGATTAGTAGGACCTTTACCGCTTTTATTTATTTTTCCCTCAGTTTTGGATATATACATAATCCCCCTCCCCGAAGCCTTGTAATAGCTAGGTTTTATATTTCTGCACTTTTAAATTACTGCAATTATTAACTGCTAGATGTATGACTAATAGGATTGTATGGCAAGAATAATCAAACATTAGCAAACTTAACACAAGACTAAAATAACTGAACATAACACGCCTTGCACATATGCACCCTTAGGGTATACGTCACTTGGTTGCCTCAGAAAATAATGGTCATGTCCCTCGAACGTAGGGGTACCCTTAGCAAAGACCCTCGGTTAAAATCATCATAAATATCATGGTCCCTCAATGTCCCTCGAAGTTGCCTACAGTATATGATCTTGTCCCTCAATGTCCCTCGAAGTTGCCTACAGTATATGATCTTGTCCCTCGATGTTGCCTACGAATATATGATGACAGTCCCTTCGAAATGCTAAGGTATCCTTACATGTTGCCTTCAATGACCATTACGTCCCTTTCGATAGTCCCTCAAACTCCAACGACGGTGCTACTTACTCCTTAATAGTAGGATAGCGTTGTCTAAAGGAAACGAGAATAGAAACAATCTTTTTTGAGTAGGTAGATGCTAATAGGTACTTGCTCAAAATCAAACTTTCACACTTACACTTTTTTTTTCAAACAAAGTTTTCAAAAACACTTTGTAACACTCTTGAAGACAGAAGCAAGGGTTAAAACGAAGTAAAACAAAACTTTTCAAAACAAACACACACAAGCATTTTTTAAAAGATGAGCAAGTACCTAAGAGCCCGTGGAAAACCACGGATAGAAAGGGTGCTAATACCTTCCCTTTCTATAATCTACCCCCCGTACTCAAAATCTCGAAAAAGGAATTTTTCTGTGCTTTTGTCCTTTCCAGTTGGATAAAATAAAAGTCGGTGGCGACTCTTGCTTACCGCAACATTTTGCAAACACAAACGCAAAAGGCAAACCAGCAATTTCCTAAAACAGTCTGGTTCTACCACCGTATCACAAAGCTGACTGTAGGTAAAATTATGAAGATCTAAAACGATGGATGAGGAAGAAGAAGATAACGTGTCCAAGCATCATTGGACCATTTGAAAGCTGGCGTATTTTTTTGTTTATTCATTAATCCATTTATTTATTATATAATATATTTTGTTTTCCTTACACTAATAACAAAAGCGCGTAGCACAGGTGGCAATGAGGCATCAGTATTGATCATAAGGACCTGGTTTCGATCCCAGGTCCCAGCGCTTCCTTTATATTATTTTCATTCAACAGATCCAGCGTGTTATTCTTCCTGGTGACCATCATGCACCCTTGCATCCAACCGTTTGATCAAGCATGCTATCAGATCCAACGCTCCAGCAGTGAGGGCCTATGGTGCACGTTCAAGTCAATGCTACACAGAATCCAATATTGACTGGGCTGGGAGCGTTTTGGGCCTTAGAAAATTCAGATTGGCACCCCCCAGATTTGCTATTCAACACAGTTTTCATTTTCTATTCTATTTTCTTTTTAATTTCTTTAATTAATTTCTTGTATTTTGTTTTAATTAATTAACCCAAAATTATTATTTTTCTATAAAATCAAAAAATCACAAAATACATAAAATCTTTTTTTTAATAAAAATATTTTATTTCTTAATTAATTTAGTTTAATTAATTTAAGGCAATTTAATCTCTTTTCATAATTAAAAATAATTAGAATTAGGGTTTTGTTGTACATGATTTAACTAATTATTTTTCTCAAAAAATAACTTAATCATTCTTGTAATTAGATTTTAGGGTTCTCAATCTCCCTCGTATTTAATTTACCGCGCGCACTTCTATTTTTATTATTATTGTAACTGTTTCGAGGTTGTAATAGTTTTAATTAGGGTTTTAAATTTCGCATCTTTTATTTCCCGTCAAGATAATTATGTAACTGTCAAAGCCTTGTAATAGCTAGGTTTATTTTCTCGCATTTTTAAGTTCCTGCAAATATTTAACTGCCTAAATGTATGCTAATAGGATTGTATGGCAAGAATGTCTGGAAATTTAAAACGGTAGATCACCTAATGTGCAAAGATTAAATAACTGGAACAACTCATACACACACATTCACTCCTAGGGTTTACCTCACTTCGGTTGCCTTCGATTAACAATCATTAAGCATGGGAGATTTTAGTGGTTGCTCTCCAGTCTAAAAGATCAAAGTGTCCCATTCGAATGTTGCCTCGGAAATGTTTCCTCGAAACGATCTTAAGACTCTAGGGTTACTACTAAAGTTTTCTAACTATTGCTTTAGTGATTGTATTTGTCCCTTTAGAGTGTCCCTTACAACTCCAACGATAGTGCTACCTACTCCTTAATAGTAGGATAGCGCTGTCTAAAGGAAATAGAATGAACAGTCTTTTTTCAAGTAGGTAGAATCTTAAGTACTTGCTCAATAAAAACTTTTCACACAAACACCTTTCAAAATAATTTTCAAAATAACTTCGTCACACTTTTGAGGACTGATACAAGGGTTATCACAAAGTAAAACTTTTCAAGACAAACAAACACAGGCAATTTGAAAAATGAGAAAGTACCTAGGAGCCCATGGAAAACCATGGATAGAAAGGGTGCTAGCACCTTCCCTTTCTATAATCTACCCCCGTACTCAGAATATCTCGAAAAAAGGTTTTTTCTGTTCTTTTTCCTTTTTCATGATTGGATGAAATAAAAGTCGATGGAGACTCTTGCTTACCGCGACATTTTGCAAACAAAAAAGCGTAAAACACAAACTAGTATAACAGTCGGTTTTGCCACCGTATCACAGAACTGGCGACTCTGCTGGGGAAATATAAGTGGGGTATACCTTAGGATCTAGGTCATTAAAATTGCTTCTCTTGATTGTCTTGATTGTTTTACTTTTGAGGGTTTGTTTGGGGTTACTATAGATCCTAAACCCGGATCTGGGGGCACTCACTAGATAAACAGCAATAGATCGTGGAAACTGTACAGCGTATACCGATATGGTTTAAGTGATGGTTGTGTTGGTGTGGCACTTTGGTTGGTAGCGGTATCCTTCGTGGGGAAACGAGGAGAATATGGGGCCGATGCATGGTGTCGTGAAGCACTAACGGACCTTAGAACCTTAGTTGAACAAACTTGGCCATTAGAAAGTAGTGAGATAGCCGGCCTCGGTGTAGAGCTGAGGATTGGTTGATACTCGATGCTACACTCATTGAGATCAGAATATTGGGATATTTCGGCCGCAAGATAATATTACTTGAGCTGAGACAATGCCTAATAAAGGATGGTCAGTGATATTGAGATCCTCTAGAACCCGATTACTATTTAAGACAGGTTTGAAACCACCTAAAATTCAAGAGGGTATTACCTTTGACCTCATGCAAGCCTTAAACCTAAGGACCTTGTGTGATTTGACTGTGCTTGCTATACCTGTGTTTTCTATACCTGTGTTTTATCATGACATCATGCATCATAACATAGCATCCATTCTTATTTCACTAACCATTTCAAAGACCAAGGGAATTTATCTTTGTTCTGTTTTGAAGATCATGGCTTCCGTTCATTGAAACACTATCCGAATCAGCTTTGTGAAGATACCTTCACAACTCAAAGAGCTAGCATCGATGGTTTCTGAAACTTCTGCGTTCACCAAGAGACATGGTCAACTTCTCAACCTGGTTACTTTAAACTTTGATGAAAAGATGATGAGTATACTCTTTCAGTTCTTTGATCTCAAGCACCGCTGCTTCACCTTTTCAGACTATCAGTTGGTGCCTACCTTGGAAGAATTCTCTCAGCTATTGGATATACCCATTCTTGAGCAGTTACGCTTCACAGGTCTAGAAGAAGTTCCTAAGCCAGAAGTCATTGCCTCAGCTTTGCATCTGAAACGGGCCGATGTGGTATCCAATTAGGAAACAAGAAGCGGAGTCAAGGGTTTTCTAGCTAAGTTTCTGATAGACAGGGCCCAACTGTTTTGGGATGATATGGATTTTCAGGCTTTTGAGGAGGCCTTGGCTCTTCTAATATATGGGTTAGTCCTATTCCCTAATCCGGACTCATTCATAGATGTGAATGCTATCAAGATCTTCCTCTCTCGCAACCCTGTGCCTACCTTGCTCGGAGATATTCTGCACACTCTCCATACTCGTACCATGAAGAGAAGAGGGATTCTTATGTGTTGCATGCCATTGTTGGCGAGGTGGTTTATTTATCACCTCCCTAAGTCTATAGTGAAGAATGAAGAAGGTTTGGGTTGGTCGCAAAGGATAATGTCGCTCGCTCATACAGATATTCTTTGGTGTTCTCGAGCTATGGAAAACACTACCATTATTGACCGCTATGGAGAGTACCCTAATGTCCCGCTACTTGGCATCAGAGGGGGTATAACCTACAACCCTTGTTTAGCTCTGTGACAATTTGGTTACGCTCAAAGGGATGGTCCCCATGAGTTACTTATCGAGGGTATTGTATTAAACTATGAGGATGATGTTAAAGAGTACCGTCGGAGGTTCATACGAGCATGGGGCATGGTAAACAGATATGATGCCAAGACTTTGGGGCCAAATACTTCCATTCCTATGGAACCTTACCTACAATGGGTACGAGCTCATGCCCAGTAGCTTATGATGCCCTATGTGGCTATTTTGCCAGTGATTGTGAAACCCACTACAAAAGAGGGTATTCCTTACACAGTTCTCTATCCTTATATGCCCACTGATCTTGGGGAATTACAGAGGTCTTGGATTCAGTTTATGAAGGAGCGGGATACTTACAGGGAGCAAATCCATGCTCAAGATAGAAAGGTTTTAGAGCTCACAAAGAGGTTGCATGAAGAAAGAGGACTCAATGACTATCTCGGCACAAAGAGGAAGCATCAATGGGAACTTTGATGTCTTTTATAGTTTTAGATTTTTTTTTCTTATTGTAACGCCTAAAAGGCATTTTGAACCTTCAAATTCAACTACTAAAATCTTTGTTTATTTTGGTTTGCAAATTTAAATTTCCCGAAGTCTTTGAAATCATTGCATGCGCATCCCATTATCATACACATCATTACAGGTACCATTACAGGTTTCTCATCTTCTTTGCTGTTTATTTCAGCACGAGATATCTTCCGAGCAAACCATCAAGGACCTTCAGGCACAGAACGCCCAGTTCCAACAAATATTCATAAGCCTGGAAAAAGGGAAGGAGGATCTGAAAGCCCTCATCCTAAAAGAGAAGAAGAAAAAGAAGAAGGTTGTCGGTATTCTGAATATGGGCAGAAGGTTTGGAGAGCGGTTGAAGCGACAAACTAATCTGACCTCTTCATCCAAGGAAGGGGAGAATCAGGAAGAAGAGAAGGACCCTAGTCCTGTAGTCTCTGACAATGATACGAATTATAATGATGAGCAATATCCTCCTACTGAGGATAGATACAAGCAATTAGAAGACCGTCTGAGTGCCATGGAAGTTCATAGGATACATGGACTAGATTTCAAAGAACTGGGATTGGTGTCGGGAGTAGTCATCCCGCAGAAGTTCAAAGCTCTAGTTTTTTCTAAGTATGATGGGGTGTCCTACCCAAAACTCCATCTCCGTTCTTATGTCAGGAAGATCCAGCCCCACACAGCTGATAGAAATCTGTGGGTTCACTTCTTTCAAGATAGTCTGTTAGGGACTCAACTTGAATGGTTTTACCAGCTAGAGGGAGCAAATATCAGAAACTGGGAAGATCTGGATGCTGCTTTTTATAAGCAGTATCAGTAAAACGTCGATCTTGCTCATACTCGTACTCAACTCTAGAGTATGTCCATGGGCGCGAGTGAAGGCTTTAAAGATTATGCAAAAAAATGGAGAGATGTGGCTGGGAGAGTTTAACCCTCATTGTCTGATAGGGAGTTGGTTGATATGTTTATGGGGACGCTATCTGGTCTATTTTTCAATCATTTGATCGACAGCTCATCAGCTGGTTTCACTGAGCTGATCCTAACTGGGGAAAAAGTAGAAGTTGGTATTTGAAGCAGCAAAATACAGAAGGATGCCTCTTCAAGTTCAGTAGAGAAGCCTTTTGCTGGTAAAAAGGAAGCTAGTGCTATCTACAGCCCGAGGGGCCAAAACAGGGCTGAACATCGTCAGATAGTAAGTGTCATGATGATACCTAGACCTGCAGTTGCTCCACAATGCAACAATCAACAAAGGGTGAAAAGACCACAACGGTAGTTTACCCGCATCAACATGACATTGGCTGAAGTTCTACCTCATCTGCTGAGATCCAACTTGGCAACTTTGAGAGAGGCTCCCAAGAATCCAAATACTACATCTCCCTGATATAATCCGAATGCTCGGTGTGCCTATCATTCTGAGAATCCTGGCCACGATACAAATGACTGTTGGGCTCTGAGAAACAAAGTACAAGACTTGATTGAAGCCAAGGAAATAGATTTTGATGCTCCGGAGAAGCCAAATGTCATAACTACTCCCATGCCTAAACACGGTCGTGGAATTAATGTTCTTGATACTGATTTGTTTGTTACCTCTGTTGATGAAGTTTCTACTCCTCTCATGACTGTCAAGAAGAATTTGTTGTTGGCCGATTTATTTCCGGGTTATGGTGAAGGTTGCCACATGTGTTCGTTTCTACGTTTTGGTTGCCGTTTGCTTAAGTTAGGTGTTCAACGCCTGATAGATAGCAAAGAAATTATGTTTGAGAAAATCTTTGGTTCCCGTTGTACCATCTGAAGACGTTGCCATATAAACATTTCCGCCAATCCTTCCAAGGTTTCCTCGAGAAGACCTGTTAGGATTACATCTGCTCCAAGAATTGCTCCACTGATAATCATTGTTCCTGGTCCTGTCCCGTATGTCTCGGACAAAGTTGTCCCCTAGCATTATGGTGCCGATGTGTACTGTCATGGCATCAAACAAGATCTGAAAAATGAAGAGGTTGATACTGATATTAGTAACATTGTCGGAACCAGCAAAGTTACCCGAAGTATAAGGGTCTTCTCTCCCAAGATTTTCCCTAAGACTTTCAACAAGCCTATTGTCATTCCATCTGTTGTTCCTGCTAGTACATCAACTACTGTTCTTGTTCTTACTCCAGTTATTACCCCTGTCGGCGAATCATCTAATACCCGCGGCAAAGAAATTATAGGTGAGCCTTCCCGGACGGAGGCGCCTAAGAAAATTGTTGTGGAAGCCTCTAAGCAAGAAATGGAGGAAATACTGAAAATCATTAAGAAGAGTGACTACAATGTGGTCGAGCAGCTGGGGCAGCCCCCATCGAAGATATCCATGTTGTCTTTGTTGTTGTGCTCTGAGGCCCATGCGAAGGCTTTGATCTCATTCCTCAAAACTGCGCATGTGCCGCAAAAGACTTCAGCTGATCAGTTCAAAGATTGTGTGGCCAGCCTGACTGTTAATAACGGGATGGGTTTTTCAGATGCAGATTTGACACCAAAAGGAAGGAAGCATAATGACGCTCTGCATGTCTCGATTGAATGCAGGGGAACCACTATGGCTCATGTGTTGGTAGATATTGGGTCTTCACTGAATGTTCTGCCGAAGAAGGCGTTGAACCGGTTGGATTGCGAGGGCTTGACTCTAAAGCCTAGTAACATTGTGGTAAGGGATTTTGACGGATCGAAGAGAATAGTGCACGGGGAGGTGGACATCCCTGTCAAAGTAGGTTCTCAGACTTTTGGGTCCACTTTCTATGTGATGGATATCAGGCCATCGTATTCTTATTTTTTGGGTCGTCCTTGGATCCATGAGGCTGGGGCAGTCACTTCCACACTCCACTAAATGCTGAAGTATCTGGTAAAAGGGAAGATTGTCATAGTGCGGGGTGAGGAAGAGTATATGGTGAGCCACCTCAATTCCTTCCGCTACATAGAGATGGACGGGGAATTCATAGAAACTCCTTGTCAAAATTTTGAAGAGGTCCCTCAGATCTTGGCATCGACTGAAACTACTAGCAACAAACCTCCTTTGAAGATGGCTTCTCTAAAGGATGCCAGGGCCGTGGTTGAAGAAGGTGGGTGTGCCAATTGGGGTCAGCTCCCTGATTTCACTCATAAAATTGACAAATTTGGTTTGGGCTTTACTATAGGGGCTCAAAGGGCTGTTAGACGCGCTCGGGCTGGAGGACCTCCCCTACACATCAGCAATCGTGGGATTAACGCCATTGAAGACAGTGAAGAGGAGTCAGACATTGACAGCTGGATCTACCCAACTACCAATAGTAGACCGAGTAACTGGACGGCTAGGGACTTTATACCCATTTCTTTTATTCCGCAATCCATATCCGCTCAGGATCCCATTGATAACAGCTCTACTATTGCCAGTTATGACTTTAAAAATCCGATCAACCAAGTCGAGGACGAAGGTGAGGATGATTGTGAGGTTCTTGGAGAATTTGCTAGACTACTACAGCAGGAAGAAAGGGCCATACAGCCTCATGAAGAGTCGGTTGAGACAGTGAACTTGGGTACTGAGGAAGACAAAAAAGAGGTTAAAATAGGTACAAATCTGGAGCTTAGCGTCAAACAGGGGTTGATAAAAATGTTGCACGACTATGTTGAAATCTTCGCCTGGTCCTATGAAGACATGCCTGGTTTTGACACTGATATTGTGGTACATCGCCTATCGACTAAAGAAGACTGTCCTCCGGTTAAACAGAAGGTCCGTCGTATGCGCCCTGAAATGTCAGAAAAGATCAAGGCAGAAGTCATGAAACAGTTCGACACATGATTCTTAGCTGTCACTTTGTATCCACAGTGGGTTGCTAATGTTGTTCTGGTACCTAATAAGGACGGTAAGGTACGGATGTGTGTGGATTACAGAGATCTGAATAGGGAAAGCCCCGAGGATGACTTCCCACTTCCTCACATCAATGTTCTGGTCGACAACACCGCACAACATAAAATCTTCTCCTTCATGGACGGTTTCTCTGGCTACAACCAGATCAAGATGGCTCATGAAGATATGGAGAAGACGACCTTCGTTACACAATGGGGCACCTTCTGCTACAAGGTGATGCCTTTGGGATTGAAGAATGCAGGGGCAACTTATCAGCGCGCCATGGTCGCTTTGTTCCATAATAGGATTCACCAAGAGATCGAAGTCTATGTTGATGACATGATATCCAGGTCTCAGACTGAGGAAGAGCACATTGATCATCTCCAGAAGTTGTTCGACAAGTTGAAGACATACAAGTTGAGGTTGAATCTGAACAAGTGCACCTTCGGGGTAAGGTCTGGTAAGCTTCTGGGTTCCGTTGTCAGTGACAAGGGTATTCAGGTAGATCTTGCGAAGGTAAAGGCCATACAAGAGATGCCGACTCCCCGCACAGAGAAAGAGGTTAGAAGTTTCTTGGGACGTCTGAATTACATCGCCAGGTTCATTTCACATCTGACCGCTACTTGTGAGCCAATCTTCAAGCTTCTGAAGAAAGATCAAGTGGTAAAGTGGAATGATGAATGCCAGACCGCTTTCGAAAGAATCAAGTAATATCTTCAAGAACCTCCAATTCTGATGCCTCCAGTTGAAGGGAGACCTTTGATATTATACTTGATATTGCAAAACAATTCAATGGGGTGTGTGCTGGGGCAGCATGACGAGTCTGGTCGAAAAGAGCACGCCATATATTACCTTAGAAAAAAGTTTACCAACTATGAGACACAATACTCATTGCTCGAGAAAACTTGTTGTGCTTTGGCATGGGCAGCTCGCCGATTGAGACAGTATATGCTGACTCACACTACTTTGTTGAGATCAAAGATGGATCTGATCAAGTATATTTTCGAGAAGCCCGCTCTCTCTGGAAGGATAGAAAGGTGGAAAATGATCTTAACTGAATACGACATACAATATACAACCCAAAAAAGCAATAAAGGGAAGTATATTGGCTGATCATTTGGCTCATCAGGCCGTAGATGACTACCATTCCATGAATTTCGAGTTCCCGGATGAGAATATTATGTTGGTGACTGACTATGAAGAACCTGGACTGGATAAAGGACCTGAGGAAGGATCCCAATGGTTTATGTATTTTGATGGAGCCTCGGATGCACTGGGTAACGGCATTGGCGCTATAATCATATCTCCCGAAGGCTGTCATACTCCATTCACTGCCCGATTATGTTTCAACTGTACCAACAACATGGCGGAGTATGAAGCATGTATCATGGGTCTTCGAGTTGCTATTGACCTGAGGATCAAGTTCTTGAATGTATTCGGGGATTCCGCTCTGGTGATAAGTCAGATCAAAGGCGAGTGGGATACGAAGCATCCGAATCTCATTCCTTACAAGGAGTATGTACTGACATTGCTCCCACACTTTGAGGAGGTAACCTTTGAACATTTCCCACGAGAGGAAAACCAGTTAGCGAACACGCTAGCTAACATGTCTTCTATGTTCAAAGTTAGGTGGGACAATGAAGCTCCCCAAATTACCATTGAGAGGTTGGATGAACCAGCACACTGCTATGAAATTGATACCGAAGGAGTGGAAGATAAACCCTGGTTTCACGAATTCAAAAGGTATCTCGAGGCTCAGGAGTATCCTGAAGGGGAATCTGTCAATAATAAGAAGTTTCTGAGAAGGTTCGCTGCAAATTTCTTCCTCAATAATGGGATCCTCTATAAACGCAACCGTGACTCCACACTATTACGGTGTGTAGAGAAAAGCAAAGCAGAGAGGATCATGACAGATCTACATGAAGGCTCCTTCGGAACCCATTTCAGTGGACACACCATGGCTAAAAAGATCCTACGGGCAGGATATTACTGGTCCACTATGGAAGCCAATTATTATCATCACTCTATAACTTGTCATAAGTTCCAAGTCTATGCTGATAAGGTGCATGTGCCTCCAGTTCCTCTGAACATCTTGACAGCTCCTTGGCCCTTTGCGATGTGGGGCATCGACATGATCGGCGAGATCAGACCTATTGCGTCCAATGGCCATCGTTTCATCTTAGTAGCCATTGATTACTTCACGAAGCGGATTGAGGCAGCCTCTTTTGCTACTGTGACCAAGAACGTCGTGGCGCGTTTTATCTGACATAATCTGATTTGTCGATATGGTGTACCATAGAGGATTATTACTGACAATGGTACAACAATACGTCGATCACCGAGCTTTGTAAATAGTTTAAGATACATCATCATAACTCTTCTCCCTACCGGCCGAAGATGAATGACGTTGTTGAAGCAGCTAACAAGAACATCAAGAAGATTGTACAAAAGATGACGGTGACATATAAAGACTGGCATGAGATGTTACCATTTGTTCTTCATGGGTACCGTACCTCAACACGCACGTCGACAGGGGAAACACCCTACTCTCTGGTATATGGAATGGAGGCAGTCCTACCCATCGAAGTTCAGATACCTTCTCTCAGGATTATGAAGGATGCAGGTTTGAACGAAGACGACTGGATCCAAACCCGACTTGATCAGTTAAATCTAATAGATGAAAAGAGACTTACTGTTATCTGCCATGGTCAGATATATCAAAAGCGAATGATCAAGGCTTTTAACAAGAAAGTCAGGCGTCAAGAATATTAAGTCGGGGATCTGGTGATCAAATGCATGATAATGCCGCAAGGTGATCCCAGGGGCAAATGGACTCCCACGTACGAAGGGCCATTTGTGGTTAAGAACATTTTCTCGGGAGGAGCTATGATTCTAACCAACATGGATGGTGACGACCTTCCTCACCCTGTCACTGCAGACATAGTGAAAAGATACTATGCATAATAAAAGACCCGCTAGGTTGACTGGCCTAGGAAAAAATAAGGGCTTCCCGGTGAACCAAAAGGGTTCGGGCAAAAGTAAGGAATGAAAATGAAAAAAATCTGTACACCCAGCAAGTCAAAAACCCGAAAGGTAGGCTTGGGCAAAAAAGGGTATCCCGGTGGATTGAAAACCTGGAAGGGCAATCCAGGAAAAAGTTAGGGATTAAAGCGTATCACTATGTCTCATTGGATCATCTTGCGACCAGACTTTGGCATCGACTATCAAACTCGGACGGTGCCAACCAATCTGATCAACCTTCAGCCAAGTAGAAAAGTGATGAGGCGCTTGAAGATATAAAGGCAATAGCAGAGTTGGAACCCAATGGGGTCGTTCACATAGTTGTTTTTCTTTCTTTTACACAAATTGTATAATTTCTGTCTTTCGGAGGCGTTCTCTTACTAGAGCGTCAGCCTCTTTGTACAAAACGCCTATTACAGACTGTTGTACCCCAAAATTTTCCCTCTCATTTTATCAAGATTTCCCCTCACAAGACTCTTTGGACTCCAGATGGGATTAGGGTTTGCTCTGCTCAAGACATCTCCTTGCACTATTGACCTGAAATTAGGGTTTGAGTTCGCACAAGGATTTTTGGACTTCCAATGCTTAATGTGACTTTCATACTTCATGTTGGACTTATAAGATTGCCCATACCAAGTGTCAAGCCTTGAATCAAATTTTTGCCCAGTCAATTGGACAGTTGACCTAGAAATCAACTGTATTGGGAAAAAGTCAATTGTGGCCAATTTACATTCAAACCTCATAATTTTTTATCCACATTAATATTGTAGGCTCATATGAACCATTTGATCATGTTTGGACCACAACTCCTCAAGAAATTTGATCAGATCATCAAAAGGGCAAAATGGTCATTTTTAGGGTTTTGACTGCAGAAGGGCAATTTCTGATTTTTAACCTAGACAATGGAAAATTGGGTTCAAACATGGATTCAAGGACTCAATGGAATCATCTTGACCTAATCACAAGGTTCAAAAGATTTCAAAAGCATTAGATTGATAGATGAATTTTCCAGTCAACTTATCAAAAATCAACTGTACACTGAAAAGTCAAACTTTGACTTTTTGGTCAAAATCAAGTGCCAAGGGTCATTTTTCATCAAGATGTGTCAAAACTGAAACTTGTTCATCAAGAAACTTAATTTTGCAAATTAGGGTTTAAGATTGAAAAATTTCATAACTTAGAATTTTTCTAAGTTATGAAATTTTCTTATTTTTCCCAACTTTGCCCAACTATTTCACCATGATGCAATTGGATTCAAAGAAAACTTCCAACATGAAAGTTGTAGTTCTCCACAAAATCTACAACTTTGATTCACAAAGTTTTCCGAAAAGATTCTTGGATCTAAAGTTATGATTTTATGAATAGAGGTCCAAAAACTTTCTAACTTAGTGAAATTTTGCCCTAGTTTAGGCAGGATTTTGACCTATCTTCATGGCAATTTTTCACCTAGTTCCCATTGGAATCTCAAAATGCATTTCAAAGATGGATTGTAGATCATTTTATAAGATTTCCAAAATGTCCAAGAACTCTCCAAAATCATTCGTGGTTAGGGAGAATCGAAGGTTTGAATTTGGCAAAATGTCACTTTGATCCATGGCATTTTTCATGTTGCTACAAGTTGCAATTTCTATCCAGCCTTGCTTGTACTTGCTTACAGGTCCTTAAACCCTTCCACACTCAAAAATTGAATGCAAACTCAATGGATTAATGCATTTTTCTGATCAATGGAAGATTACACAAAGGATTAATCCAAAAATGGAAAAAAGTTAACAATGCCATTTTGATAAAGTTCACTTTATGCATTTTTTGTTTCCCTTGAGCCTTGAACACATCCCTTTGCATCAAACCAACTACATAAACTTATACAAAGGTACAACAACTTTTTGCATGCTTGAAGCTAGCCTGCACAGGCCTGGCCTTGGTCACTTCACACCTTTCTTCAAAACCAAGTCAACTTGAAAAAAGTACATAACTTTGGTATCTGATAAAACCAAGTGTTGTAACCATTTCAAACAAGTTTTGCATATCACACTAAGTCAGAAGCACGAGCTAACCACTTCTCAAGCCTTCCAAAACACCAAAATCACATTTTCTTGCAAAACAGGGCAGCTTCTGCATTTTGATTTCCAAATCACAAACCACTCGTGCGTTTTTCCCCAAACCTCTTCCAACACACTCCATACAACCTACCTAAACTATCCTATCCATTCCCAAGTGACTGTAACTCCATTTACCCACTTCACCATTTTTGAATTCTGACTGTGCAGGTTGACTTCTACAAGCTTATTCAGGCAAGTTTAAAGTTAGCTAGGCATTGGGAAAGCTCAAAGGAACTTCAAGCAAGCTCACAAGCATCTCATGCCTCACTGAAAACCCCTACATTGCCATACTCGAGCTCAACTAAAACAGGTAAAGTTCAAACTTCTATCTCTCTATTTAGGAATCATTAGGCTTAAGTTTGTGAATAAAAAATGTAGTACTCATTGCCCTTGAGCTGTACATATGCATAGATTTCATTTAAGTTAACTGAGTTGGGAGAATTTGAATGATGAACTTTCTGGAAAAAAACTAGGTTAGAAATTAGGGCCAGATAAATTCTCTCTTGTCTTTGAGAGTTAGATTAAGTTCTTTACATGGTTGGAATCGTGTTTGAAAATGCTATAACTTTTATGTTGTGAGTTTTTGATTTAATGCAAGAACAAGAGAGAACAGGATTCGTGTGTAAGAGCCATGGCGCGCGCGTTCTGGAGGACAGGGATGAAGATGGAATAGGCTGGGCCTAACTTGGCCTTGCTGTTTGCACCCCCCATTGTGCTTCCTGCACCCCCTCAGCCCATTTGTTTATTTTTTATATTTTTTTATTTCTTTTTAAGTTTCTGACTTTATTTTATTTTTTTCTAAACATTAAAAAATATCAAAAATATTTTCTTAAATTTTCATATTTTACTTTATTATTTTTATTATTTTTTTAGCATAAAAATAGTTTCTTAAATAATACACTTTTATTTTCTTAAAATAAATTCATAAATAATACAAAAAAAATGTTATATTTTTATTATTTATATACTTAAATAATATTTTCTCACATATTTCTATTTTTTAACATTTGTATATACTTTATTTTATTTTTTATTGTACATAAATAAATAATTATAATATATATATTTTTTTTTTCTTAAAACAAATTAGGGTTTCCACCCTTAATAAAGATAATATTTTATTTTTCTTATTTTTGATACATTAAATAATTTATTTTTACATACATAAAAATAATACAAAAACATTTTTTGCATATTTATGATATATTGCATATTTATTTGTCCATTTAAATATTTTCTTATTTATTATTTATACAAAGAATTTAATATGGTTGTAATAATTTTAGGGTTTCAATTTCTTGCAAATATCCCCTATTCAAATTTGTATCCCCCTCCCCATATCAATGATGTAATAGTTGTAGATTTACTTTTACTCATTTATTGCTTTCAAATATGCCATGATAGAAAGATTAGGGTTTGTATGCAAAAATCCAAAATCAAACAAATAGCTTGACTAATACAAGACAAAAATGCATGAAAATGATAACACAATGCACACAAGCACCCCTAGGGTTTCATCCACTTGTTGCCTTTAAAATGGCCATGGTATGCATGCTAGGTATCTTGGCAAAACAAAATCAAAATAAAAAAGATCATGGTCCCTCGATGACGCTATCTTGGTTGCCTATACAAAATGATCTAGTCCCTCAAAAATTTGCTAAAGATACTTAGCACAATTGCTATCATGGTCAATACGATGACCCACGCCTGTCCCGTTTAACATCCAAACACAAGGTTGTTTACCAAATACAATGGTAAAACAACAATGTCAAAGGGTTAAAAATGTGTAGGAAAGATTTTTGAGTAGGGTAGACAACTCCTAGTTACTTGATCAAACTTGCAAACATCCTTGTTATTTTCAAATACACATCACAACACAATTTCAAAACATTTCCTAAAACCAACTTTCAAACATTGAAACATTTTTTTTAAAAAGACAAACACCTTTGTATACATTCAAACAAGAATCATTACAAAGGTTGCCACAATGATGGCCTCTTTTCAAAATACTTTCAAAACCATACACGAAAGCACCATTTCAAACAATTGAAAAGCAAAAGCAAGTGATCTAAAACAAGTAACTAAGAGCCCATGGAAAACCATGGATGAAAAGGGTGCTAGCACCTTCCCTTTTCATAATCTACCCCCTGAACCCAAGAAACAATCTCAAAGGTCTTTCCTGTGCTTTTTTACCTTTCCTTTTGGATAAAATAAAAGTCAGTGGCGACTCTTGCTAAACCGCAACATTTGCAAACACAAACAAAAAACCTCAAGTCAGTTCTCCCACCGCATCACACAGGCCAACTTCAAAATCAATACAAGTCATTTTCACAAGAAACTTCAATTTGTTTTTTCTTTTTCTGTGTTGTTTTGCAAGAACGTCCAATGATTTATTTTTGATATATGCATTTGAAAATGATTGCTGCTCATAAATATTTACATAAGAAACAAAAGACAGTTACTCGTAATTCTAGAAACAGGAAAAAACAAGAAGTACCAAACCCGACGGTTCCTTTGCCCAGCAGGTATCGGGATAGAGCCAACTTTGGAACATGATTATTGGTACAAACACTCCCCACCGAGTAAAAGAATCCAAAAGGCATTGATGTCAGCTTTCCTGAAACAGGACATAACTATCCCCAGCCGAGGTTCATAATCGCAGGCGAGTCAATAAATTTTACCCCCAAGCGGAGTTTATTTCTACAGATACAGAAGCTCAATCTCCAACATAGCTCATCACTTCCAACAACGAAATTTCATCCCCAACTAATTTTGTTCCTCCAGATCGGCAGGTCTACCAACAGAGTATCTCTTCCCCCAAAGTTTGGTCCCTGCAGAGTTATTCTCCAGCATCTCTTCCCGACAGAATATTCACAAATCTCTAGCAACCGTCAAAGATTTATTTTCCCAGACACGAGCATACCCCGACAGCATTTCATGAACATACATCATGACATACGCATACATATCGTATACATCATAATATCATTTATTTTGAGAACATCATCTCACCCTGCATTTCATGCATCGCATACAACTAACCTTGATATCTTTTGCAGGAAAAGACGATTAGCTTCAACGAATCCAGCAGTTATACAAGCTAAATCTACATACGACTAATGCAAACCTAGTTCCCGAAACTAAACGGGTCAACTAATCTACACTATCACTTTGAAGTAACCCTACGACCCAGGTTCCTTCCCATAAGCCCTACTATCCAGGCTTTCATATCGAAGTAACCCTACGACCCAGGTTCCCTCTCACAGCCCTACTATCCAGGCTCTCATATCGAAGTAACCCTACTATCCAGGTTCCTTCTCAAAGCCCTATTATCCAGGCTTTCATATCGAAGCAACCCTACGACCCAGGTTCCTTCCCACAAGCCCTACTATCAAGGCTTTCATATTTAAGTAACCCTATGACCCAGGTTCCTTCCCACAAGCCCTATTATCCAAGCTTTCATATCGAAGTAACCCTACAACCCAGGTTCCTTCCTACAAGCCCTACTATCCAGGCTTTCATATTGAAGTAACCCTACGACCCAGGTTCCTTCCCACAAGCCTTATTATCCAGGATTTCATATAGAAGTAACCCTACGACCCAGGTTCCTTCCCACAAGCCCTATTATCCAGGCTTTCATATCGAAGTAACCCTACTATCCAGGTTCCTTCTCACAGCCGTACTATCTAGGGTTTCATATCGAAGCAACCCTACTATCCAGGTTCCTTCTCACAGCCCTACTATCCAGACTTTCATTTCAAAGCAACCCTACTATCCAGGTTCCTTCTCATAGCCTTACTATCCAGGTTCCTTCTCTCTTATCTCCAGACAGCAGTCCACAACACTGTAAGACCGAGACCTAATCAAACACAATTGGTTTCGCATTTCCCCAATAGAGTAACGGACAACTGAAGCCCCTAAAACTCTATTTCTCAAGACAAATACCAATGTTCCTCAGCAGATTCCTCTGCAACAATAACAACATGAACTCTCATCGAAGGAATATCTCAGGAAATCAACACTCTCTAGATGGCATCTTTAAGCCCATCTCCGATATTCTCCGTCACATCCAAGATGGCATCTTTAAGCCCATCTCCGACAAATCTTCTATATTCAACCTCCAAATGGAATCTGTAAGCCCATTCCCGATGTCACAAATCAATTGCCACTTCATGCGAATGTAAATTTCTGGGCACTTTAGTGTTCAATCATCTTCCACCTTTAGATTACGAAAGGCAGACAAGCCAATCTACATCTGCAGGTTTAAGAAGATTGAACAGGGGAAGTTGTTGTACCCCAAAATTTTCCCTCTCATTTTACTCAATACATGCCCATTGGGATCTTCAATTGGCTCAAGGTTGCCCAAGAGTGGACCAGACAACCTCTCTCCTAAGGCAGTATACCTCAAATTAGGGTTTCCATTTTCATCAAGATGGGTGAACCATAAAGGCCTCATATGCTCTCCATGGTCTTAATATGTTCCCAAGATCATCCATGTCAAGTTTCATGCCTTGCACAAGAATTTTTCTCAGTCAACTGCTCAGATGCTTGAGAATCGACTATATTAGGTCAAAAGTCAATTGTGGCCTACATACAGTCAAACTTCAAGATTTTTGGTCAACATCAAAATTTTGAAGTTACTTTCATCATTTGATCAAGGGTTGATCATGATTCCTCAAGGAATGCCCCAAATTCATCAAAACCCAAAAGTTCCTAAATAAGGGTTTCTTAGGAAAAGTCAACCAAACTTTGACCAAGCAGAACTTCCTCATACTTTATCAGAAAGTTTCCATCCAAAGCTCATTTTGAAGAGGATGCAATTCCCTACAATGCATCTTCATCTCACAAGTTCAAAATATTCACTCATAAGAAGATATGAATTTTTACATTATGGGTCCTTTTGAAAAGTCAACAAAAACACCTTTTGGGTCAAAGCTTCTTACATGAACATGGAAGACTCAATTGAGATGAGACAAAAATGGTTGCTTAGGGGACATCCTAAGATTTCTAAAAAGTCAGAGAACACCTCTCTAGGGTTAAAATTGGAAGAGATATGCTTTGTCAAAGTTGACCCTTTTTGCAAAATTGCCAAAAGTCAAATATGCTCAAAAATGCATTTTTGCTAAATGGGCTTAACTTTTTATGCTTGCACCTTACTTATAATATGGTCCATGACTCAAATATTCATACACCCATTACTTGCTTCATTTTTCAATTTATTTTGATTTTTTATTAATTAAAAATTGAATTAGATCAAACAATTGATGAATAATAGCAAAGATATGATTTGATTTGGTTTTTGGACAGGTTGGCAATCAAAATATGCTGAATTATCAAGTTCAAAACAAATCGAGCATAATTGATACAAAAAAAAGGATAATTTGGCTCAAAATAGCAAGTTTGCATATGGCTAAAGAATCAAATCAAATCTCATCAAAACTTCAAGATTCAATCTGTTTTACAACCCTAATTCATTGAGTGATATATAATGAACAAGAACAAAGCAAAAAACAAGGGTTACAGTCGTGTAAAAGGCCAGAACAAACTTCAAAGAAAGGTGTGAATCGGTTTTCACTCCACGGGACATCTCAAGTCATCTTAGCACTGCCAATCAATTGATGGACGTCTCAGGAAGCCATCCCAATCAATTGCAAGCCGCCCCAAATCCAGAATCATCGTGTAGCAGTCACACGGTTTGCAAATTTTTTTAGAAACGATTATCATAATTCCTGCATCATTAGCATGTTTAAGTTATATATTTGTAATCCTCATCATGTTTGCAAACTGACTGAATGATTTAATTGCATTTTTGGAGCCTATATGTTCCTTTGCCATTGTTAGGGTTTGGGTGTGCAGTTTAGGGCTTTTGGCTACAGGAAAAATTAGACCATAAGATGGATACTGGGATGACCGGGACATCATGATCGGTCGAACCATGGTCTTCAATTCCATTTATATTGTGTCTCGTGAATTTTTGAATTGCACAGGTCATTAGCCATGGAAGCTGACTGTAGGTAAAGGTATGAAGATCTAAAACGACGGGTGAGGAAGAAGAAGATAACGTGTCGAAGCATCATTGGACCATTTGAAAGCTGGCGCGTTTTTTTTTATTCATTAATCCATTTATTTATTATATTATATTTTTTTTCCTTACACTAATAACAAAAGCGCGTAGCACAGCTGGCAATGAGGCACTGGTATTAATCATAAGGACCTGGTTTCGAACCCAGGTCCCAGCGCTTCCTTTATATTATTTTCATTCAACAGATCCAGCGTGTTATTCTTCCTCGTGACCATCATGCACCCTTGCATCCAACCGTTTGATCAAGCATGCTATCAGATCCAACGCTCCAGCAGCGAGGGCCTATGGTGCACGTTCAAGTCAACGCTACACAGAATCCAATATTGACTAGGCTGGGAGCGTTTTGGGCCTTTGAAAATTCAGATTGGCACCCCCCAGATTTGCTATTCAACACAGTTTGCATTTTCTATTCTATTTTCTTTTTAATTTCTTTAATTAATTTCTTGTATTTTGTTTTAATTAATTAACCCAAAATTATTATTTTTCTATAAAATCAAAAAATCACAAAATACATAAAATATTTTTTTAATAAAAATATTTTATTTCTTAATTAATTTAGTTTAATTAATTTAAGGCAATTTAATCTCTTTTTATAATTAAAAATACCTAGACCTGGGGTTTTAATTGTACATAATTTAATTAATTTTCTTTAAAAATACACTGAAATAATTTTTCATTAAAATATTTATTTTAATTAATTAGGTTAATTAGGTTAGCTTAAATACTCTTTTTTCATAGACCGATACAGTTGAAGCAGTAGCTACGTTGGTGTGGAACTTTAGTTTGTACCGATATCCCTTGTGACGCAACGGGGAGAATATGGGTCTTCTAAGGGGTCACTAAGCACCAACTGACCTTAGAACCTATAATTGACTAACTCGGCCATAGAACAGTAGTAGTATGCTACACTCATTGAGACTAAACTCTCGCGATGATTTCGAGCGCAAGAAAAGGTTGTTAAACTGGAATTATGACCGATCGAGGGTAGTCAGTGATATTGAGATCCTCTAGAACCCAGTTACTATTTTTAGGACAGGTTTGAACCAACTGAACTGAAAGAGGGTAGTACCTAGACTCCTTGCCAACCTGAAATCTAAGGGCTCTCTGTGTGACTTGTGTGCCTTTACCATTTTTGTTGTTTGTGGATACTTGTGGTGTGTTTTCTATCATGACATCATGACATCATGACATTACATGCATCTTACATTAGACTAACACATTTCAAAGACAGAGGGGATTCATCTTTGTTCTGTTTTGTAGGTCATCGCACCCATGCGTAGAAACACCATCTGGATCAACTTTGTCCAGATTCCCACTCAGCTTAAGGAGTTGGTTGCAAAGATTTCAGATACTACCTCCTTTATCAGAAGACATGGGCACCTTCTTGGTTTGGTCACCTCCAAGATGGATGAACAGATGATGAGTGTCTTAGTCCAGTTCTTTGATCCACTGTACCATTGCTTTACTTTTCTGGACTACTAGTTGGTCCCTACCTTAGAAGAGTTCTCTGATCTGCTTGGTATCTCTATTTTGGAGCAGACCCCATTCACAGGTTGGGAGAAGATCCTTAGGCCAGAAGAGTTTGCTTCAGCCCTCCATCTGACAAAGGCTGAGGTAATGTCTAATTGGGAGACTCGTAGTGGAGCAAAGGGATTCTTGACTAAATTCTTGGTTGGTAAGGCTAATCAGTTATGGGACAATCTAGACTTCCAGGCGTTCGAGGACATCCTAGCTCTTCTTATTTATGGTTTGGTATTGTTTCCTAACTCCGATTCCTTTATTGACGTGAATGCGGTAAAGATCTTCATTTTCGGTAACCCTGTGCCCACTCTCTTGGGTGACTTCTTCACTCTCTTTATGCCCGTACTGCTCGGAAGCGAGGAACCCTTATGAGTTGTGCACCATTGCTGGCGAGGTGGTTTATTTCTCACCTCCCCAAATCAGTTTTGAAGAACAAGGAAGGCATGGGCTGGGCCTATAGGATTATGTCTCTCTCTCATAATGACATCTTTTGAACTATCAAGGGTATGGAAGATGTGGCTATTATTGATCGATGTGGGGAATACCCCAATGTTCCGCTGATAGGAACCAATGGAGGGATCACTTATAATCCGTGCTTGGCCTTACGTCAGTTTGGAAGAGCCAGAAGGGAAGGACCTCATGAGTTTCTAATGCCTAGTATTGTCTTTGACTTCCAAGGGGATAGTGATGAGCAACGCCGCAGATTCATAAGAGCTTGGGATAGAGTACACAGGTCTGATCCGCACGAGCTGGGTGCAAAGACTTCTCTTCTGATGGAGCCATATCTCCGATGGGTTCGAATCCGTGCTCAAAAGTTGGGAATGCCGTACGAAGCCGTCTTGCCTATCATTGTTGAGGTTGCTGATGAAGAAGGGGTTCCTCCTACCATCCTCCATCCATACATGCCTACTGACATTGGGGCATTGAAGAGGTCCTGGATGCAACTAAGGGAAGAGCGGGATACTTATAGAGAAAAGTATCACGAGCAAGAGCGAAAGATCCAGAAGTTGACAAGGCAGTTGGAGAATGAGCAGATCCTCAATGATTATGTCAGAACCAAAGGCAAACGACCATGGGAGCGCTGATGTCTTTTGATCATTTCTAGTTTTGATTTATTTTTCAGTATTTCCTTTTTTATAACGCCTTAAAGGCATTTGTTGAACAATTGAATTCAAAGTTTATCTAATAAAAGTGTGTTTCATTTTTGGTTTACGATTTTGAATCTCTCGACGTCTTTGAAATCATATCATACGCATTTCATTCCATGCACCTCATCACAGGTACCCATTACAAGTCTCTTATCTTATTCGCTGTTTATTTCAGCATCATGTCTTCCGAACCATCAACTGAACAAGCAATCAAGGCTCTGCAAGCTCAAAATGCCCAGTTCCAGGAATTGTTCATGAGTTTGGCTAAGGGTCGGCAAGATCTGAAGACCCTTATCTTGAAAGAGAAGAAGAAGAAGAAGACGGTCCTATTCAATATGGGTCGCAGATTCGGAAACGATTTGCGAGAAGAGGTTGATTTGACCCACTCATCTGGAGGGGGAGATAATCAGGAAGAAAGGAGGGCTCCTAGCCCTGTGGTTTCAGACAATGAGACAGATTTTGACGAAGACCAGTATCCTCCGGCTGAGGATAGATATAAACAACTGGAAGACCGGTTGGGCGCGATGGAAGTTCAGAAGGTCCCTGGGTTGGACTTTGGTGATCTAGGTTTGTCATCCGGGGTGGTGATTCCCCACAAGTTCAAAGCACCAGCCTTTGCTAAATACGACGGAGTTTCCTGTCCGAAGCTGCACCTCCGGTCGTATGTTAGAAAGATCCAGCCGTACACTGCTGATAAGAATCTCTGGATCCATTTCTTTCAAGACAGTCTCTCAGGGACTCAGCTTGAATGGTTTTACCAGCTGGAAGGAGCTAGTATCCGTAGTTGGGAAGATCTGGTTGTTTCTTTCTACAAGCAGTACCAATACAATGCCGACCTCGCTCCCACACATACCCAACTCCAGGGTATGTCTATGGGTGCGGGTGAAGGTTTCAAAGATTACGCTCAGAAGTGGAGGGACCTTGCTGGAAGAGTTTAACCTCCCTTGGTTTATAGGGAACTAGTGGATATGTTTCTGGGGACCCTGTCTGGTCTGTATTTCAACCATCTGATTGGAAGTTCATCGTCTGGGTTTACAAAGCTGATCATGACCGGGGAAAGAATTGAGGCCGGTATTAAATCTGGTAAGATACAAAAGGGTGCTTCGTCAAGCACCGAGAAGAAGCCTTTTAAGAAGGAGTCCAGTGCTGTTTACAGTTTAAAAAGCCACAATAGACCTGAACACCGCCAAGCTGTTAATGCGGTGGTTATATCAAGACTTGTTGGTGCTCCTCAACACAACAATCAGTCAAGGGCCGAGAGACCACGAAGACAATTCACTCAGCTCAACATGATTTATCCCAAATCCTGCCACAATTATTAAAAACCAACTTGGTGATTCTGAAGGAGGCCCCGAAGACCCCCAACATTGCATCACACATGTACGATCTGAATGCCCGCTGTGCTTTTCACTCTAATAGCCCGAGGCATGATACGGATAACTGCTGGGTCTTGAAGAACAAGGTACAAGACCTGATTGATGCGAAGGAGATTGAATTCGAAGCACCTGAAAGACCTAATGTTGTGACTGCTCCCATGCCCAAGCATGGAGTGAATGCTATAGATGAAGACTCGTTTGTGGTTTCTGTAAGAGACATTGTTACTCCTTTGATGACTATGAAGAAGAACCTTTTATTAGCCGGTTTATTTCCGAGCTGTGACGAAGGTTTCCGTATGTGTTCTGTCCTACCTACCAGTTGCCATCTTTTGAAGTCAGGTGTCCAACGCCTGATGGATAATAAAGAAATTCTATTTGAGAAGACTTTTGTTCCTTTGGTTCCTACTGAAGAAGTTGCTATAATCACCATTTTCGACAATTCTTCCAAGGCTTCCACGAGAAAGCCTGTTAGAATTACATCTGTTCCAAGAATCGCACCATTGATCATCACTGTTCCAGGGCCTATCCCCTATACATCCAATAAAGCTGTCCCGTGGCATTATGGGGATGACGTATATTATCACGGAGTTATGCAAGACTTGAATGCTGAAGATGTTGATACTGACGTCAGCAATATTGTTGGACCTGCCAAAGTCACCCGCAGCGGAAGACTTTTCTCCCCTGAGATCTCTCCGCCAGTTGTTCGGACGCCTGTTGTCATTACGCCTACTAGTGCACCTGATACTATTCCTGTTCAAGTTCCCATTCTTACCCCTGTTGCCGAGTCATCTAATACTCGGGGCAAAGGGACCACTGATGAGCCTGCCCGGACGGAGGCACCGAAGACGATTACTGTGGAAGCCTCTAGGCAAGAGATGGAGTAAATTTTGAAGATTATCAAAAAGAGCGACTACAATATAGTCGAGCAGTTGGGGCAAACCCCATCCAAAATCTCTACGTTGTCACTGTTTCTATGCTCAGAAGCCCATGCCAAGGCTCTGATTGCTTTCCTGAAGACTACACACGTACCGCAAGAAACATCAGCTGATCAGTTTAAAGATTGCGTGGCTAGTCTGACTGCTGATAATGGGTTGGATTTCTCTGACGCCGACTTGACTGCCAAGGGGAAGAATCACAATGACGCCCTGCATGTCTCCATTGAATGCAGGGGCACTACTCTTGCTCATGTATTGGTAGATACTGGGTCATCGCTGAATGTGTTACCCAAGAAGGCTCTAGACCGGTTAGACTGTGAAGGGTTGGAGCTGAAACCAAGCAACATTGTAGTCAGGGCTTTTGATGGGTCCAAGAGAATGGTACACAGAGAAGTGGATATTCTGATTAAGGTTGGTTCTCAGGTTTTCGCATCTACATTCTATTTGATGGACATTCGGCCATCTTATTCTTGTTTGCTGGGTCGCCCGTGGATCCACAAAGTTGGGGCAGTCACCTCAACGCTCCACCAGAAGCTAAAGTACCCGGTGAAAGGGAAAATTGTGACAGTACAAGGAGAGGAGGAGTACATGGTGAGCCACCTCAACTCTTTCCGATATGTAGAGATGGATGGGGAGTTCATTGAGACCCCATTTCAGCATTTTGAAGAGGTTCCCCAGACGCTGGCATCAACTGAGACTGTTGTTGAAGATCCTCCAATGAAGATGGCTTCCTTCAAGGATGCCCGGGCTGTTGTTGAGAAAGGTGGGTGTGCAAATTGGGGCCAACTCCCTGATTTTGCACATAAGACTAACAAATTTGGTTTGGGTTTCATTGCAAAAGCTCAAAGGGCTAATCGGAATGCACGGATCGGAAGACCTCCCCTGTTCATCAGTAATTCAGGAGTGAACGCCATTAAAGATAATGTTGAAGAGTCTGAGTTTGACAGTTGGATTTACCCCACTGCCAATGGTGGATTAAGCAATTGTATGGCAAAGGACTTTGTCCCAATTTCTTTTGTTACCCAGTAATGAGACTTTTGTTTTGAATTTTTAACAAACAGTGTTTTAAACTTTATGGCCCGGTGTCTTACCCGGGGCACCGTGGCTTCATTTGTGAGGGCTTTATGTGTGTCATCTACATATATCATTAATAAAAGCATTGAACATTTCTTGCATTTCAAATTTTGCGCTCCTTGTTTTTCTTTTATTATATATCGCAAAATAGCTATTTTACACACACTCACATATACAGGTCCACATCCACTCTGGATCCCACTGATAACGACTCTGCTACTGCCGGTTATGACTTCGAAAGTCCGATCAACTTAGCCGAAGACGAAGGTGAAGATGATTGTGAAGTGCCTGGTGAACTTGCTAGACTGCTACTTCAAGAAGAGAGGGCCATACATCTGCATGAAGAGCCCGTGGAAATAGTAAATCTGGGTACAGAGATAGACAAGAAAGAGGTCAAGATCGGTGCAAATCTGGAGTCTAGCATTAAGCAACGGTTGATTCAGATGCTACGTGACTATGTTGAGATCTTCGCCTGGTCTTATGAAGATATGTCTGGGTTGGATACAGATATTGTGGTTCACCGCTTGCCTACCAAGGAAGACTGTCCTCCCGTGAAACAAAAAGTCTGCCGAATGCGCCCAGAGATGTCTGAGAAAATCAAGGCTGAAGTGATGAAGCAGTTTGATGCCGATTTTCTGGAAGTTACTTCTTACCCGCAGTGGGTTGCTAATGTGGTTCCTGTGCCGAAGAAGGATGGTAAAGTTCGAATGTGTGTCGACTATAGGGATCTGAACAGGGCAAGCCCCAAGGATGATTTCACTCTGCCTCATATCGATGTTTTGGTTGACAACACTGCTCAGCATAAGGTATTCTCCTTTATGGATGGTTTCTATGGTTACAATTAGATTAAAATGGCTCCGGAAGACATGGAGAAGACAACCTTTGTTACTCAATGGGGTACCTTCTGCTACAAGGTCATGCCTTTCGGATTGAAGAATGTTGGGGCAACGTATCAACGCGCCATGGTCGCTTTGTTCCATGACATGATCCATCATGATATCGAGGTATACGTCGACGATATGATTGCAAGATCCTAAACTGAAGAGGAGCATCTTGACCACCTTCAGAAGCTATTTGATAGGTTGAAGTTGTACAAGCTGAGGTTAAACCCGAACAAGTGCACCTTCGGGGTGAGATCTGGTAAGTTGTTGGGTTTCGTCGTAAGCGATAAAGGTATTCAAGTGGACCCTGCAAAGGTGAAGGCTATACAGGAAATGCCAATTCCCCGAACAGAAAAAGAAGTCAGAGGCTTTCTGGGGCGTCTGAACTATATTGCCCGAATCATCTCGCACCTGACTACTACTTGTGAGCCAATCTTCAAGCTACTGAAGAAAGATCAAGTAGTAAGATGAAACGATGAATGCCAGGCCGCTTTTGAAAGGATCAAAGAGTATCTCCAAGAGCCTCCTATTATGATGCCTCCAGTTGAAGGGAGACCTTTGATCTTATACTTGACAGTACTCGACAACTCAATAGGGTGCGTGCTGGGGAAGCATGACGAGTATGGACGAAAAGAGTATGCTATTTATTACCTTAGCAAAAAGTTTACCGACTGCGAGACCTGATACTCGTTGCTTGAGAAAACTTGTTGCGCTTTGGCATGGGCTGCTCGCCGGCTGAGATAGTATATGCTGACTCACACTACTTTATTGATATCGAAGATGGATCCAATCAAGTATATCTTCGAGAAGCCTGCCTTATCCGGAAGAATAGCAAGATGGAAGATGATATTGACTGAGTATGACATCCAGTACACGACCCAAAAAGCAATCATGGGAAGTGTGTTGGCAGATCATTTGGCACATCAGGCAGTGGATGATTACCAGTCTATGAACTTTGAATTCTCGGATGAGAATATCATGATAGTGACTGACTGCGAAGAACCTGGACCGGATGAAGGACCTGAGGAAGGATCCCGATGGTCTATGTACTTTGATGGAGCTTCAAACGCTTTGGGTAATGGCATTGGCACCGTGATCGTATCTCCTAAAGGCTCTCATACTCCGTTTATCGCCCGACTATGTTTCAACTGCACCAACAACATGGCGGAGTATGAAGCATGCATTATGGGTCTTCGAGCAGAAATTGACCTAAGGATTAAGTTTCTAAGTGTTTTCGGAGATTTCGCTCTCATGATCAGTCAGATCAAAGGCGAGTGGGATACGAAACACCCAAATCTTATTCCTTACAAGGAGTATGTATTGACATTACTTCCCCACTTCGAGGAGATAACCTTTGAACACTTCCCTAGAGAGGAGAATCAGTTAGCGGACGCGCTAGCTACGATGTCTTCCATGTTCAAAGTCAATTGGGACAACGAAGCTCCCCAAATTATCATTGAAAGGTTGGACGAACCTGCACATTGTTGTGACATTGAGACTGAAGAGGTAGCAAAAAATCCTTGGTTTCATGAGGTGAAGAGGTATCTTGAAGCTCAGGAGTACCCCGAGGGTGCATCTGTTAATGACAAGAAGTTTCTGAGGAGGTTCACGGTGAAGTTCTTCATCAGTAATGGCATTCTTTACAAGCGCAACCATGATTCGACCTTACTGCGATGTGTGGATAAGAATGAAGTAGAAAGGATCATGGCAGATTTACATGAAAGTACCTTCGGAACTCATTCCAGTGGACACACCATGGCAAAGAAAATCCTTCGGGCAGGATTTTTGGTCCACAATGAAAGCCGACTGTTATCAGCATTCTCGGACCTATCACAAGTGCCAAGTCTATGCTGATAAGGTGCACATACCTCCAGTTCCTCTGAACGTCTTGACGGCACCTTGGCCTTTTGCAATGTGGGGCATTAATATGATCGGCGAGATTAGACCTACAGCGTCCAACGGGCATCCTTTCATCCTGGTAGCAATTGATTATTTTACGAAGTGGGTTGAAGCAGCTTCTTTTGCTACCGTAACCAAGAACGTCGTGGCACGGTTCATTCGGCATAATCTGATTTGTCGGTATGATGTACCAGAGAGGATCATTATAGACAATGGTACAAATCTCAACAATAAGATAATCACCGAGCTCTGCAAGCAGTTCAAGATACAGCATCACAACTCTTCTCCCTACCGGCCGAAGATGAATGGGGCTGTAGAAGCGGCTAATAAGAACATCAAGAAGATTGTGCAGAAGATGACGGTGACGTACAAAGACTGGAACGAGATGTTACCATTTGCACTTCATGGGTACCGTACCTCAGCGTGGACGTCAACAGGGGAAACACCCTATTCCTTGGTATATGAGATGGAGACAGTCTTGCCCATTGAAGTTCAGATACCCTCTCTTCGGATTATGAAGGATGCAGGTTTGAGCGAAGATGACTGGATTCAGACCAGGCTTGATCAGCTGGACTTAATTGACGAAAAAAGACTTACTGCTATTTGTCATGGTCAGACGTATCAAAAACGGATGATCAAGGCATTTAACAAGAAAGTTAGACGACAAGAGTATCAAGTTGGGGACTTGGTTATCAAGCGCATCATACTTCCATAAGGTGATCCCAGGGGAAAATGGACCCCTACCTACGAAGGGCCATTTGTGGTTAAGAACATTTGCTCAAGAGGAGCTATGATTCTAACCACCATGGATGGTGACGACCTTCCTCACCCCATCAATGCAGACATAGTGAAAAGATACTACGCATGACCAAAGACTTGCTAGGTTGACTGGACTAGGAAAAAATAAGGGCTTCTCGGCGAACCAAAAGGGTTCGGGAAAAAATAAGGGATGAAAATGAAAAAATCTGTACACCCGGTAAGTCGAAAACCTGAAAAGGCGGCTTGAGCAAAAAAGGGTATCGCGGTGGACTGAAAACCCGAAAGGACGGTCCAGGCAAAAATTAGGGATAAAAGCGTAACACTATGTCTCATTGGATCACCTTGCAACCAGACTTCGGTATCAACTATCAAGCTCAGACGGAGCTAATCAATCTGATTCATCTTCAACCAAGTAGCAAAGTGATGAGATGCTCGAGAACATAAAGACAATAGCAGAGTTGGAACCCAGTGGGATTATTCACATAGCAATTTTGTTTAAGTTTTTCACAAATTATGTAAATTCTATTATTCGGCGGCGTTCTCCTACTAGGACGCCAGCCTCTTGTACAAAAACGCATATTTACAGGCCAAACTTTAAAATCAATACAAATTCATTTTCAGACAAATTTCAAACTGTTTTTCCTTTTTCTGTTTTGTTTTGCAAAGAACGTCCAATGTTCATTTTTGATATATGCATTTGACATTAATTGCTGATCATGAATATTTACATGCGAAACAAAAGACGATTACTGGTAATATTAGAAACAGGGGCAAATGAGAATTTGTCCTAGCATTGCAGTTGCTTTCTCCACCAGGTACAAAGGTAGATTCAGCGGAAGAACATGGTCAATGTGTGTTCACTCCCCGCAGAGTAAGACAGTAATGATAGCTCTCCCCAGCTGAGATTTACAACTATAAATGAATCGATAATATCCTCCCCGAGCAGAGTTTACCTACCATCAACACCGAAAAGGCTTAATATCCTCGGCAGTCTTAATATTTCCCAGCGGAGTATAAGAATATTCCCCGGCAGAATACAAAATGTCCCCAGTGGAGTTCGAAAATTTTCCCAGCACAGTCTGAAGAAGCTTCCCCAGTGGAGTTTGGAGAATCATCCCCAGTAGACTTTGGAAGATTGTCCCTAGCAGAGCTCGAAGGATTATCCCCATTAGAGTCTAAAAAGGTTATCCCCAGTGAAGTTGCAACAGAAAGATCATCCCCAGCGGAGTTCTTTCCTTTCACAAACAAGAATTCAATCCCCAACAGGATTCAGTATCACCAACAATGGTAATTCATCCCCAGCGAAATTTATCGGTGTAATCCTCAGCAGAACATCTCTTCCCCACAGAGTGCTCTCCTCATCAGTTTATTCCCCAACGGAGTTATCCTCTCCTGCAGGTTTATTCTCGCAGTCATCTTTGTTCGTCATCCCCAACGGAAACGAAGAATTCAATTCTTTTCTCCAGCAGCTATACGGGATTTATTTTCCCCAGCCCAAAACATTACAGTTCCATACATCATGATACATGCATATACGCATCATACAGCACAATCTCATTTATTTTGAGAACATCATTTCTTGATATATATCATGCATTGCATACGACTGACCCTTACCTTTCAGGAAGGATGCAGTTAAGTTCTCAGCTATGTCGAACTACTGACCGGTTCTTAAATCTCAACTAAATTAGTCTCAGTTGAATTACAGATAAGGTTCTAAATCTCGACAATTTTCCTCCGTCGAAGTGTGGACAAGTTCTTAAATCTCAACAGAATTATCCTCCGTTGAAGTATAGACAGTTCCTAGATCTCGATGAAGATGTTTCCCTCAGTCGAAGTACTGACCGGTTCTTAAATCTCAACTGAATTAGTCTCGGTTGAATTACAGATAAGGTTCTAAATCTCGGCAATGTTCCTCTGTTGAAGTATGGACGAGTTCTTAAATCTCAACAGAATTATTCTCCGTTGAAGTACAGACAGTTCCTAGAACTCGATGAAGATGTTTCCCTCAGTCGAAGTACTGACCGGTTCTTAAATCTCAACTGAATTAGTCTCGGTTGAATTACAAATTGGGTTTCTTGGATATTTTTGGGCGTTTTTATTTCAGGAATAATTGACCACCAAGAAGGGTATGGTTGTGACCGGGATGATGAGACGAGCACAGCCATGCCCTTGGAATTCATTTTTATGACCTGAGGAGGATTTTGAGATGAACAATGATATAGCTACAGACTTATGTCCGTTGGTATAGACCTGTGTACTTTTGGCCACGGACGACAGGTTGAAGACGATGCGTGGCGCCCCATCATTGGGCCATTCAAACCACGCGCATTTTTTTTAATTTCTGGCAATAGTTTTTGTTTTTATATAATATATATTATTTCCATTATATTAACAAACAAGGACAGATGGTGTAGTGGCAAGGCAAGCGCGTATCATCCTTCAGGACCTGGGTTTGAATCCCAGGTCCCCCAATTCCTTATTAATTTTTCCTTTCAGGTATTCCCATGCACGTTTCAGCTTGCAGTGCACCATACTCCTTCAGGAATCCAATGGACAGATGGCCAAAGGCCAAATCTGAGAGTCCCAGGCTGAGGGTCCACCATAGGCAAGATCCACGCACGCCCACCAGATCTCAAAAAGTCAAACCAGGGCCAACTTTTTTGGGCTTCAATTTGCTTCTCAAACTCCCATAATCAGGCCCATACCCCCCTTCTTCTCATTTATTTTGTTTATTTATTTTAATTATTTAATTTTTTTTATTTCATTTACTAACCAATTAAAATTCAGTCTTTTATAAAATAAAATCACCAAAAATATTTTTATTCAATTAAATTTTAACTTTTATTTTTTTATTAATAAATACTAATTAATTAATTTAGGTTTTAATTCTAGAACAATTTTAACCTATTTTTCAAATAATTAAAATTAACTAGATTTAATTAGGTTTTAATTATTAATTCAATTAATTTCGTTTTCTTTCTTAAAATAACAAAATCAAAAAATATGTCATAATTAATTTGTCATTTAATTAATTTATTTTATTTAATTTAGTAATTAATTTAGGGTTAATTTCTTTCTTAAAATAAAAACAACAAAAAGATGTCTTCTTTAAAGGGTCGAAACCCTAAGATTTGCGCTCGATTTAATTTCCTGCACGCGATTTACCTTCTTTTATCCAATAATGTACTTGCTTCCGGATTGTAATAGTTAATAGGACTTTTATTTATTTTTATCGCTTTATTTATTTTTAAAGGGTTTGTCTTTGGCGATGTAAATACCCGACGTCTTGTAATTTAAATTCCGCATTTTATTTCCGCAAAATAAAACTGTTAGATATTTGATAATAGGGATGCATGACAAGACTGGATGTTTTAACCTAAAATCAACTTAGATCATCCTTTACATGTACAAAGATAAAAATAATTGAAAACGACACACTCGCACATGCGCACTCTTAGGGTACACCCCACTTGGTTGCCTTTGTAAACGGTCATTGAGTATAGGTAGTTTTAGAGGTCGCCCTCTTGTCTAAAAGATCATAGTCGCCTCGAAATGGTTGCCTCGGATATTGTTGCCTCAAACAAATGATCTAAGACATTAGGGTTACCGCTAAGGCGTCCTAACATTGCTTTAGTGACCGTATGTCCCTCATTCGAATTGACCCTCAAACTCCAACGGCGGTGCTACCCACTCACTAATAGTGGGATAGCATTGTCTAAAGGAAATTAGCATAGAAGGATTCCTTTTTCGAGTAGGTAGATTAGTTCTTAGATACTTGTTCATTCAAAACAAAACCTTTTCACACTTACACTTTTACAAATAAAGTTTTCAAAAACACTTCATTACACTCTTAAGGACAGAAGCAAGAGTTAAATCGAAGTTTTAAATCAACAAATTTTTCAAACCCACAAGCACAAAGAAAACAATTTTTGAAAACAATTGAGCAAGTACCTAAGAGCCTGTGGATAACCACGGATAGAAAGGGTGCTAATACCTTCCCTTTCTATAATCTACCCCCCGTACTCAGAAATATCTCAAAAAAAGGAATTTTTCTGTGCTTTTTTCCTTTCCTTGTTGGACAAAATAAAAGTCGGTGGCGACTCTTGCTTACTGCGACATTTTGCGAAAACAAAACGCAAAATGCAAACCAGCATTCCAAAAAACAGTCAGTTCTTCCCACCGTATCACAACAGCTTCCATGAGCCATTCATCTTAGGTCTGTATTGAGAAGAGTTGTGATGCTTGATCTTGAACTGCATGCATTGTTTAGTGGTCATGGCATTGTTGAGGTTGGTACCATTTTCAGTGATGATCCTCTCGGGGATACCATACCGACAGATGAGGTTATACTTGATGAACCGGGCCACGACATTCTTGGTAACTGAGGCAAATGAAGTCGCTTCAACCCACTTGGTAAAGTAGTGAATGGCGACAAGAATGAAACAATGTCCATTAGAGGAAGTAGGCTTGATTTCTTCGATCATATCAATACCCCACATTGCAAATGGCCAATGAGCGGTCATGATGTTCAAAGGAACTAGAGGTACATGAACCATATCAGCATAAATTTGGCACTTATGACAAATCCCCGAGTGGTGGTGACAATCAGTTTCCATAGTCGACCAATAATAACCAGCTCTTAGAATCTTCTTGGCCATAGTATGTCCAGTGGAGTGCGTACCAAAGATGCCTCCATGCATATCCTCCATAATTTTCTTTGCTTCCTTCTTGTCCATACAACGAAGCAAGGTTAAATCATGGTTGCACTTGTACAAAATCCCATTGCTCATGAAGAACTTGGAAGAGAACCTCTGTAGTAATTTCTTGTCCTTGATTGATGTCCCTTCAGGATACTCTTGAGCTTCGAGATATATTTTCACTTCGTGAAACCAAGGCTTCTCCTCTACTCCATCAGTGTCAATCTCATAGCAGTGTGTCAGTTCGTCAAATATTTCGACAGTAATTATGGGAACTTCGTTGTCCTATTTGACCTTGAACATAGATAACATGGTAGCTAAGGCCTCCGCCAACTGATTTTCTTCCCTCAGGATATGTTCAAAGGTGACCTCTTTAAAGTACGGGATCAAGGTTAGCAAAAACTCTTTGTAAGGGATAAGATTTGGATGTTTTGTATCTCACTCTCCTTTAACTTGATTGATTACTAAAGTTGAGTCTCCATATACACTTAAGAATTTGATTCTTAGGTCAATAGCAGGTTTAAGACCCAAGATGCACGCTTCGTATTCAACCATGTTGTTGGTACAGTCAAAGTAAAGTCTGACAGTGAAAGGCGTAAGACAACCTTCGGAGGAAATGATCACAACACCAATTTTGTTGCCCAGTGCATTAGAAGCTCCATCAAAAACCATAGTCCATTAGGATCCTTTCTCAAGTCCTTCATACAGTCTAGACTTTTCACAATATGTAATCAGCATGATATTCTCATCCGGGAATTCAAAGTTCATAGATTGGTAGTCCTCTACAGCTTGATGCACCAAATGATCTTCCAGTACACTTCCTTTAATTTCTTTTTGTGTCGTGTACTGGATATCGTATTCAGTTAAAATCATTTTCCATCGAGCTATTCTTTCGGAGAGAGCTGGATTCTCAAAGATGTACTTGATGGGATCCATCTTAGAGATCAATATATTTTCTTAGTCAGCAAGCGGCCCATTCCAAAGCGCAATAAGTTTTCTCGAGCAGTGAATATCTTGTTTCACGGTCGGTAAACTTTTTGCTAAGGTAGTATATTGCATGCTCTTTTCGGCCAGACTCGTCATGTTTCCCCAGCACACACGCTATCGAATTCTCTAACACGGCTAAGTACATCATCAGAGGTCTTCCTTCAACTGGTGGCATCAGAATTGGAGGTTCTTGCAAGTACTCTTTGATCTTGTCAAAAGCTATTTGGCAGTATTCATTCCATTTTACCACTTGATCTTTCTTCAGCAGTTTAAGATTGGATCACAAGTAGTAGTCAGGTGAGAAATGAATTGGGCAATATAGTTGAGTCGTCCTAAGAAACCTCTGACCTCCTTCTAAGTACGAGGAGCTGGCATTTCTTGGATAGCTTTAACTTTTGAGGGATCAACCTCAATACCTTTTCCACTGATGACGAAACCTAGGAGCTTTCCAGACCTTACCGCGAATATGCATTTGTTGGGATTCAACCTTAGCTTGTATTTCTTCAACCTTTTAAATAGCTTGTACAGATGGTCAAGGTGTTCTTCCTCGGTTTGCAATCTCATTATCATGTCATCAACGTAAACTTTTATTTCATGATGAATCATGTCATGAAATAAAGCTACCATAGCCTGTTGATAAGTTACAGCTGCGTTCTTCAGCCTAAAAGGCATGACCTTATAACAGAACATGCCCCACTGTGTGACAAAGGTAGTTTTCTCCATGTATTCAGGCGCCATTTTGATTTGATTGTAATCAGAGAAACCATCCATGAAAGAAAATACCTTATGTTGAGCAGTATTGTCAACCAAGACATCAATATGTGGTAGTGGGAAGTCGTATTTGGGGTTGCCCTATTTAAATCCCTGTAGTCTACACACATACGGATTTTACCATCTTTCTTTAGCACTGGAACAACATTTGCAACCCATTGGGGATACGACGTCACTGCCAAGAAACCTGCGTTGAACTGTTTCATTACCTCGACCTTGATTTTCTCTGACATGCCAGGACGCATGTGACGAACCTTTTGTTTGATCGGAGAACAACCCTCTTTCATTGGCAGACGATGAACCACGATATTAGTATCGAGCCCTGGCATGTCTTCGTATGACCAAGCGAATACCTCAACATTATCGTGAAACATCTGAACCAATCTTCTCTTGACAATGTCTTCTAGGTTGACGCCAATCTTGACTTCTTTCTTATCTGCCTTAGTACCCAAGTTTATCACTTTGATCGGTTCTTCATGCGGTTGGATAGCCTTCTCCTCTTGTATCAGGATTCTAGAAAGTTCTCCGGGTATCTCACAATCTTATTCACCTCCGTCTTCAACTTGACAGATTGGATTTTCAAATTCATAAACGGCAATAGCAGAATTGTTGCTAATGAGATCCAGGGTGGATGTGGATCTGCAAATGTGTGTGTGTGCATGTAAGGTCACATGGCTATTTGAAAATGCAGTAAAGTAAAAGAAATACAAGGAGCGCAAAGTTTGAATGCAAAATCGTCCAATGTTTTCATTAAATAAGCATATGATATATGAAATGACAACCCTTAACAAATGGACCATTATGTCCCGGGAAAGGCACAAGGTTTAAAGTCATTGTTTCAAAAGAAATTATACAGACGAACTTCTTAAAGCAATAAAAAACAGGAAATAGTAATTACTCATGGCTGAAGGAGATTGAGATGAAGTCTTTGGCTCTCCAATTGTTGAGTCTTCCGTCAATGATTGGGAATATCTAGTCGTCCAAGTCACCATCACTATCAGTGTCCTCTAGAGCATTGACTTAATTGTTGCTAATACAGAGAGGTGGTCCTCCAACGTGAACACCGCGAACCTCTTTCTGAGCCTTTGAAGTAAAACCCAACCCAAATTTGTCAGATTTGTAGGGAATATCAAAAAGTTGTCCCCAAATAGTGCAACCTCCATCTTCTACCGTAGCCCTTGCATCCTTCAGGGAAGCCATTCTTGGTGTGTTTTTAGAGACTTTAGAAATAGTAGCTTTAGCAACAACAATCGTCGGAGGGATTACCTCAAATGTATGGCAGGGGGTTTCAATGAATTCGCCATCCATTTCAACATATTTGAAAGAATTGAAATGACTTACCGTATATTCTTCCTCTCAATAGACTATGACAACCTTCCCTTTCACTGGGTACTTCATCTTTTGATGTAATGTAGAGGTAATCGTACCTGCCCCATGAATCCATGGGCATCAGACAAGCAAGAATAGGCCGGGAGGATATCCATTACATAAAAAGTTGAATTGAAATCTTGAGATCTCACCTTGATCAGAAGATCAACCTCTCTGTGCACTATTCTCTTGGACCCATCGAAGGCTCTTACCACACTATTGTTGGGTTTCAGCACCAGCCCATCACAATCCCATCTATCCAAAGCACCTTTGGGTAAAACACTTAGGGAGGACCTAGTATCTACTAACACATGCGCCTGGGTGGTGCCTTTGCATTCAATAGAGATATGGAGGGCCTTGCTATGATTCTTTCCCGCCAGAGTTAAATCTGCATAAGAAAATCCCAAGTCATTATCAGCAGTTAGGCTTGCAACATAATTCACAAATTGATAAGCAGTGGTCTCTTATGGTACATGGGAATTCTTTAGAAATTTCAATAAAGCTTGGGCATGTGCTTCGGAGCATAATAATAAGGACATCATGGATATTTTTGAGGATGTCTGCCCCAGTTGTTCAACTATTTTGTAGTCACTTTTTTGGATGATGTTCAAAATTTCTTCCATCTCTTGTCTAGATGGGTCTTCAATTGTAACATCTTTTGAGGGTGCCTCTGTCAGGGCAGGCTTAGTAACTTTCTCTTTACCTCGGGCAGTAGCAGTTGACCCAGCAGCAGGAATATGAGCAGGTGTTGTAGTATTTGTTGGAAGAGAGATCTCTAGAGATAAGACCCTTCGTGTCCTAGTGACCTTACTAGTTCAGGCAATGTTTGTAATTTCATGATCTTCATTTTTCAATAATCCATGGCTCTTGCTTGACAGGGATCTTGAATTTATGGGGAATGACCACCCTAGGGACCAAATCTAAGTCTCCAAAGTCCAAACCAGGCACTATTTGGATCTCCACAGCCTTGAGTCGATCTTCCAACTGTTTGTATTTGTCATTCGCCGGCGGGTATTGCTCATTGGAGTAGTCCTCATCCTCAGAAATCTGGTTATTTCCACCCCTAGCCCTGGTGCTTCTAACATCCTCTTCTTGATTGTCTTCTTCCTCAGAAGAAGCCTCTTCTATTTGATCCACTCGGGCGGGCCCCTTGAACCTTCTTCACATGTTGAGAATAATAGCCCATTTCTTGGTCTTCTTTTTGGTGGTAAGTGTCATACCCCAAATTTGTCTGCCTTAGTGCTACCGTCAAACTTATTTTCTAATTTGGGTGTTACAAATATGAAGTTCCTTTGATTTAATTATATTAAATATTCTGAGTTTTTTAAAATATTCGCTTCGAAACCTATTTAAAAATATAATGATTTATATCAGATCATTTGTATTTTTGAATAAATAAATATTTGCTTGTCTTCATATACTTTCAATTGACTTCTTATTTCAAACAAATAACATAGCACAATTGGCAAGAAAACAAGCTTACAAATATAAGGTCGTGAGTTCGAATCTCTCATGGTGTACTGTTTAACATTTTTTATATTTCTTTGTTTATTGTTATTAATTTTATTTCTATTTATAAAAATCATTTTTAAATATTTAAATATTAAATTTCGTATTTTTAATTAATGAATTTTTAAAATAGTTATTTTTATTTTTTCCACTTTTTATTCTAAAAATAACCAAAAAAATCTAAAATACAAAAAAGATTTAAAAAGATTTTGTCATCTTTTGTATTTTAGGTAGTAATATTTGTTTTAGGAGAGAATCAATGTAATTGATTACAAAATTATAAATCTAAAAATTTGATTTCTTTTTGGGTTTTAATTATTTGGATTGAGGATTTATCCTATTTTTGTTAATTTCATTTCAATTTCAAATTACATTCAAATCTTCCCAAAAATCATGTTTTTTATTTAAATATTATTTTCGTTTTTCTATTTTAGGCAATTTTTAATAATAATATTTAATTTATTTTATGCATTTTTCATCAAAAAGTGTCTAAAAATTTATTTAAAAAATCAAATCTAAAAACTAAAGTAAATCCAATCTCAGCAAAATAATATCGGTATCAATCAAATCCAAATCTCTACAAATCTCAATCTCTATTACAGTGAATTGGCAACAGAATCCAAGCTCTATTATAGTACAAAAACCTAATTCTTCTGCAAAAACAAATCTTCAATTAAAATATTACATAATCAATCTCCATTACAAAACAAATCTAGCAACAGAATCAATTACAATACCAGTACAAATCTCAATCAAATACTATATCAATTACAATATTTTCTCAATCAATTAGCAATCCCTAAAATTAATTCTAACAGCAAATTTAATCCCTAATCTATGGTAATTCTCACAAGCCCTAAATTCCTATCCCTATATATATTGGCAGAAAGAACAAAAATAGGGGGGAGAGAAGACGAAAAAGAAAAGAACGGAGAAGAGCTTGCGTGAAGAACATCGAAGAGCAAATAACCTTGTTGTTGGTTGAAGATCCGAAAGAAGGACGATTGGGGTTTCATTATATGAAACCACAATCTCTGTTGATCCGCCGCCGCACCACCTTCAAGCTCCACCGCAACCTACAAAAGCGAAAGAGAGCAGGGATCAATACTAAATCCAGAACATTCAAAGGCAGAGGGCAAGCAAAACCGCGAAAGGGTAACGTAACTTATCAATTTTATTTAGTTGATTTGTTGTGATTTTTGGGATTTAGGGGGTTTTGGGGGTCGAATTCGTGTTGGGGTTTTGGTAGAGCGCCGCCGGTGGTTGTTTGGGAATTACGGTTAAAGTGTGAGAGAGAGTGAAAGGGTTTGTATGTACGAGAGAGAGGAAGATGAATAAGTGGAGTTTTCTGTAACAACAAAACAATGTAAATGAATAAAAACAAAATGTAATCCGTTTCAATTCCGTGTGCGCTGGCTCATAATAATTATCATAATCCCTCGTTATCCTCTGTGTGATCGTGATCTAACGACCGTAAGTCAAATCCTACCTTATTTTCGATACACCCTCGCCCACGTAATGCATCCTCCTAAGGACACCTCCCTGTTTACTCGTTAATTAGAATTTACACCCCCCTTTGAATTTAATTTATTTTTATAATTCAATTATTGTTTCTATTTTTTTATAAATATAAATATATTTTTATTTACAATAATTATTATTATTATCAAATAGTGATTTTATATTATTATTATATTTTGATATTATTATTATATATTGTTATAATTATCTAGTTTTTATCATTATTTATAATTATCATTTATTATTTATAATCCCTTTTCATGTAAATGTTATTATTAATATATTTTATTTACTACTTAATTATCACTATTATATTATCAAATAAATTATTTTATATCACAATTGCATATATTATTTTATATATTATTTGCATTAAATTTTCTCTAATCATGCATTAATCGAGATCTTCGCAAATAATACGATTAAAAAACACAAACAAATCATCAAACTATTTTTTCGCAATAAACTAAGCTAATCAACTGTTTTTTTTACAAATGGGTTTCAAACTAGTTTTGCCTTACTACGCGCTCAGTCAAAATCTCTGCAATCACTACTCCTGGCCGAGTGTGAAGTGATTCAAAATATACTTGCTGTTGCACCCCAAAATTTGCCCTCCCATATTCTCCAAGAAATTGCCAAGCCAAGTCACAAAATTCCCCAAGGGTTGCACAGTGCAAAGGTCCCCTATACAGTCAAAACTAGGGTTTGTGTTCTGATCAAGAAATTGAAGGTTTCAAAGGCCCAATCAAGTCTCACATGCTTACAAATATGGTCAAGCATCCTCATATCAAGTTTCAAGACATTCAGCTCAAAATTGCACAGTCAAAACCCTAAATTGCACTACAGTCAACTGTAGGGGCAAAATGGTCATTTGACAGTCAAAAGTTCAAATTTTTGGTCAACATATCATTTTGAAGCCACAAACATAATTTGATCAATGCTTGATCATGATTCTCAAAATTTGGCTCAGAAATCATCAAAGATGCAAAAGTTACTATATTTGGACAGCTGAAAAAGTCAACTGAAATTGACCAGGGCATAACTTTCACATGGATTATCAGAAAAATTCCATCCAAAGCTCATTTTGAAGAGAAAGACATTTCCCACAACCCATCTTCATACTTCAAGTCCAAGAAATGCTCTCACAAAAAGTTATCAATTTCAACATTATAGGTCATTTTCAAAAGTCAACAAAAAGGGACTTTAAGTCAAAGGCCATAACTTGAGATTGGTAAATCAAAATGACATGGGACCAAAGGCATTGGTTAGAGGACTCAAAGACCTTTCCAAAATGTCCAAGAACATGAGAAAAGATTAAAAATTGAGCAAGTTATGCCTTGTGGAAGTTGGGAAATTTTTGGATATTTTGAAAAGTCAACATTACTTCAAATGACCTAAATGTGCTAATGGGCCAATTTTTCTTCCATGATTCATCATTCCAAGCATATGCACGACCACTTGGCCCAAAGGGAAGTATTTTCTCATTTTTTATTTATTTATTTGAATTATTATTCATATTAATTCATTTAAATTATTTAAATACATGAAAAATATCTAACTTGCATTAACAAATCTTTTTATACATGTTTTGCCATCAAGATTTCGTGCACATGCTAATTAGGAAAGAATTGGATTGATTGGATGCTAATTGATACAAGAACATGTGAAAAAAGATATGGAAGATCCTTAAGAAATCAAATATGCAAAACCATTATGGCATTGGATTTTATTGAGTTTTGTTGACCTAATAGCTTCACTACATATGCATGAATCAAAACCTAATCACAAGAGACAAAAAGCTGCGCTAAAAGTCCATGAACAAACTTGAAAAAATTCTCTAAAAAGACAAAACTGAAATCATTGATAGAGGACGATTCAAAGCTTAATTTTCATTCCAATAGCTTGCTCAAGGTCTATTGAGTGTATTCCAATCAGAATCATCCCTCTAAACTCCAAGAACTGGTAACGAACCTCAACTGTGTCAAGAAAATTTCAGAGTCGTGCATCATGATTTACGCATTCTCTTTGATTTTTATTCATGGATTCATGTTAATTACCTTGTTCTGAAGCTAACCCAACGTTTTGATTGAATTATTATGCGTTATATACGATTCCACCATGTTTAAATTTTAGGGTTTGCAGAGCTTCCAATTGGGGATTTTGAGACTAGGCAAAATTGGGACGTGAGACCTAGATCATTAGAACGAGCGCGCTTGGACGAACAAGAATCGACCATCGCGCCCAATTTCTGAACAACACAGGCTTAATCGCTATTTTCTCGTAGCTAGCCTAAGAAAACGCATCATAAACCGTTGCCCAATGTTTTTGTTTTTCAGGAACATGAGGAAGACGACTTCGTGGCGCACAGTGATAGGCCTATTCAAGTTTTCGCGCGCAAGGACCCACTAACGTATTGTTTATTTCATTATATTTGTTTGTTACATTAAGTACAGAAAAGCAATTTGGTTCAGCTGGCAAGCATAAGAAGTGGTGAAGTCCATGACCTGGGTTCGAGTCCCAGGTCTTCATAATCTCTCATATTATTTTTCAAATAATAATCATATGCAGGTTAACATTGCCGTTCCATGATACACCTCCAAGATCCAGCTGGCCACGTGTCCAGTATGTCAATCCAAAGGCTGAGGGTTGAAGAACACGTTAAGTCCCAGTCAACGCACCACACGCTTGCACAAAAGTCAATCAGGCCTTGCAAGGTTGGGCTCAATTTATTGGATCCATACCTCCTAATTTGGGACTGAACCCCCCTGGTTTGCAATTCTCCACTTTTTCATGTTTTATTTTAATTGTTATTTTACTTTCTTTATTTGTTTTAATTTAATTAATTATTTTTACAAAAAATATAAAAATATCATAAAAAACAGAAAAAGGCAAAAAACATGATAAATAATTTTCATTTTAATATTTTCATGTAAATAAATTAATTTAGGTTAGAGTTTAAATTTTAATTCTTTTACTAACAAAAATACAAAAATATAGAATTAGGTTTAATTTTTATCCCTTTTTAATTTGTTTCCTTTTTTACCATAATATTTATTTATTTATTTTTATAATTAAATTGTACATAAAAGAATTTAGGTTAACATTCAATATTTTTCATAATAAATTTAAAAGCCATTAGAATTAGGGTTTGCATTCAATTTTAATTTTAATTAATTCTTTTTCATTAAATTCCTAAAAACGCTAAAAATACCAAAAACATTCTTTTTTTAATTTTAATTTTAATTCCTTATTAATTTTAATTTTGCAAAAGGGTCCAACGCCCTCCTTTCGACTTAATTGTTTAATTTCGCATATTTATTTTTATTTTGCTTAAATAATTATGTATCTCTCCCAAAGCGTTGTAACTTAAACTTTTCGCACTTTTATTTGTTTTATTTATTTTCTGTCAAATCGGGTCCGGTTTAATTTTGGCGATGTGGACCCGCGCCATTTGTAATAGCTTTAGATTTACTTTTCCTCGCAAACTTTTAACTGTTAACAAATAAGCATGCAAGAATGAATGACCATAATAAAATCAAGCGTAGATCACAATGAACATGACAAGACAAAAATAAACGAACATGACACACAAATCACACACCACCCCTAGGGTACGCCTCACTGTTGCCTTGCCTCGAAAGGTGATCGTCGAGTAGAGGATGTCTTAGTAAGTCCTCATGATCCGGGAACCTGGCATGAGGGTAGCTTCTAAGGTGTCTTCCCATTGCTCCGGTGATCATCATGTCCCGAACCTCGAATTGACCCGAATACCTCCAACGGTGGTGCTACTTACCTCTCAATGGTGGGATGGCACTCCTTTAAAGGACATTTACACAGACGAATTCCTTAGGGTAGGTAGGTTCTCGTAGATACTTGCTCTCCTCAAAAACAAACAAAAATCTTTTCACACCGACACTTTTCAAAAGCTTTCAAAGCAATTTTTCAAACACTCTGACGTACGAGTCGAACTGAAATTTTTCAAAGAAACTTTTTAAAACCCACAGTTGAAAAGCAAACAAAACACTTTTGAAAACACAATGAGCAAGTATCTAAGAGCCCATGGATAACCATGGATAGAAAGGGTGCTAACACCTTCCCTTTCTATAACCTACCTCCCGAACCGAGAGCAATCTCTATAAGGAATTTTTCTGTGCTTTTGTCCTTTCCATTTGGAGAAAATAAAAGACGGTGGCGACTCTTGCTTCCGTGACATTTCGCGAACCAGCGTTAAACAGTCAGTTCCAGATCCACCGATCACAGAACTGGCGACTCTGCTGGGGACTACTTTATAAAGTGAGGTGTACCTTAGGGTTAGTTCATAACTGTGTTTTCAATTGTATTGACTTGTCTGCTTTAAATTTGTGGGTCGCATGGCAGTTACATAGATCCTAACCCGGATCTGGGGATACCCTGTTTAGGTAGCATAAGCTGTGAGGGACCTGTCCGGCGTATACCGACATGGGTGAAGCAGTGGCTACGTTGGTGTGGCGCCTTGGTCTGTACCGATATCCCTCGTGTTGAAACGGGGAGAATATGGGTCTTCCAAGGAGTCATTAAGCACCAACAGACCTTAGAACCTTAAATGACCCAACTTGGCCATTAGAACAGTAGCAGTATGCTACGCCCATTGAGGCTAAACTCTCGTGATGGTTCTGGCCGCAAGAAAAGATTGCGATGCTGGAGTTATGACCGATTGAGGGTAGTCAATGATATTGGGATCCTCTAAGAACCCGGTTACTTTGATAGGACAGGTGTAAACCAACCCACTGAAAGAGGGTACTACCCAGACCTCATGCTGGCCTAAACTCTAAGGGCTTCTCTTGTGTGACTTGTGTGCCTTCGTACTTGACTATTTGCATGCTTGTTACCTGACATTTGTTTCTTGCAGGTTTCGTTTATAGTCCTTAACTGGGACTCATGACAGGGTATCCTAAGTTTCTTGCAGGTTTTGGTTTGCAGTCCTTAAGTTGGACTCATAACAGGGTTACTCACATTACCCCATGCATATCATGACATCATACCATTGCATACATCCTAACCCATTTCAAGGATCTCAAGGGCTTGTGATGCAGGTCATGATGAATCAAACACCCAGCAAGGGGCAAAGGGGATTTATTTTCCTCTAGCCAAGGGTGTCAGGGGCTATGACCCACTGGATATGGTGAGCCTTTGACCCTTGAAGAAGGGCTCTCTACAACAGGAAGTTCCTTCAATCAAGTTGCCAGTTTCCAACTCTAACAAGTTTCTCTGTTTACCCTGCGAGGTCCTTGAAATCATTGCATGCATGTCATACATCTCATTGCATTGCAGGTGTCCCTTTGACAGGTTGCTTACCTTCTTCGCTGTTTATTTCAGCAGCCTCGTCATGAATCCTGAGTCTTCAACCGAGCACACTATCAAGGCCCTCCAGGCTCAGAACGCCCAGTTCCAAGGGCTGATCATGAATTTGACCCAGGGGCAGCAAGATATGAAGGCTCTGCTCTTAAAGAAGGAAAAGAAGAAGAAGAGGACTGTTTTGTTCAGCCCTAGACGCAGATCTGGGGACACCCGACAGTATCAAACTGAGAGGACAACTCCCTCTGTGAGGGAAAGCAGTCACCATGAGAGAAAGGTGCCTAGTCCAGTGGTCTCCGACAACGAGACAGATTTCAACGACGAGCAGTACCCCCCGGTTAAGGATAAGTACAAACAGTTGGAAGACCGGTTAAGTGCTATGGAGATACAAAAGGTGCTTGGCCTGGACTTCGAGGATTTAGGTCTATCTTCTGGGGTAGTGATCCCGCACAAGTTTAAGGCACCTGCCTTTGCTAAATACGACGGGGCATCCTGTCCTAAATTGCATCTCAGGGCTTACACAAGGAGGATCCAGCCCTATACAGCTGACAAAAACTTATGGATCCACTTCTTCCAAGAGAGTCTTTCAGGGACTCAGCTCGAGTGGTTCTATCAACTGAGTGGAGCCAACATTTGCAGCTGGGAGGACCTGGCCACGGCATTCTACAAGCATTACCAGTACAATGCCGACCTTGCTCCCACGCGCACTCAACTTCAAGGAATGTCTATGGGTGCAGGTGAAGGTTTCAAAGAATATGCTCAGAAATGGAGAGACCTTGCTGGAAGGGTGCAGCCACCTTTGACTGACCGCGAGCTCGTCGACATGTTCTTGGGGACTTTGTCTGGTTCATTCTACAACCATCTGATTGGGAATTCTTCTGCTGGGTTCACAGATCTTATCTTGACTGGGGAGAGAATTGAAGCTGGTATCAAGTCGGGGAAGATTCAAGAAACCGCACCTGCTGATACTCAGAAAAAGTCCCACAGTGGAAAGAAAGAGTCCAATGCTATACATGGTAAAAAGGGTCGTCATGATGTAGGGGCAATCCAGATTTCTGATCCCACGCCCGGTCAACCAAGAAAAAGCAATAGGCGTAGGATAAAGTATCAAGATAGGAAGTATACTGACATCAACATGTCGTTGTCTCAGGCATTACAGCAATTGCTGAAGGCGAAATTGATCACACTAAAGGATCCTCCTCAAAATCCTGACACTCCCTCTCCCAAGTACAACCCGGGTGTGAGATGTGCCTACCATTCTGACAGTCCTGGACATGACACCGACGACTGTTGGACCTTGAAGAACAAGATCCAGGATTTGATTGACGCCAAGGAGGTCGAGTTTGAACACTGATCCTACACCAAATCATCGAGAATGTCTTTTGTTCATTCAAATGTTCAAGTTGTATTTTTCTTTGATTGTTCAAACATTTATTCATGTTAAACATTGTTATCACATTAATGCATCGCTTATGTCTATTTTGAATCAATATATTCGTATTCACTATACGCAAATTATTTTCATATTTTTTCTGATGTCAACTCTCAATCAATAATTCTAAGCCCCTTGAGGGAGGATGACGAAAACGATACCATAATCTACAGTATGCTTTTGAACAGACCCCGCTGATGAGGTACAGGCATTGTTTCAATCCCTAAACACTGGAGTTATAAGGATGATAATCCCCCGTCAACCCCTCTGAGCCAAAGAAGTAGGAGTTTTTCTTTTCGAAATTTAAAACCCTTTATCATAACCTGGGGCAGGGTAGTTCTCTCAGTTGATCCAAGTGCGCAACAAATGGCACCAAAGAGATCCTTACGAAATAAAGAAAGACAGTGATGGTTCCGAATAATCATAAGGATAGGCAGTCATTATCAAAAAAAAAATCATAAATGAAAAGCCCAAAAAGTCAAAAACCAACGAAGGAGACTTACAAAACTGGGGCATCCCGCTGACTGTAATTCCAAAAAAGGAAACAGTTCAGGCAAAAAAGAAAGGGATAACAAAAATCAGACAAGAACGAGGTCTTACAAACCCTCAACAAAAAGGAAATGACTGCCTATTCCAAATAAATCATCAACATCCGAATCATCACTGGAACATCAGGACAAAAACTCAAAAAAAGGTCTAACGCACGATCAACTGAGTTTAGGTTTGGAGAACATCACGAAGAGCGGGTGGGTACAAATAAAATTTGAGCCTTTATCCTTTGTTTCTTGAACCGTGAACCAAGCCACGTTATAACCCTTAAAAGTCCTAGCTGAAGCATGGGTTAGCTCGAAAGCATACTGTCACGAAAGGTATCCTGACTCCTTAAGGCTTGCTGTAAAATAACGAGTTGACATCACGTTTTACAAACATTCATTTGTTTTATGAAAAAAAAAATGCATTTTCAAAATCTTCAAGACAGACATAGGCTTTGCATTTTTAACATAACTTTGTTTGCATATGACTTTTTGTTTGAACAACATAGAAATTCGCACGACGAATGCCTAACGAACAGAAGTACCTCCAATCAAGGGGCAGACATGACCATGGTCCATTATCTGGGGCGGTCCAATCAAGATTCGGAGAATCTCTCAAAGGCCAAATAGCCTGGGGCAAATCTCGCCTGAGTCACTTGGGGCATTCCAACAACGAATCTTGCCTGATCAAATACCTTCTGGTGGCATGACAAAACACTTCTAACAGGGGCAACTCCCTACATTCTGAGAGCATGGATATAGTCGAAAAAAATACTATGCAAAATCAAAGACCCGCTAGGTTGACATACCTAGGCAAAAATAAGGGCTTCCCGGCGAACCAAAAGGGTTCGGGCAAAATAAGGGATGAAATGAAAATATCTGTACACCCGGCAAGTCGAAAACCTGAAAAGGCGGCTTGGGCAAAAATGGGTATCCCGGTGGACTGAAAACCCGAAAGGGCGGTCCAGGCAAAAGTTAGGGATCAAAGCGTACGACTATGTCTTGCCATCTGTCTACCAGAAGAAGGTTTGTCCGTCAACAATTATCAGCACCTCACAGGTCTTCCTCTCCCCCATAGAAGCAGGGGCAATAAAGAGTGGTCTAAACAATCTGATTGTTCTATCCTCCAAGGTATCAGGGTAGGTTCCATTGAAGAACATAACCAATACAGTTCAATACTCCCCCAGGAAAGTCCAATCCAGTTCCCCAGGAAGGTTGGAATTCATATCCCCAAGCAATAAGCTTATCCCCAGTAGATTCTGGAAGCTTATCCCCTCGCAGAACACGAACGCGTCTCCCGACTTTATTCAAAGAGTTATTTCCTTAACAGGATATAACTGGGTTATCCTCAGCCAAAAGCCACGGAAAGAGCGTCCTCGACGAAGTCTTCTCACCCCAGCAAAGTCTATCAATACTTCCAGCACGACAAGGGTATCCCCAACAAATTATCATCAACATTCAGCAAAGCATCTCTCTCCCCACAGAGTGTTGCTTCCCAGCATGGTCGCTAGAGTATCTTTTCTCCCCGCAGAATCTTCCATTTGCCAAGTTTATTCCGCAACGGAGTCATCTTCTCCTACCGGTATTCTTGCAGTTATCATCCCCAGCGGAAGCAAAATCTATTCTTCAACATCAGCCCAGGATACGACTTCCCGGCACCCGTCAAGGATTTACTTTCCTAAACGAAAAACACATTCATAATTATAGCATGCATAGACGCATCATATCACCCCAATCTCATTTATTTTTGAGAACATCTTAAAATCAGGCAATTCATGCATTATGACATTACATACAACTAATCCGTTACTTTTTCAGGAAAGAACGATCAACAGATAAAAGTCTTTACCCGTTGAGGTAGTAATCGTCCCAGATTCCTTCATCATCCTACTGAGGTAGTAATCGTCCCAGATTCCTTCATCATTCTGCTGAGGTAGTAATCGTCCCAGATTCCTTCATCATCCTGCTGAGGTAGTAATCGTCCCAGATTCCTTCATCATTCTGCTGAGGTAGTAATCGTCCCAGATTCCTTCATCATCCTGCTGAGGTAGTAATCGTCCCAGATTCCTTCATCATTCTGCTGAGGTAGTAATCGTCCCAGATTCCTTCATCATTCTGCTGAGGTAGTAATCGTCCCAGATTCCTTCATCGTCCTGCTGAGGTAGTAATCGTCCCAGATTCCTTCATCATATATTTGGAGTAGCAATCGTCTCAGATTCCTTTATCACATCCTTATCGGAAAAAAAACCTCCTCTGGTTCAGTCAGATCGACCCTAAGATCTCCCTGATTCTTATCCCAGTAGAAGACACCCAAGATTTTTCTCAACGAGCGTTGTTGAAGTTAAAGTCGCCCAAGATTTTTTCTCAACGAGCGTTGTTGAAGTTAAAGTCACCCAAGATTTTTTCTCAACGAGCGTTGTTGAAGTTAAAGTCGCCTAAGGTTCTCTTGCTATTCATACTAAGATGGTAACCATCCCTGGTTCATTCATCGCCGTTTGAAGCTCCAGACCCAGTTCCTGTAACTAGTCAGGACACATCTATACCAAACATCTAAAATCAGCTCCTGCAACGTGTCAGGTACTCATTTTTTCTTTTGCAGGTATGCAGGTTCTCGCTAAGGAATTTCCTACGCGATCAACATCCAGATGGCATCTATAAGCCCATCATCCTATCCAGCAATCTCCAAATGGCATCTATAAGCCCATTTCCATGTGAGCGCAAATTTCTGGGCACTTTAGTGTTCAATCATCTTCTACCCTCGGATTACGAAAGGCACGTCAGCCAATCTGCATCCTCAGGTCTAAGAAGATTGAACAGGGGCAACTGTTGCACCCCAAAATTTTCCCTCCCATATTCTCCAAGAAATTTCCAAGCCAAGTCACAAAATTCCCCAAGGGTTGCACAGTGCAAAGGTCCCCTATACAGTCAAAACTAGGGTTTGTGTTCTGATCAAGAAATTGAAGGTTTCAAAGGCCCAATCAAGTCTCACATGCTTACAAATATGGTCAAGCATCCTCATATCAAGTTTCAAGACATTCAGCTCAAAATTGCACAGTCAAAACCCTAAATTGCACTACAGTCAACTGTAGGGGCAAAAGGGTCATTTGACAGTCAAAAGTTCAAATTTTTGGTCAACATATCATTTTGAAGCCACAAACATCATTTGATCAATGCTTGATCATGATTCTCAAAATTTGGCTCAGAAATCATCAAAGATGCAAAAGTTACTATATTTGGACAGTTGAAAAAGTCAACTGAAATTGACCAGGGCATAACTTTCACATGGATTATCAGAAAAATTCCATACAAAGCTCATTTTGAAGAGAAAGACATTTCCCACAACCCATCTTCATACTTCAAGTCCAAGAAATGCTCTCACAAAAAGTTATCAATTTCAACATTATAGGTCATTTTCAAAAGTCAACAAAAAGGGACTTTAAGTCAAAGGCCATAACTTGAGATTGGTAAATCAAAATGACATGGGACCAAAGGCATTGGTTAGAGGACTCAAAGACCTTTCCAAAATGTCCAAGAACATGAGAAAAGATTAAAAATGGAGCAAGTTACGCCTTGTGGAATTTGGGAAATTTTTGGATATTTTGAAAAGTCAACATTACTTCAAATGACCTAAATGTGCTAATGGGCCCATTTTTCTTCCATGATTCATCATTCCAAGCATATGCACGACCACTTGGCCCAAAGGGAAGTATTTTCTCATTTTTTATTTATTTATTTGAATTATTATTCATATTAATTCATTTAAATTATTTAAATACATGAAAAATATCTAACTTGCATTAACAAATCTTTTTATACATGTTTTGCCATCAAGATTTCGTGCACATGCTAATTAGGAAAGAATTGGATTGATTGGATGCTAATTGATACAAGAACATGTGAAAAAAGATATGGAAGATCCTTAAGAAATCAAATATGCAAAACCATTATGGCATTGGATTTTATTGAGTTTTGTTGACCTAATAGCTTCACTACATATGCATGAATCAAAACCTAATCACAAGAGACAAAAAGCTGCGCTAAAAGTCCATGAACAAACTTGAAAAAATTCTCTAAAAAGACAAAACTGAAATCATTGATAGAGGACGATTCAAAGCTTAATTTTCATTCCAATAGCTTGCTCAAGGTCTATTGAGTGTATTCCAATCAGAATCATCCCTCTAAACTCCAAGAACTGGTAAAACGAACCTCAACTGTGTCAAGAAAATTTCAGAGTTGTGCATCATGATTTACGCATTCTCTTTGATTTTTATTCATGGATTCATGTTAATTACCTTGTTCTGAAGCTAACCCAATGTTTTGATTGAATTATTATGCGTTATATACGATTCCACCATGTTTAAATTTTAGGGTTTGCAGAGCTTCCAATTGGGGATTTTGAGACTAGGCAAAATTGGGACGTGAGACCTAGATCATTAGAACGAGCGCGCTTGGACGAACAAGAATCGACCATCGCGCCCAATTTCTGAACAACACAGGCTTAATCGCTATTTTCTCGTAGCTAGCCTAAGAAAACGCATCATAAACCGTTGCCCAATGTTTTTGTTTTTCAGGAACATGAGGAAGACGACTTCGTGGCGCACAGTGATAGGCCTATTCAAGTTTTCGCGCGCAAGGACCCACTAACGTATTGTTTATTTCATTATATTTGTTTGTTACATTAAGTACAGAAAAGCAATTTGGTTCAGCTGGCAAGCATAAGAAGTGGTGAAGTCCATGACATGGGTTCGAGTCCCAGGTCTTCATAATCTCTCATATTATTTTTCAAATAATAATCATATGCAGGTTAACATTGCCGTTCCATGATACACCTCCAAGATCCAGCTGGCCACGTGTCCAGTATGTCAATCCAAAGGCTGAGGGTTGAAGAACACGTTAAGTCCCAGTCAACGCACCACACGCTTGCACAAAAGTCAATCAGGCCTTGCAAGGTTGGGCTCAATTTATTGGATCCATACCTCCTAATTTGGGACTGAACCCCCCTGGTTTGCAATTCTCCACTTTTTCATGTTTTATTTTAATTGTTATTTTACTTTCTTTATTTGTTTTAATTTAATTAATTATTTTTACAAAAAATATAAAAATATCATAAAAAACAGAAAAAGGCAAAAAACATGATAAATAATTTTCATTTTAATATTTTCATGTAAATAAATTAATTTAGGTTAGAGTTTAAATTTTAATTCTTTTACTAACAAAAATACAAAAATATAGAATTAGGTTTATTTTTATCCCTTTTTAATTTGTTTCCTTTTTTACCATAATATTTATTTATTTATTTTTATAATTAAATTGTACATAAAAGAATTTAGGTTAACATTCAATATTTTTCATAATAAATTTAAAAGCCATTAGAATTAGGGTTTGCATTCAATTTTAATTTTAATTAATTCTTTTTCATTAAATTCCTAAAAACGCTAAAAATACCAAAAACATTCTTTTTTTAATTTTAATTTTAATTCCTTATTAATTTTAATTTTGCAAAAGGGTCCAACGCCCTCCTTTCGACTTAATTGTTTAATTTCGCATATTTATTTTTATTTTGCTTAAATAATTATGTATCTCTCCCAAAGCGTTGTAACTTAAACTTTTCGCACTTTTATTTGTTTTATTTATTTTCTGTCAAATCGGGTCCGGTTTAATTTTGGCGATGTGGACCCGCGCCATTTGTAATAGCTTTAGATTTACTTTTCCTCGCAAACTTTTAACTGTTAACAAATAAGCATGCAAGAATGAATGACCATAATAAAATCAAGCGTAGATCACAATGAACATGACAAGACAAAAATAAACGAACATGACACACAAATCACACACCACCCCTAGGGTACGCCTCACTGTTGCCTTGCCTCGAAAGGTGATCGTCGAGTAGAGGATGTCTTAGTAAGTCCTCATGATCCGGGAACCTGGCATGAGGGTAGCTTCTAAGGTGTCTTCCCATTGCTCCGGTGATCATCATGTCCCGAACCTCGAATTGACCCGAATACCTCCAACGGTGGTGCTACTTACCTCTCAATGGTGGGATGGCACTCCTTTAAAGGACATTTACACAGACGAATTCCTTAGGGTAGGTAGGTTCTCGTAGATACTTGCTCTCCTCAAAAACAAACAAAAATCTTTTCACACCGACACTTTTCAAAAGCTTTCAAAGCAATTTTTCAAACACTCTGACGTACGAGTCGAACTGAAATTTTTCAAAGAAACTTTTTAAAACCCACAGTTGAAAAGCAAACAAAACACTTTTGAAAACACAATGAGCAAGTATCTAAGAGCCCATGGATAACCATGGATAGAAAGGGTGCTAACACCTTCCCTTTCTATAACCTACCTCCCGAACCGAGAGCAATCTCTATAAGGAATTTTTCTGTGCTTTTGTCCTTTCCATTTGGAGAAAATAAAAGACGGTGGCGACTCTTGCTTCCGCGACATTTCGCGAACCAGCGTTAAACAGTCAGTTCCAGATCCACCGATCACACTTGCAAACCCCTAAAAAACACTAACTCATACGAACTACGAATTGGGACTTTGATTCCTCATAAGAGGATACGTAGGCATACGATCAAAAATCGTAGCCAGTTCCCCTATAAAAAATTTAAACCCTTCTGCTATAAAAATTTTAAACCCTCTTTCTAATTAAAACTTAAAATCTTGTTTACCCCAAACCTAAACCTAGAGCATAGTATCCTTGTGAACAAGGTAGATGAAAAGTGCATAACACCTTCATTTCGTCTAATTAAGTCCGAAACCTAGAATCTCTGTCTACGAATTAGGGTTTTCTGTTAGATTCCCTTCCCTAGGATAAAAACTAATAGTGGCGACTTTTGATTTTAAAACCAGTTGTTACAGTTGGCGAATCTGCTGGGGACTTCAACTTTAGGTTTTAGGGTTTTTACTTTGGGGGTTTTTATTTATTTATTTATTACATTATTTATTTATTGCATTTATTTATTTATCGTCAATTTTTTTAATCATCATATATACTGCGTGGCGGGATTTTTTATTTCTCAAAATATTCTCAAACAACCCTTAGAGAGAAGGTTCACCTATTAGCTTAGGCTGTACATCATCCCTGCGAGTTTATGTGACGATTTCTCCTAGAGTCGGTGGACTTCCGAAAAAGGAATACTTATCGAGAGATATCCTCTTGATGAGTAGAATTTTGGAAGGTCACCCATGAGTCTTTGTAACGACCTTAACCTAAAATCTCATGACGAGACCTTTCACGACTTTGAGACGAAAGTTTCGGTCCGTAAAGAGACTCCACCTAAGGGAGGCCCTTGTGCCTTTTCCCTCTAGTGTTATTCATGACACCCTTAAGGAAGCCACCTTTTGGGAGGGTAGATTAACCGTAGGTCAAAATTAAGGAGCCTACTTTCTAAGGGTACTTATCACAAAAACCTCGTCACTGAACCATACATCCCTACCTTCTAAGGGCACTTATCATAAAAATCCTGTCACTCAACCCTACACCTATGCATTCATACAATTCATATATTCGCCATAAATTTCATGTATTCGTCACCCATTTCTTTTTATTTATCTTATTCACAGGGGGTATCAAAATAATAATAAAATCAAGATCTCGGTGACTGTCTTTAAAAATGGATACCAAAGGAAACAACTTGGTTGTTTCAATGTGCCAAAAATGTCTGAAACCAAAGCCAAAAAAGGGAAATACTATACTGAAGACTTTCTCAAGATTTGTCAAGCAAAAGTGGATGGTTTCAAGAGCATACATCCGCAGGCGCACCTAAAAACTTATTTCCCTTTGCTTGATTTCACGCAAATAAATTTTTGGTTTAAGATTGTAATATTTTTCAATATCTGAATTATGTTACCTTAAATAAAGGCATTTTGTTTCCACATCTCGTTTGCGTATCTATTTTAAAGATAGTTGCCAAGTAAAATAATAAAAAAAATATAATTATGTACCCAAATGAATAAGACATTTAAAATAAGAAACCATTTCATGTTCATACACATTCATCTGCATGCATGCATTCATAAACACCTGTATATCATATCAAAACTCATTTTTCAAAAAAAAATCTCTCCAGTTGAACCATTGGTAAAAGAAGATCTCCACCTCCTTGGCCACCGTATCAAACAAGGGCTTATCAACAAAAAGCAATGGAGAAAATCGAGGAAACTCAGGCTGCGTTCAAAGAGGATCTCGACCCAGTAAAGGGCGACGTAAGTTCAATGAAAGGAGATTTGAGTTAAGTTCTTCTGGCTTTGAAGAACATTATTGACAGGCAAGACCAAATTCCCAGGGTAGCTTTCGAGGAAGTAGTCCGGACTATTAGTGCGTCAAGCGGTCACCAACTAAGGAAAGAGTCAGAGGCAGGACTCCAAAAGTCCGTCATGGCCCAACAAGAAGTTGAAACTGAAGGGTTTGTCCCACCGCCGCCGAAAGCAGGGTCATCTCGTACCCTACAGATTCTGACCAATGATGCAGACAATTACTTGGACCTGCAATACAGAGACCACAACTCAGAGGATGCCAACCAAGCACCCTCAAAGATAACTGGTACTCATGTTGTTGATAATTCATTAGTGATGAATCAGTATAAAGCCCTGGAGGAAAGATTAAAAGTTGTGGAGTGTTTTGATGCTTTTGAAGTAGACACTCTCGAAATGGGCCTAGTTCTAGATGTGGTGATTCCACCAAAGTTTAAAGTACCTGACTTTGAAAAATACGAGGGGCTTACTTGCCCAAGAAATCATCTTCGCATGTATTGCAGGAAGATGCATGCCCATGCCCACGATCAGAAGCTGATGATTCACTATTCCCAAGATAGCCTGAGTGGGGCATCTTCAGACTAGTATATGCAATTGGAGTGAATGCATATTCGAACTTGGGAAGATCTTGCTAATGCTTTCCTAAAGCATTACAAATATAACCTGGACATGGAACCTACCCGCATGCAACTCCAGAATTTGTCCCAGAAGAAAGAAGAGTGCTTCAAAGAGTATGCTTAGAGATGGAGGGAATTGGCATCATGTGTGCAACCGCCACTGTTAGAGAAGGAGTTAGTAGACACATTCATAGGAACTTTGCACAGGCTGTATTATGAGATGATGGTTGGAAGTATCTCTTCAGGGTTCTCAGACCTAGTAACCATCAGAGAAAGAATCGAGACTGGGGTAAAAAGTGGGAAGATATCAGGGGGATCATCAAATGCTCCCTACAATTCAAAACGGCATGCTTCAAACTTCACCAAAGGAAAAGAGGGAGAAATTAATGCTACAGCATCACAACCCAGGGTACAACAACTATTAGTGATCCCACTAGGGCAGCAGCAAGGAAGAAGGCCACCCAGGAAATTTGATCCACTCCCTATACCACCTAGCCAGTTATTGCAACAACTAGTTAAGGTATCCTTAGTGGAGCTCAAGCCTCTAGATCCTCCAGTCAGGCCACTCCCACGAAGATACAACGCCAATTCCAGATGCGAGTATCATGCTAATTCTCCTGGACATACCATAGAACAGTGTTGGCCATTCAAACACAAGGTGTAGGATTTGTTGGAATCTCAAGACATCACCTTTGAGAAGACCAACATCAAATCAGACCCTACGCTGTTGCATGATGGGCTAACAATAAATGCAATCGAGGTAGTCACTCACTCTGGGGCAAGCAGACAAGCAAAAACCCCGATAAACTCACTGAAAGAATATCGGTTAGAATATGGACTCCCGCTAGAACACATTGAAGTTTTCGAAAGAGCTCTACAAAGGCTAGGAGACCAGGGGATAGTCCAGTTCGGACAATACCCTAAAGGAAAACATAAAGCTTCTCTGAGGGGCGAAGCACGGTTTCCTCCGATCCAAGAGACTCTTGTCGACAAACCGTGGAGTAGTGCATGGCAAACATGGGGCAAAAATATCCAACAAAGCCAACACCAAAGGGGAAACTGAGTCCATCAAAGAATGCGCCTCAGGAGAAAAAACTCAAAAGATGGACGGCCATGGAGATTCCTGAGATCTTTTTCTCTCCTGATTAATTTTTCTTGTTTTCGAAAGAACCTATGTCAAGCCCGAGACATAGGGGTTACTTGTAAGGGTTTCCCTGTTTTGTTTCGAACAATATTTATGATTAATAAAAGTTATATTTTGTTTTCAGTTAAGATCCCTTTTCTTTCTCTTGCATTTATATCTTAAATTTAAAAACTGGCAATACTTTCTCTACATACGCATCTTCAAATTTCATATACTAAATCTGCACCAAAACATGATAAATGTGCAAATTCATGCCCAAATCCACCGGTAATGTTACTGCTGCGACCCGATATAATTTTGATGCTCCTATCAACCAAGCTAAAGAGGAAGATGATAAAGATCTTGAACTCTCTGAGAAAACAGCGAGCAAAATAAAAAGAAAAGCTAACAATACGCAACTATATCAAGAGGCTATTAAGACCATTAATTTGAACACAGGGGAAGACCCGGAAGAAACCAAGCTAAGGGGAAATGTTAGAGCGGAGCCACAAAGAAGTTGATCAAGTTATTACGCATATCTATAGAAACAGGCCAAGGCCAAATACAGACAGTGCTGTAAAAATAAGCAACTACGAAATACCAAGATCTGAGGAAGAACCCGAGCCAGGGGCACATTGGGTATCCACGTTCGATGAAGCTTCAAATGAACCGAGGCACGATATAGGGGCAGTATTGACTTCTACAAAGAATGCTCACAGGCCATATACCAAGTCAATGGTGAACGGGATACTAAACATCCAAAACCGGTTCCATATCGGGATCATGTTTTGAAAACCGATTGCTGAATTCGCAAAAATCATTTTCAGTCACGTCCCACGAAAAGGAAATCAAATGACAGACTCCCTGGTAACTATATCGTCTATATTCAAAGCAACTTGGTCAAACCATGAATCGCGCGTTAAAAACAGACATAATCAAGAGCCCGCTCTTTGTCATGCTATCAAAGAAAGACCGAATGACAAGCCTTGGTTTTATGACATCAAGAAATACCTCGAAAAACAAGAGCATGCCTCCAGCATCGACAAACGAACCCCATGAAAATTAGCCTCGGAATTCTTTCAAAGTAATAGTATATTGTACAAGATGAATCACGACATGGTTTAGTACTCAAGAAGATTATGCTATCTCGCCTCGACTCGCGTGGTAAACGGACCCCCAACTATGAAGTTCCGTACGTAGTCAAAATAGTATCCTCCAGTGGTGGTCTTATCCCCACAACAATGGATGGGGAGGAACTACCGCATGCGGAAAAACTCAGATGCAGTAAAAAATACTATGTATAAGAAGCTCGCTAAGCTCGAACCTTAAACAGGCGACTTAGGCAAAAAGGAGCGTCCCGGTGGATCAAAAACCCTAAAGGTCGATCCAGGCAAAAATTAGGGGCATATAAACAAAAAATTTATCTCGGTGGATTGAAAACCCGAAAGGGAAATCCAGGCAAAAATTAGGGATCATTCAAAAATAAATAAAGAACAAAAAGGTTGCGATCTAAGAACTGCGACTACGAACCACGAAGGGAGAGATAGATCTTAATCATACAATTCAGAAGCAAGGGAGATGGGATCATTAAAAGTATATTGGAGAACAGCAGTAGCAATTATCATTTTTCGCTGCCATTTATAGTTTTAAAACTTTCTGTAATTACCTATTTCTAGGAATTGTATCTTGTATTCTCGCCTATTCAGAGGCCTATCAATAAAACAGTTGCTTTCTTTGCATCTTTCAAAATGCGTTTTTCTTTTCTCAGACTTGTTTACAAAATACTATGATCATTACTTGTGAATATTGTCTTGAAATCATTCAGGGGGATTAACAAAATAAAAGCATTTGACAAAACAACGAAAAAGCATTTTGGTTAGAAAAATATCGAAAGAAAATCCACGTCTACGTCCACGCACATGGCTACTCTTACGTCTTGCAATACAAAAATCTATACACATGTCTACGCCTGTATCTATGCATATCTGCGCCTACGACATACGAATCTACATACGTCTACACTTACGCCTGCGCCTACGACATACGAATCAACATACGTCTACGCTTACGCCCGTGCCTACGACATACAGATCTATATACGGCTACGCTTACGCCTGCGCCTGCAACATATGAATCTGCATACGTCTACACTTACGCCCGCGCTTACAGAGACCACACATATGCCAATACATACGTCTAGGCCCGCGCTTATAACATACAAATTTATGCATAGGCCATTACCTACGTCTACGTCTACGCCCGCAATACAAAATCAATGCTCAACTTTTGCTAACATTGCCCACCGTGTTCAAGTTCAACAATGCTATGATGACACAACATACAACACCAGGAATTGGTAACTCTAAGCCAATGGCTTAAAGGAGAGAATTCCAGATACAATTTTCATAACATTTCAAGGCCTGCGCACATCTTACACATATTTCATACATACATTTTTCATATCCAAAGCATACATACCATATACATTTCAATATTGAATACACTCAGGGTTCCATATCAATGTCAAGCATCATACATTTCACATACATACAACATTCAATACGCATGCATACACATGTATCACATAGCAAACAGACAAATAATTTCACCCTGATTCAACTATCTAAGGTTCGACCAACGCAATACTTCTCCTACGATTCAACCAGTCACCTCAGTCTTCATGCCGTGACACATTCAGCCCATCACCTAATTCTTCCCGCAGTGATGAGTTCCTTACAAGTCCCATTACATTGCCTCTAAGCCGCAATGTATTATCCGAGCCCAACACATTGCCTCTAAGTTGCAATGTATCCGCAAAACTCATTACATTGCCTCTAAGCCGCAATGTATTTTCAAAATTCAGCACATTGCCTCTAAGCCGCAATGTATCCAAACTCACTACATTGCCTCTAAGCCGCAATGCATTCGCAAAACTCCGTACGTTGCCTCTAAGCCGTAACGCATTTTCAAAACCCATTGCATTGCCTCTAAGCCGCAACGCATTGTCAAAACCCATTGCATTGCCTCTAAGCCGTAATGTATTCTCAAAACTCAGTATGTTGCCTCTAAGCCGCAATGTATCCTCAAAACTCAGTATGTTGCCTCTAAGCCGCAATGTATCCTTAAAACCTAGTATGTTGCCTCTAAGCCGCAACGTATTCTCAAAACTCTGTACGTTGCCTCTAAGCCGCAACATACTCTCAAAGACCCATTACATTGCCTCTAAGCCGCAATGTATCCTCAAAACCCAACACATTGCCTCTAAGCCGCAATGCATTGCCTCTAAGTCGCAATGAATTCTCAAAAATCAACACATTGCCTCTAAGCTGCAATGTATTATCCAGGCTAACACATTGCCTCTAAGCCTTAATGCGTTCTCCAAACTCATTACATTGCCTCTAAACCGCAATGTTTTTGCAAAACCTAGATCATCGCCTCATACTTTACGCAGCGATGCTCAAAAACAAAACCTAGCTTATCGCCTCAGACTTCACGCAGCAATTTGAGAACCTAATCCATTGCCTCAGACTACATGCAGCAATGTATTTCGTTATGCCAAATTCCAGACCATCGTCTCAGACTTCATGCAACGATGTTTGAAACAACACATTTAGCTTATCACATCAAACTTCACGCAGTGATTTGCAAACCTAACCCATTGCCTCAGACTTCATACAGCAATGTATTTCTTATTATGCGACGCAGATCATTGTCTCAGACTTCATGCAACGATGTTTGAAACAACAAATTTAGCTTATCACATCAGACTTCACGCAGTGATTTGCAAACCTAACCCATTGCCTCAGTCTTCATGCAGCAGTGTGTTCCCTTATTCTGCGACAAAAATCATTGCCTCAGACTTCATGTAGCAATGTGTTCCACACTCCAGACCATCGTCCCAGACTTCATGCAACGATGTTCGAAAGCCAAATTTAGCTTATCACATCAGACTTCACGCAGTGATTTGCAAACCTAACCCATTGCCTTAGTCTTAATGCAGCAATGTATTTCTTTATTCCATAAAATCCAGCCTATCACATCAGACTTCACGCAGCGATTCGCGAACCAAACTCATTGCCTCAGACTTCTACAGCAATGTATATCTCTTTACTTTGTAACACGAACCATCGCCTCAGACTTCATGCAACGATGTCTGAAAACTAAATCTAACTTATCGTCTCAGACTTCACGCAGCGATTTACAAAACCGTAACCCATTGCATTAGACTTCATGCAGCAATACGTTCGTTTATTCCATAAACACCGATCATTACCTCAGACTTCATGTTGTGTTGCTCAAAATAAAAGAAAACTTTAACCCATTGCATCGGACTTCATGCAACAATTTGTTTTCTTTATCCCAAAACTATAGCCCATCGCCTCAGACGTCATGCAACGATTCACAAACATAACCCATGGCCTCAGTCTTCAAGCAGCCATGCATCATCAATTATTGTTTTATTCATCCTCCAAACGGGTGAATAATCAAAACCAAACCAAGACATACAACATTAATCTCTCAAGCTCAAAACCATCTGTCGCGTCGTCACATCCTGGTAAAGTGATACATCATCATCTTTGCCTATTCTCTTCAAAACTCTTGGGGGTATGCTATATCAGCGTAACCCTATCTAGCTAACCTGTGGGGGTATGCTATATCAGCGTAACCTTATCTAGCCAATCTTTGGTCAAATTTTTGGGGTCTTCCATTATTTAATAAATCTCTTACTCAAATGAACAAAGACCTACGCATTCTTGCGCCATTCAATCGAAGAGTTATTAAATAGGGGCAGTTGTCATACCCCAAATTTCCCCGCCTTAGTGCTCCTGTCAAACTTATTTTCCAATTTGGGTGTTACAAATATAAAATTCCTTTGATTTAATTATATTAAACATTCTGAGTTTTTTAAAATATTCGCTTCGAAACTTATTTAAAAATATAATGATCTATATCAGATCATTTGTATTTTTGAATAAATAAATATTTGCTCGTCTTCATATACTTTCAATTGACTTCTTATTTAAAACAAATAACATAGCACAATCGGTAAGGAAACAAACTTACAAATATAAGGTCGCGAGTTCGAATCTCTCATGGTGTACTTTTTAACATTTTTTATATTTCTTTGTTTATTGTTATTAATTTTATTTCCATTTATAAAAATCATTAAAAATATCATTTTTTAATATTTAAATATTAAATTTCATATTTTTAATTAATGAATTCTTAAAAAATAGTTATTTTTATTTTTTCCACTTTTTATTCTAAAAATAACCAAAAAAATCTAAAATACAAAAAGATTTAAAAAGATTTTGTTATCTTTTGTATTTTAGGTAGTAATACTTGTTTCAGGAGAGAATCAATGTAATTGGTTACAATAATTATAAATCCAAAAGTTTGATTTCTTTTTGGATTTTAATTATTTGAATTGAGGATTTATTCTATTTTTGTTAATTTCATTTCAATTTCAAATTACATTCAAATCTTCCAATAATCATATTTTTTTATTATTTAAATATTATTTTCGTTTTTCTATTTTAGGCAATTTTTAATAATAATATTTAATTTATTTTATGCATTTTTCATCAAAAAGTGTCTAAAAATTCACTAAAATAATCAAATCTAAACACTAAAGTAAATCTAATCTCAGTAAAACAATATCAGTATCAATCAAATCCAAATCTCAATCTTTATTACAATGAATTGACAACAGAATCCAAGCTCTATTACAGTACAAAAACCTAATTCTTCTGCAAAATCAAATCTTCAATTAAAGTATTACAGAATCAATCTCCATTACAAAACAAATCTAGCAACAGAATCAATTACAATACCAGTACAAATCTCAATCAAATATTATATCAATTACAATATTTTCTCAATCAATTAGTAATCCCTAAAATTAATTCTAACAGCAAATCTAATCTCTAATCTATACTAATTCTCACAAGCCCTAAATTCCTATCCCTATATATATTGGCAGAAAGAACAAAAACAGGGGGAGAGAAGACGAAAAAGAAAAGAACGGAGAAGGGCTTGCGTGAAGAACACCGTAGAGCAAATAACCTTGTTGTTGGTTGAAGATCTGAAAGAAGGACGATTGGGGTTTCATTATCTTAAACCACAATCTCTGTTGATCCTCCGTCGCAACACCTTCAAGCTCCACCGCAACCTACAAAAGCGAAGGAGAGCAGGGATCAATACTAAATCCATAATATTCAAAGGCAGAGAGCAAGCGAAATCGCGAAAGGGTAACTGAATTTAGCATTTTTATTTGGTTGATTTGTTGTTATTTTTGGGATTTATGGGGTTTTGGGGGTCGGATTCGTGTTGGGGTTTTGGTAGAGCATCGCCTGTGGTGGTTTGGGAATTACGGTTAAAGTGAGAGAGAGTGAAAGGGTTTGTGTGTACGAGAGAGAGAGGTAGATGAATAAGTGGAGTTTTCTGTAACAACAAAACAATGTAAATGAATAAAAGCAAAATGTAATTCGATTCAATTCCATGCGCGCTGGCTCATAATAATTATCATACTCCCTCGTTATCCTCCATGTGATCGTGATCGGACGGCCATAAGCCAAATCCTACCTTATTTTCGATACACCCTCGCCCACGTAATTCAGCCTCCTAAAGACACCTCCCTGTTTACTCGTTAATTAGAATTTACTCCCCACTTGAATTTAATTTATTTTTATAATTCAATTATTATTTCTATTTTTTTTTTAAATATACATATATATTTTTATTTACAATAATTATTATTATCATCAAATAGTGATTTTATATTATTATTATTATTATTATATTTTGATATTATTATTATATATTGTTATAACTATCTAATTTTTATCATTATTTATAATTATCATTTATTATTTATAATCCCTTTTTATGTAAATGTTATTATTAATATATTTTATTTACTATTTAATTATTACTATTATATTATCAAATAAATTATTTTATATCACAATTGCATATATTATTTTATATATTATTTGCATTAAATTTTTCTCTAATCATGCATTAATCGAGATCTTCGCAAATAATACAATTAAAAAACACAAACAAATCATCAAACTATTTTTTCGCAATAAACTAAGCTAATCAACTGTTTTTTTGCAAATGGGTTTCAAACTAGTTTTGGCTTTCTACGCGCACAGTCAAAATCTCTGCAATCACTACTCCTCACCGAGTGCGAAGTGATTCAAAATATGCTTGCAAACCCCTAAAAAACACCAACCCATATGAACTACGAATTGGGACTCTGATTCCTCATAAGAGGATACGTAGGAATACGATCAAAAATTGTAGTGAGTTCTCCTATAAAAAATTTAAACCCTTCCCTTATAAAAATGTTAAACCCTCTCTCTAATTAAAACTAAAAATCTTGTTTACCCCAAACCTAAACCTAGAGCATAGTATCCTCGTGAACAAGGTAGATGAAAAGTGCTTAACACCTTCCTTTCGTCTAATTGAGTCCGAAACCTAGAATCTTTGTCTATGAATTAGGGTTTTCTATTAGATTCCCTTCCCTAGGATAAAAACTAATAGTGGCGACTCTTAATTTTAAAAGCAGTTGCTACAGTAAGGAGTGCCATCATCTCTTATTGTTCTTTAGCTAAGTTGAGGACAGTCTCTTGGAACTGTGTGTGTTGAGTTTGCAGATCTTTGATGGTTTTCTCTAGAGATATATTATACTTAAATAAACCGTAAAAAGATGAGGAAACTTGTATCGGAAAACCTGATTATGACATGATGCATGATATGTGGATGCAATGTTTTCAAGGACTTCATCAGATTTAAATTTGCTAGCCAAAAAGGAAACAAAAATAACAATTGTATTAATAAGTTCAAGAGTTACAATTTCCCCTTGGGCTTACAATAAAGAGACAATAAAATAAAAACTCCTAAAACCTAAGACTCGGGTCTCCCACAAATGCTTCCTCTTTGTGTCGATGTAGGCATTCGTGCTTTGCTCCTCGTAGAGTTTCTTGGTGAGCACTAACACTTTCTTCTCGCTTGCATAAAATCGAGCTTCAAAGGTGTCTCGTTCTCCCTTGAGTTGAATCCATGACTTCTGCAATTCCTCGAGGTTATTAGGCATGTCAGGATTGAGAATAGTGTAAGTAATATCCCCTTCGACAATGGGCTCCATAATTACTAGTTGGATGGCTGGATACGACATCATGAGGTTTTGAGCGCGAGCTCGTACCCATTTGAGATAAGGCTCCAAAGGAATAGACATCTTATGTCCCAAAGTCTTGCTATCAACCTTGTTTACCATGCCCCAAGCTCGTAAAAATCTTTGACGGTAACCTTGAACATTGTTCTCGTAGTCGAACATAATACCCTGGATAAGTGCATCATGAGGACCATCCCTTCGAGCATAACCAAATTATCATAGAGCCAGATAAGGGTTATAAGTAATACCTCCCCTAATGCCAAGGAGCGAAATATTAGGGAATTCCCCACAGTGGTTAATGATAGCAACATCCTCTAGAGATTGGGAACATCAATAAATATCCGAATGAGAGAGTGACATTATCCTTTGAGACCACCTCATTCCTTGTTCATTCTTCAATACTGAGCGGGGAAGGTGCAAAATAAAAAACTTAGATAGCAACGGTATGCAACACATAAGATCCCCTATTCTCCTCGTGGTGCAAGTGTGAAGAGAATGTAGAATATCTCCAAGCAAAGTAGGCACAGGGTTACGAGAAAGGAAAATCTTAACAGCATTCACATCTATGAGTTGGTCTGGATTAGGGAACAGTACCAAACCATATATTAGAAGAGACAAGACTTCTTCAAAAGCTTGAAAATCCATATCATCCTAAAACAGTCGAGCCTTCTCTAACAGAAATTTAGCTAGCAAACCCTTGACTCCGCTCCTTGTTTCCCAATTATCTACAATGTCAGACCACTTCAAATGTAAGGCTGATGCAATCTCTTTAGGTTGTGGATCTTTCTCTAGAACGATAGAGGGTATTTAATCAAGTACAGGTACTCCCAATAGTTGAGAGAACTCTTCTGATATGGGCACCAATTGATAATCGGGAAAGGTGAAACAATGACGTACATGATCAAAGAGCTAAAAGAGCACATACATCATGTCTTCTTTAAATCTTGAGGTAACCAAATTGAGAAGTCGACCATATCTTTTGGTGAACGGAGAATTCTCATGAACCCTTAATGCTAACTCTTTGAGTTGAGGAGGCACCCTTACAAAGCTGACTCATATAGTATTTCTGCGAGTGGAAGCAATAACCTACAAAACAGAACAAAGATAAATCCCTAGGTCCTTGAAATGGTTATTGAAAATGCTATGGCATTATGTTATGATGTCATGAACAAATAATCATACACAAACAAAACACACAAGGCCTTAGGTTTAGGATTTCATGGGGTTTACAGGTAAGTACCCTCTTGAAGTTTTAGTTGGTTTAACATGTCCTAAAAGAAGTAATCGGGTTCTAAGGAATCTCAATATCATTAATCTTTCTTCATCGGGCATTGTTTCACCACAAGTTTCTGTTTTAGCGACCAAAAAAAGTTAAATCTCAATGAGTGTAGTATCGAGTATCAACCAACTTCAGCCTTCACGAAATCCAACTATCTCACTACTTTCTAATGGCCAAGTTGTTCAACTAAGGTTCTACGGTCAGTTAATGCTTCATGACACCACACAGCAGCCACGTATTCTCCTTGATTTAACTCAAGGGACATTGGTACCAACAAATGTGTTGCACTAACTTAGCTATATCTTCAACCATATCGGTCTACACTGTACAGTCTCCACGATCTGTTTCTACTCACCTAATATGCCCCAGATCTGGGTATAGGATTTTTTCAAGAAATAAACCCAAGCATAGACCCAAAATGTAAAGCAAACAAGGCAAACAAATAAAGCAATAAAAGTGATCTAGCTCTTAAGATAACCCCACTTTTAGTTTATCTCCCCAGCAGAGTCGCCAGTTTTGTGATACAGTGGGAGAACTGACTTGGTTTTCTGCGTTTTATCACAAATGTCGTGGATGGCAAGAGTCTCCACCGACTTTTCTTTTATCCAATAAAGGAAAGGGTGAAAAGAATAGGGAAGACCTTTTGATAATTTTCTTGAGTTCGGGGGGTAAGTTATGAAAAGGGAAGGTGTTAGCACCCTTTTCATCCGTTGTTATCTACGAGCTCTTAATTGCTAGCTCACTTTGAAATGCTTTGTGTTTTTGTAAGTTTGAAAGATGTTTTGAAGATGTTTTGAAAGTGGTGATTTTTTTAATGATTCTCGTATCGTTGAGAATGTATATAAAATGTTTGTTTTTGGAAATATTTTGAAAAAAACACCTTAGTACGACAAACTTTGTAATGACTCTCGTATCGTTGAGAACATATACAAAATGTTTGTTTTTAAAATATTTTTCAAAAGGGAGTGTTTGGAAAGATGTTTGTTTTTGAAAGTGTGAGGTGTGAAAAATGGTTTTAATTTGTGAGCAAGAAATTACTAGCAATCTACCTACTCAAAAAGTCGTTGTTCTTTTCTCCCTCCTTTAGATAATGTTATTTTACCATTGGTTGGTAAGGAGCCATATTATTGGATGTGAGGGACAAGCGTGGGTCATCGTACAGCCATAGAAGGCAATTTTAAGATATTTTAGTAATTGTCGTAAGGGACTAAGATCGTTTACCGAAGGCAACATTGAAGGGTCGTCTAGGAACTACAATCTTTTAATCGAGGGTCTTTGCTAAAACATCTCACGTTCGAGGGACATGACTGTTTTATATATGAGGCAACAAGTGTGGGTTACCCTAGAGGTGCATGTGTGCAAAGTGTGTTGGATTCAATTATTTTGTCTTGAATTAGGGTTTTTCTATGTTTGATTTTAACTCTTGTCATGTAAACCCTAGTTACTATCAATAAAAAGGAAAGCGATAAATTACGGAATTTAAATGTCCTACGCTATTACAATGCTTTGAGAATGGGGGGTACAATTTTGTGAATAGTGGGAAGAAAGAAATAAAGCCTAATTATCTATTAAAGACCATGTACATAAATGATAATGCGAAATAATAAAATATAAAAAAAAATGTAAAGATGGAGAAAAGAAAAGAAATTGTTTTTGTGTGATTTTTGATGGGAAAAAGGTTTAGTAATTAACCTAATCAAACTAAATAATTTTAATTACAAGAGAAGTTAACTAATTCTAACGAAACTTAAAATCTAAGTTAATTGAAATTAAGAAGATAATAAAACCTAAGTCTAAATAATTTGTTTAGAAAATGATTTGAAAGTTAATGTTAATTTGGAAAGAAAAGGTTTTTATAATGTAGAAAAAAAAAATTTAATTTAATTAAAAAATAGAATAAAGTGTTTCAATTTAATATTTTTTATTTAATTATTTAAGAAAATATACATTTTTGTATTTTGTTTAAAATAAAAATAAGTAAAGAAATAAAAATAAGAAAATATAAAAATATTTAGTCGGGTGTTAAACAGTAAAATGGGGGTTAAGAATTAGCAAAAAGGGCCCAAGTATGTTTTTTGTTTGAAACAGAAAGAAAAAATAATTTGGATGGGCATGTGTTATTTTTAGTAAAAAGGGGTTATTAGAAAGTAAAAACAAAAAAACAAAAAGACCCAAGTTCTGAGAAGTCCAGTGCTGTTTATGGTTCAGTGTTGCTGGCTTTTGAGGGTGCACCATGAGCTTGCGTCTTGGTGCATTGGATTTGATGGCTTGACTGATCTGATGGTGTTGATATGAAGCTCATGGTAGGCGCCCGTGACTTGTATGCATTGAATCTGTAATAACAAAATAAGTGAAAAACAAAAGGGTACCACTGGGGCTCGAACCCAGGTCCCTATATATTAATGCCTTAGCACGCGCCTCTCTGCCACTGGGGTGGCTGTTTCATCCGTTTATAATACAACTTCAACTAAATATAAAATAAACTTAATCCTGAATACACTTCATCTTCTTCCTCGTGCCAACATCTTCAACACCATTTTTAAATTTCTGATCTTGCACATTTCTCAACCATTTTCAAAAATATAAACATGAAAGTTGTTACATTTATCACCACGAATTTAACCATATAAATAACTAAACTATAAATCAAAGATGAGCATGAATTTTTGTTGGTACCAAAATAAACCCTAATTTTTCAAAAAGTTCATCTTCAAAATTCACATCACTCTGGCAATATAAATGAAAACTAAAGGCATGGTTAGCTTCAGGGAAATGATGTCTACATTTTTCATTCATAAAGTAACCATTAATGATGCTTGTATAAGAAGTTCAAAGTTGAGAAAACTTACCTCAAAACTGTAAATCGTGTTTGGAGTTTGAGCACTCCTGGAAGTGTTGTGATGATTTGAATAGCTTCACTGAACTCCTAGGAAGCTATTGCAATGCTTACTTTAAGCTGAAATTGGCTGAATCTTCCTGGAGAAGTCAAGTTGCAGGTTTGAGTTTTGAAAATGGTGGATGGTGATGGAGGAATTACATAAGTGGTTCAAGTGTTAGGATCACTTCTATATGGTGTATAGATTATATTTGTTTGATTAAAATGGAAAACGCACGAGTGGGTTATGGGTTTGGTGTTCAAAGTCAGAAATGGCAAACAATGGAGCTTTGGATGCAAAATATAATTTCAGGAAGTTTGAGGGGGTTAGAAGGCTATTGAACTCGTGTCTTGGCTTGTAAAAAACCTCTCTATTTATATAGAAAAGGTTTTTAAGGCTTTAGCAATCAGATTTTAAGAAAATCACATGATATAGTTATGTGACTTGATTTTGAAGCAAGCTTGAAACATATTATTACAATGCATAGTACAAGGTCTTATAGGGTGGTTAGAGGCTTTAGATATGTTACTTATAAGCATACATGTTGAGTGTGTGCATAGGGAGCAAGTGAGAGGCTCAAGAAGTTGACATTGTGATTAAAGTTGGCTTTTCTAAAATGGAGGTGTGAACTTTGTTCCATTAATGGTAAAATCACTTGGATAATGACTCAAATGCATTGAAAATGGCTCAATAAGTTGTGTAAACATTTAATTATTAAGTGATTTGCAAGTTTTAATTCCTGCAAAGCAATATCATGCAGCATGCTTGAAGATTGGATCATAAGGTTCATCACAAAATGACCTAAAATTCAAGTTTGTGATGCCATCTTCTTCTCTTAGAAACTTCTAGCTCAAGCATGATCTCTTCAAGTTCTTGGACATTTTTGAAAGCTTGAAAAATTGTCTACAACCTTCATGTTGGCTACTTTTGCTAAATCAAATTGAAACTAGGTGAAAAATTGCCAAGAAGTTAGGACAAAATTCTGACCAAACTTGCTAAAATTTTCACTAAGTGTTTTGTAAAAATATCATGACTTCATGAGCCTATATCTTCAAATATAAGAATTTTTTGGACATCAACCCTCAAGGACCAAGTTGTATAATTCATAAAATTCTACAACTTTCATGTTGAAAGTTTTCCTTGAATCATCTTGCATCTTGGTGAAAAATTGTCATGAAGTAGTGAAATTATCAAGGTCAAAAAACACTTAGAATTTTTCTAAGTATTGCAAATCTTGAATTTTGTTGACTTTATTGATTCTTGATGATCAAGTTTGATATTTTTTAATTTCTTGATGAATTATGATCTTTGAAATTCAACGTTGAACGAAAAGTCAAAATTTGACTTTTTGTGTGTTAGTTGACTTTTCATCCGTTGATCCAAATTCAACTATCAACCCTTTGATCTTGAGAAGTGATTTAAGCCACTAAAATAGGTCAAGACATTATGTTTGAATCCTTAAGATCATGCTTTAAACCATTAGTTCATGTACTAGGTCAAAAGTCAATGATCAGTCATTCTCAGTCAAAACCCTAATTTTGACAATTTTGCCCCTTTGATGATTTGAATGCTTTACTTGAGGCATTATGATCAACCCTTGATCAATTTATGAATATGACATCAAAATTTTGATGTTGGCCAAAACTCTTGAGGTTTAACTGTATATTAACCACAATTCACTTTTTATTCAATATAACTAATTTTTCAGTCATCTAATCAATTGACTGAGCAAATTTGAGATGCAAGACTTGAAACTTGGTATGAGAATTCTTGAAGACCTATAATGAAGCATAAAAGTCACTTTAGGTATTAAAATTCCAATTATCCTTGAGAAAACCAAAACCCTGATTTGTGGACTCAGTGCTTAGGAGGTGAACTTGTCTGATCAACCCTTGAGAACCCTTGAACATTTGAGATCTTTACTGAGAAGTGTCTTGAGAAAAGAGAGGGAAAATTTTTAGATACAACAACATCAAACCATATCACGATAAATATATCACTCCTACTGGTCACCTGGACCAAATTGCACAGAAAACACCAAACAAACAAGAAAGGGGTGAGAATACGCTTACATATGATAACAGTGAAATCTTAGCAACAAGATGATAGTACGAATGCAACATTTATATTAGCGTACAAACAAAAAACATACACAAACATCATTCTAAATATATGCAATGTTATTATGCACCAACTCCTTCACCTATATGCACAAGGTACCAAGTTTTTGTGAAAATCAAGGTGTGTTACTAATTTCTTCTACGGTCCCGGTTCCTCACCTGAACCGATAATCCCCACCAAATGGATCTGAGACCCGCCTCTAGTCTCTCAACTAGACCAACGATCCCACCAATGGATCTGAGGCTACCGATTAGACCGAAGTCCTACCTAACTCCAAAATACATGTATGCATGGAAATGTTTATAACTAAACATACAAATCACCCAAGAAATATAAGACACCCAAAAAATCATTTAAAAAAATATTCACAAGAATAGGTTCCAAATATGAACCATAAATCGCCAATAGAAGGTCACCAACTAATCACCTCACCAAAAATATATTTTTTCTAAACACTTTCATTATCACCCAATTATTCAATTCCGCTTTTATTATATAAAGAAATGCTAAAATATTTTTATTTATTTTCAAAATAGTTTTAACATGGTTTAGGGGTTCTATTCATCTTAATTTTATACAAAATTCAAAGAAAAGGTCTTTGAACTCAAAAATGCCAAAAACGATCAAAAATGCCCAAAATCACCTGAACTTGTTGGACCACCATCGTTGTTGTGGCGATAGAAATGTTGAGACTAAGCCATTGGATTGACTTGACTCGCATAGATCAAATAAAAATCTCCACCACGCTTTATTATTTTCAAAGGAAATGGGAAAAGTGTGAATAAACTTAAAAAGAAGGGGGAGAGAATATAGGTACGGGGTTGGTTATGCAAAGGGAAGGTATTAGCACCCTAAACATCTACGGTACTCCGAAGGAACCTTTTGAAATTTTGTGTATTTTGGCTATAAATGGTGTATACAAAAATAGATGGTGGAGATGAGAAAAGAAGTATTTTTTTACCATTTTTGCACCCTCCGCGGTTGTGAACCTTTAGTGCCTACGTACCACCTTCCGTGCAATAGGGGATCAGGGTACTCGTAGTTCACCTCAAAAATTTTAAAACACATGCGTGTTGGTTAATTTTAAGAGAAGAGACATCATCATCATATCTGAGTGGAAAACATACTTACTACCCATGATTATGAGAAAGGAGAATTTGCATCATCTCAAAATGGACGATATAGCTTGGATTTTAAAATCAACAAACCCTCTTGTAACTACACGAATCGATAAGAGTCTAATCTTTTTGAGAAAAAGTTTTAAAGTAAAATAGTCAAAGTGGAAAAATGGTTTGAATGAGTTTGATAGACTTTTAGTCTTCCCACAAAAAGTGTCAAAGTATGATTAATATTGATTAAAATTTGATTAAGAAAAGATTTTGAAAATACATGGACCTAAGTCCAAGTTTATTATGAAAGCGGTTCAAGTTAGAAAACAAGAGGAATTTTAAAAAGGAGGGAGAAGATTTTTGAAATTAAAGAAGATGGGAGGAGTTGAAGGGACTATCCTAAAGCATAAAGTAAAAGCTAATGAAAAGAACGATCTAACCAACAAGAAGACAACACTTGACATAAAGCATCAATGTAGAATTCCCATCATTTGGTTTGAAACCAAGCAAACAAAAATACTAAACCTCTTATTAATACAAATCTTCCGATGAATTAAGTCTTCATAAAAGTTGGGCAGATTAACAACTATATACAGAGGAATTCTCAATCACAGACAAAGAAAATAATCAGAATAACATGCACACAAAGAAAATCAACCCAATATCTTAGAGTAAACCCCAAGAACTTCAGACAAAATAACAACAGAGTCACAAGGTCCCAAGGGTAATCAATGTTTCTAATCCTAATTCCAAGAGGTCTATAACTCCATTATGCCAAGGATAGTAACCAAATAGTCCAAGTAACCTTAAATTTTTTAATGTCCAAGTTGGTTATTAAGTGTCTTCAAAAAAGAAAATAAATCTCAAGTAGGCAAAATAAAAAAGAAATAAAGATAAATTCTCAAATGAGCAAAGATAAAATGACATAAAGATAAATGCTCAAGTGAGCAAAGATGAGAATAGTATGAAATGTAAATGCTAAAGTAAATGGTGCATAAAAGTAAATGTATAAAATAAAGGGCATAAAGTAAAAGCACAAAGTAAAGTCAATTGTTAGTGAATTAGAAGTTATAGGTTAGTTGAATGACCATCTTGAAACTTGCATTTGACTCTCATTAGAAGATTGATAAAATCAAATCTTTTCAACAACAAGTTTCATTTCATTTTTGTTAAGTATATCATTCATTTCAAGTATTCAAGGTAACCACATATGAGCAACGATGTTTAAATTATTCACTTAGACCAAAATTCATGAAAGTTCATTAGAGGATTGATAAAATCAAAGCCTCCTAACAATGAATCTCAAGGTTATTGGATTAAAGGTTTCAAATTAAACATATTTGGGCTTACAAACATAGGTTTGGGCCACGAATGATCACTTTCCGAATCGAGATAAATTTAGCGCTATGTTAAGAAATCATAAGTGGATTTATGTATAAGTCACACCTATTTTGAGGTTGGTCAATAGCAATCTATGTACCGCGTGTTAGAGAAATGATATGTAGATCATTCTCCAACAACATGTTGAACATGTAAGAAAGTGATAAGATGGAGAGGGAGGGGATGTATCAGATGAAATTAGGATTTCAAATATCATCAACATCATTCATCCATTTTGGTAGATTTTGTTTTTTAACCTATCAACACCCAAGATCAAATGAGGTTGAGGAACTTGTCCCAAAATAACACTCAAATCAGGACCAAACAAAAGTAATAAAATAATACTTAATAAAACAATATTTAAAATGATTAATAAAATAGAAATAATTGGTAAAATACACAAAGTATATTAAAACACCAAATAAAAATCCTAAAAATTAGTCAGAGGTCAAACATGAGTCAATAAGTGTTGACAAAAAATTTCAGAATTTTTTAATGTCGGAAACTATATTTAAAATTTAAAGAAATAAGCAAAATAAACCAAAATTTATGAAAAATAGTAAAATTAGAAATAAAAATAAAATAAGATCACCAACATTTGTCAAGAGATCACTGGATTCTTCCATAACTTTTCCAGAATTTAAAAATCAAGAAAAGTATTTTTAAACAATTAAAACAAGTTAAATAAACTGAAAAATCATAAAAAATATCAAATCAAAAAATAAAATTATGAAAAAATACAAATCAGAAAGCGATAAATCAAAAGTATTTTTGAGAATTTTTTCAGAATATTTGAAGTTAAAATGATTTTTTTATGAATTTTTGAAGTATAAAGCAATCAAAATATAAAATCATAAAATAAAAATAAAACTAAAAAGATGTAGACCATTTTATCAATGTCAAAACTCATTATTAATCAAATCCAATGGATTTGGTGCACTGTGTATGATATGGACATTAGTGAATAAACCACTGGATTCTAATGGTACCCTCGCGAAAAATTTATATAAGTTGTAGCTCAGTCGATTTGAGAAAAACTAGAAGAAAAAAGTAGAAAAGAGATTTGAAAATTCATGAGAAAAACTCACTTCTAGTTAAAAACTAATGATGCAATCAATATGAGAGTGATGAGAGCTACATTGTAGTAATAAGTTTGGAGAGAATTGATATAGAAATCTACCTGTTGAAGTTCAAATTCAGAGCTCTGAAACATGACTTGGCTAGCACGATTAAGGGTACCTCAAGGCCTAGTTCTTCTTCTATTATCTTCAGTGAAGTTCAAGGATGAAGAATCAACAAAGAAATTGGATTGAAGAATGCTTTAAAACCAAATTCGAAGTTGGAGCATTGAAAGGTATGAAGGAAGTTCAACAGGGGTTCTTTGGCTCTCTAAAGCTTGTCTAATGAGTGGGATATTGTCCTCCATTTTAGGGAAGTGAATGGAATCAAGAGGAGGGGTGGATGATGTAATTTGAGTTGAAATTATGCACAACTGCATCATTAGCAAAGTTCGACTTGCAAGTTGTCAAAACATAACCATTCCTTTCATTTTGATGTGCTAAACCTTTCAGGAAATTTAGTTAATCATGTTTAAATATCAAACACGTGACAAAATTATATTTAGAGGTCACATTAATCAATTTGCCATCTGACTGTAAATGAAACTTCAGCTCCAAGGTACCAACTTTGAATCTATGGTGCACACGACTCAAGAAGCTTTAGGGTATAATTCTCGAAGCATTTGAAAGAAAAAGTAAAAATTATTACAATATGCCAAGAAAGACTCCATTTGGATAATTGAGCTGAAAGTTATGTCCATTTGAATTTGTGAAAAACACAGAGATATTTTATACTTAGAAAAATTCTAAGTGTTGAACTTCAAAATGACCTATAATGTTCTTCCAAATTACTTGACCTTTCACTCAAAATTTGATCTTGATATCTGTAGATGACATGAAGTAGACCTCTTGAATTGAATTTTGGAATTGATATCACTCAAAAATCATAAAAATTGAAAGAGTTACGGTCTTTGGAAGATGATGAACAAATTTTGGGAAATTCACAAAAGACCTATAATCTTTTCAATTCTTCAACAAATTTCAAAGCATCCTCAAGTCTTGCACATAAAAACAAAGTGGTAGTAGACATCCCAAAGATTATTTTGGAAAAAAAATGGGATCGAGGAGATAAGAATTGACCAAGTTATGATCATTTGAAGTCAAACCCTAAAATTCAAAAGTCTTTCAAGGAGACTTGTGATCTTTCTCAACTTTTAGTGATCTTCCATTCAAAATTAGCCTTAGACTTCTGAAGAGAGCTTGTCAAGGACCATTTAAAGAGAATCATGGATTTGGAACCAATAAAAAATCTCAAATAATGAGCAAGATATGTTCCTTAGAAGTCAACAAACCCTAGCTCAGAGAGTGTCAAAATGACTTGAAACCCCTTTCAACTTTTGATGATTTTTCTTGCACAATTGGATCTTGTCATGTGAAGAGAGTTTCTTATAGATGATGATAAGAACCCATAGAAAAAATAACCAAATCAAAATGTTGAAAATTGAGAGTGTTATGCACTTGTGATCACTGAATCTAGTATTTTCTGAGTTAGGTCAAACTTATTGAATCAACCTTAAATCTTTTGGACTTTTTTTGGCGAAATAATTATGATGAATCATTAGAGGCCTTGAAATGATGTTGTCTTGAAGCACACTCAAATATGGAGCTTAAGTCTCAATGAATCTTGTTGAAGAAGGCATGGAAGTAAACACATGAACTTAAGAATCTTCTTGATAAATTTCACCACCAACTTTGAGGAGATCTTGACCTAAATAAAGTGAGAGGGCTCCTTGAACCACAAATATTTGATGTCGTAGATATGACCTTGAAGATTGAGCTCTTGTAATCTATTAGATAACCATTTGATTGAGAATCACCCCTCAAACCCTAGATTATATGGTGAGATGAATGCAATTATGATCACCTACAATATGAACATTCAAAGGAACATAAATACACATATTAAAATTAGCTAAAAGAACACATGTACAAGATACACAATTTATGGTGCTTGGTGATCCCTCAAGAGAGGACTTAAAGAGAGAACAAACCCTAATATGTGATCTTGATGTACTATGACATGAGATGATAAGAAATCTTAGGGGGGGAAATTGGAGTATAACAGTCGCTTGTCTGCCTTCGCCTCGGAAACGTCGTTGTGTCGCTCGTCGGAATTGCCACTATTGTTAGACCGTCGTCTTTTCCAATACCGCAAATTTTCTCAATTCTGTACATTTTTCAACTATTATGAAAATCCGACTTTTCTCGATTCTGCATGCTTTGTTGATTTCGTATGATTTTCTGTCTTTTTTCTGAAAACCCAAATTTTCTCGATTTTGCACAATTTGTCGATTTTGTACGGTTATTCGACTTTTCCTAAAATCTGACTTTTCCCGATTCCGTACAATTTGCCAATTCCATATAATTTTTTGACTTTTATGAAAATTTGACTTTTCTTGATTCCAGCTGCTCGATTTCGTACAGAAACTCAATTTTTGAAAAAAAAAGTCATATATGTATTTCTGGAAAAAATATACAGTTGTTAATATTTTCATGAAAATTGTTTTCTAAAGGTATATTAACATACTATTATCACCAAAAGACATATATTTCATCAAATTCATGTGATTTTTACAGTTGTCAAATAGATTCCTCCCAAATCCCATTTTATCACCCAAAATACTATATATATATATATATATATATATATATATATATATATATATATATATATATATATATATATATATATATATATATATATATATATATATATATATATATATATATATATATATATATATATATATATATATATATATATATATATATATATATATATATATATATATATATATATATATATATTGATCACCAAGAAGTGACTAAATGTGATTATCCCATTCGGGCACAAATTGTAAAAACGATCAACTCCACAACAATCCCAAACACATATATTGTAATATTAATAGGACTATTAACACTTGTGGAATATTATCATATAAACCCTGGCTAAAAGGGTTAGGAAAATCCTATTGGGTCAAAATACAGGTATTTCAATACAATTACAAAGCATATGGTAACAATCAATACAATATAACAAACATATCATCACAATCATACAATCATACATTATATGAGAAAAATCAATACAATTATAGGGTTAAAGGCCATTGGCGCTGATGAGAAGGTAAGGGAACCCTCATCATCGTGCTGTCTAAAATCCACCATATTGTAAGTAATATCCCTTTTACCTTAATCGGTGATTTACATATCTTAATGTTCCTCCCTCTCCCTTCCCAATGCATTGCTACTCTTTTCTCTCCAGATGCGTTGTTTCACTCAAAATTTCTAATTTCTCTCGTACCCTAGGTTCAATCCTCACGTTAAATATTTATAATCTCAATTATTCCCATTTGTTACACACCCAACACTCACACCCTTATCCCATAAAATATACTTTAACATATATTTTTAACGATAACAGTAACATAATTATAATATTTAATTTTTTTATTATATTTATTTTTTCTAATTAAATATGACAATGAATATTTATTTAAATAATTAGTAAACTAAAATAAATATCTAATAACAACTATAATATTTTAAATTATCATTAATAATTTTAATTACTTCTATTATTACTAAATAACTAAAATTATTTAATTACTTCTATTAATTTAAATAAAAACTCTAATTTTATCTCTCTGCTTTCGAATCCTATAATTTCCTTAATTACTAAATTACTAAAATACCCTCATATTTTCCCAAGCATTAAGATAGCACAATTATTCAAATTATTTCAAATAACACACAAATAAACACTCCAAAATTAATAATAAAAAAATACTTATTTAAAATTTGGGGTGTTACACCATCCATCTCATTTGCCGCATGTTTAACTCTTTATGATCAAACAAGTATTTCAAACTCTTGTGGTTACTAAACATCTCAAAATGTACTTCATACAAAGAGTGACGCCACACCTTCAAAGTGAATACAACCGCCGCCAACTCAAGGTCATATGTTGGATATTTCTCTTCATGAGTTTTCAACTGTCGAAAATTATAAGCCCCAACTTGTCAATTTTGCATCAACACTCCACCTAGTCCCTCTTTAGAGGCATCACAAAACATTCCATAAGACTTATTAAGATCTAGAATAATCAATAAGGTGTTATAGTCAACCTTTCCCTTAAATTCTTGAAACTTTGTTCACACTTTAAATTCCAACTGAAAGGAATCTCCTTCCATGTAAGGCGAGTCATCGGTAAAGCCAACTAAGAAAGTCCTCTAATAAACCTTATATAATAACCTGACAACCCTAAGAAACTTCTGACTTTAGAAGCATTCTTTGGTATTTCCTAATTAGTAACTGCTTCAAACTTAGATGGATCCACTGCTACTCCTCCTTGCGATATCACATGACCTAGAAAATTCACTTTAGTCATCCATAATTCACACTTATTAAGCTTTAAAAAGAGTTATTTCACTTGAAATATAGACATGACAATACTCAAATTGTCCCCATGCTCTTGTCGAGTACGAGAATAGATAAGGATGCCATCGATAAATATCACTATGAACATCCAAATAAGGATGGAATATCTTGTTCATGTAATCCATAAAGACAGCAGGTGCATTTGTCACTCCGAATGGCATTACAAGAAACTCGTAATGACCATATCGGGTTCTAAATGAAGTCTTTGATGCGACTAAATTTTTAGCTCGGATTTGATGATAGCCCAATCACAAATAAATCATTGAGAACACATATGCTCCTTTCAATTGATCCAACATATCTTCTATCCTAGGTAAGGGATATTTGTTCTTTATGGTAACCTTATTCAACTAACGGTAGTCAATGCATAATCGCATACCGCCATCCTTATTCTTCACTAATAACACCAGAGCTCCTTGGGGAGAGACACTTGGCCGAACAAAATGCTTACTCAACAATTCTTCCTTTAAGTATGAGGAAAGGCTTGTGTTAGGATAGAATAAGTGTTGAAAGGAAGTTGTCAAATACATCATTGGAGGAGGTTGTAATCAAGGAGAATCACATGTTTAAAAAGCTAGGAGGTGTATTGGGTGTGTGCATATGTGAGATCCCATAGTAGTCAAAGCTTGGTAAACATGCAAGGAGACCAAGACAAATCCTTTATCCAAGGAGATCCCATCAGGGTTATTTCTCATTTTCCATCAGGGTTATTTATCAATTTCCGATCAATCATTTTATCTGGAATTTCTATACATGCAAAAAAAAGGTCCTTCTAACCTTATTTTTCTTTGTGAAAGGTGCTCTTCCGTCTATCCTGCAAAGGTGTTTACTGTTAACCATTACTCATAACCAAAAGGAAACTGAAAATAATTTCTCTAAGATGGAAATCAATCCTGGAAAGTCTAATGAGAGAACTGTGGAGGCCAAGAACAAGAAGAACAAGGAAGTCGACCCCACTTCTCATTCAAGTGTTGAAGGACCACATGGTGGACCATCGATTGGAACAATTATACCTGGGAAGACTTAAGTAACTAGGATGAAGATTTTGTATAAGTCTCATGTGTAAGATAATGACTCAGATACAAATAAGGGTTAGGTCACCTTCATGAACTTAAGAGGTTAGACTAAAGACCAAATCTGAAGGGAGATTTTGATCCTGAGGATTGAAGGTTTATAATTTCTAGTAAAAAAATTTTGGCCTTGTATTTTGGGAATGTTTCTTTTGTTTTCCTCTTGAAGATTGGTTTGTATAAATGAAATAATGCTTATGCATCTTTTAATGTCAATATAATGGTTTTTCCCATGATCTGGTTGTGTATGTACTAACATACTAACCTCTACATGACTGACCTCTAGCTACTAGTTTGAAGAACTAACCCTTTTCCAAATTATGGCAAAAAGGGGGAGTGGTGTTGTAGTGTGATCTGTGTTACCAATAACAGGTAACACATAATTGTTTAGTACTGATCATCTTGGTAAGTACTAATGATGTGCTCACCTGCTGGAGCATCAGGCAAGACATCTGGCCCTTTAAGTGAGATTTTGTGTTAGTTGTTTCTTACATATCTTGTACTAATTATTAATTATCTATTTGTACATGACTAATCATGTGAAGAACTGCATGATGATAATTGTTAGTTGGGAGGATTGTATCTTACTAACTATGTGCTACTAGGGTTCATGCATGACTAATTTTATGAATGATTACATGATGCACTGTATTGTCTGTTTGGTTTGGAGCAACTGAATGGATTATGTGTAAACATCTGAATGATGTTTACGCTATTGATTTCTGCTACTACTGTTGTGCTTAACTCTGGTAATTATAAGAATGTTATTGTTGCTGATTGGATGCTCTTATAAGTCCATTACTCATACTGGTTGTCACTTGTTCTATTTTGAATGAGTTCTATATCTAGAAGATTTGTTTTTCCATATTTTTCCAAAGGGGGGAGATTGGAGTTCCTTATGGAATATCTATTTGGATTGGCTGCATTTTGCAAAACAACAACATGAGAAGTGTTCAAAGTGTTCAAGATTATTTTGGCTTGCTTAAGATGTATGGAGTCGTAGAAGGGACACATGCAGGACACGACGTCACAACTTGTTGGTACGACATATGTGTCTTGTACAACAGAGCATTACTATTGCATTTTGAAGATTCTGTAGTCAAAGATTGGATCATATTTTATTGTTATTAATTTAAAAATATGATTAGGTGATTTGATTGACATCTGGATGAAGAGGAATTCATATTTAAGTTGATTTAAATTGAAACAAATTATATCTTTTTGGAGAGATTTAAGGAACAAATAATATCCAATAGATTCTGCATTATTTCTAGATGAAATCAAATCAAATATCCATGAAGAAAGGCCCAAAATCATTATGATATAAGGAGCTCAAACCTACATTGGAATTCAAGCATTCACATTGAACATCTTAGAGTGATAGGTTTAAAAGAGTCCTAGTTATTTTTATGTACACCACAATATGTTTCAGTAACTTGGAATAGTTGTAGGTTTGTCTAGTTGAGTTGTAAGATTCAACATCACTCATAGTTGTGATTGAAGTTGATCACTTGGTTTAGGGATTGAAGTCCAAACACTAGGGGTTAATGTTTGAGAGAAAGTAATAATGTGTCTCATATTTAGGGGAGTCCTAAATAGAAAGTCATTGGATAGTGTTAGGAAAAGGAATTGAACAACACAGGGTTTGTTGTTTCTTGTAAGACTAATTGTACTAAGCTATTAATAGTAAATTTCCATTCTTGAGTTGGAAGCCAACCCTCCATACGTAGGTGCAGGTTGCATGAAACTAGTTTACCAATTTATTGAATTATTAATTGCTTTTATACTTCATCATCTTATATAATTTAATCATGGCGACACTAGTTTAACTTGTCAAACCAGTTGTTAGGACATCGCATCCGAAATTTATCCCCTGAGGAACAAAATTCCAGGATTTTTTTTAATAGCGAAGGGAAAATATGATAATATTAAAAAAATAAAATTAAAATAAACCAAGTTTAACATGTAAAAAAAAAGCACCGGTGGTGCACTAAAAAGGACGTCACTAGCAAACAGGAACAAAGCAGTCCAAAAAAAAACAAGCAAAAACATGCCAAAACCAGTAATCTAGACACCGACACACAATCAAACACCAAAAGAAATAATCCAACCGCATCCTTATCTAATCCAAACTAAATCCACAACACAAAAGAACCTCTAGAGAGTAGAAGCTCGAGGCACGAAACCTCGAGCACCTACCAAAACAAAAGAGGGCAATTGTGCCTCCCCTAAACCATGCACCAAATCAAACACCCCTAAATCGTTTGTGGCAAAGGGCCCAAACTACCCAACCATCTAAATACCATATACCAAATAATGAAAGCAAACTCGCACCACACAAAGAGGTCGTGAGCCGACTCCACATGCCACACACACCACCTCACTACTACTCGACATTATACGATGCCTTTGGAGAAGCCTAGTCGACATCCTATTTTGAAGCAACTGCCAAGAGAAGACAACGAGTTAAAGGGGCCTCAACTCTTTAAAACTCTAGCAAGCCCCCTAAGCATATACTCATACCTGATATCTGGCCACCCAACCGGAGAAACAAGAGTAACATAAGTTGAACTCATAAAAAAACTCACCTAATATGTCTAGTCTCGAAATTAAAACATCCTTCTGACTAACCCTTACTAACCCTAAGATAAGACCATGAAGGGACTCTAAGAGCTTCTCTACCCAAACTATAAGAGGACGCCTCCATCTAAAGTTCCACTCCCAAACGTCTTCCTTTCAACTACCTATTGGGCCAACCACTTGAGATTCTTACTCTGAAACAAAAAATAATTGCTCAAAAGAGATATACAACAAAGTAGATCTAACCCAAACATTGTGCCAAAACCTAGTCTTCTGACTATCTCCAAGCCTCTTAACACAAGAAGAGCCAAATCAATCAGCCTCCAACCTCGGGAATGTCCTAGAAGCAAAACTCATCTTCGCCACTAGAACACCCTACCCCCGATGGGGAGCCAAAACCCAAGGAACAATACATCTCAAAAGAATATCTCTCCACAGCGAGGGCATATTCAAAAGAACCCTCCATCTCAACTTACTCAACAAAGCTAGGTTCACCAATCTATGATCCTTAACTCCTAAACCACTGGCCCTTTTGGTCTTGCACACATCCTCCCACTTAACCCACGCCCGCCTTATCTCCCCCTTTGGAGCCCCTCCCAAAGAAACCTCACATGCATACAAACCAACTTCTGCCAAACCAAAATCGACATATTCAAAAAAGAAAAAAAGAACACTGGGATAGAATTAAACTCTGAGTTCAGCAGGACTACTCTCTAATTGAGACTCACAAATATATTTCTCCAAGAAGTTAATATCTTAGATACAAGCTTAACTAAAGGATGGCAGGTTCGTGTCTTTTGCACCCACCAAGAGTCTTAGATACTTAAAGAGAACAATATCAACCTGTAGTGCAAATACTATTCAACCCTCTCCAAAGAAGCCATGTCCACATTAACACCAAATAGATAACTCTTAGCGAAATTAACCCTAAGACCAGAGGTAAGCTCAAAAAATTTTAGAACCACCTTCACCATCAAAATATTATCCACTGACGGATCCCCCACAAAAACCGTGTCACCAATATACTGAAGGTAAGACACCTAGAGCCCTTCATTCCCCACTTTGAAATCGCTAAACAGCCCAAATGAAACAGCTTTTTTTCAAGGAAGCGCTGAGACATTCTACCAACTAAAAAAAGGGAGCTAAAGAGTCACTTTACTTCAAATCTTTTTGAATACTTATCTCCTTGTAATTGAATCTCTTATTATTTCTACAAAATCATATCACATAAATGTAATAGTTTTACAAACACTAATAATAAATATTTGGTGTAGTTATTTAAATCAATATAGTAGTTATCTCTTAAAATGGCACTAAGGAATTTTGGTTTTTTTTAGAATATTGGTTTCAAGTCCATTTGAATAAAATTCTGAAACAGTGCCAATGTAAAAAATAAAGGTACGATTAATAATTCACAATTAATTATATATATGATTTTGGCCGCACAAAAAATTATATATGTGATTTTAAAATAACTATAATTGTAATAAAATATTTTTAATAACTCGATAGTAATTATAAATATAATTTCAAATAAATAGGAAAAATAAGAGTTTTGTTATGTAAACACATAATGGATCACACAATCAATCATTGACATATATTATAGATTAACTAGAAAAGCTCGTGGCGTTGTACAAAAGCGTTAGTGCGCTTCACTTTCACACTCATACAACAAAGTACAAACATTCATGACCTACAAAATATATGTAAGGATCATGCTTTTTAACAACAATAATGCATTTTAACGACAAACTGGGAATGTTTCAGCATATGTTATTAATTTAAATTCATGCTTTATCATAATTTCAGCATGAGGCGACAATTACAGACTGAACGGCATTGATAGATTTGACAGTGATTGTATTGAATCCAGCCATATGGATGACATGCTCCCACTCTTTTAGTGTTCTTTCTTTACCAATGTTAGTATGTGCCATCATCACCATGTCTAACATTAACCTTACGTCTTCATATTTGTTGTGTTTTTCTCTTTCTTCTTCAATAACTACGTCAACAATAATCACTTTTCCATTTTCTTTTGGTATAGCTTCCTTACAATTCTTTAAAATTTTGATGCACTCTTCATCCCCCCAATCATGCAAAACCCACTGCATACACTTCAATTAATTAGTATAAGATTCCTTACTAATAACAAAGTTAACAGTTAAAAATATTAAATAATGAAATATTTAGTGTCTATCAATGCATAATACACATGGATATAACAGTTCAAATATGAATCCGACCACATACCTTAAAAAATATAGCATCAGCTTTGGGAATACTTGTAAACATGTCACCTACCACATGTTGTATCCCATCATACTTTAGAGCCACATCAATGACATGTGGAAGATCAAAGTTGGTTCCTTGAATCCAGGGAAAAGCCTTAACAAGGATGCTCAAGGTGGTACCATTCCCACCACCAACATCCACCAATGATCCAACACCATCAAACAACTCACTACAACCTTCAACAATAGCAGGCACAACAACTTTAGCATCACAAGCCATAGCATCGTTGATAAGATTACTATGATCAAGATTTGAAGCAGCATAGCGCCAAATATCTTCACCATGAACCTTCTTAAAAGAAGGGTTTCCATTTACCAAAATACGATCACTTAGACTAAGCCAAGGAGCTACCATAACATGACTGCTCTCTAATAAAAGAAAAGCAGTCATGCTCTGCTCGCCGTTTCGAATCAAACGACGAGAAAGTGGGGTTTGAACATAACTAGGATAGTTGTCATAGTTGGTAGAAATGGTTTTGAATATTTTCCTATGTACTAGGAATCTCATGATGCGGTTAAGATATGAAGAGTCACATTTTAGAGTTGATGATAACTCTAATAGTGATATGGGTTTTTTGTGATTTTCAATTGCATCAGCTATGCCAAGTTGAATTGCACATTTGATCACAGATAGTTCAACAAAACCAAATATGTATTTCCAAATTTCAACTTGAGCTTCTATTTCTTCTTTTTCTTCCTCCTCTTTCATCTTCTCCCATGTTAACTCACTCTGTATTTCTCCCATTTTTAACTATATCTCTATAAGGTAATTACTATTGTTGCTGATAATTTTGGTTGAAACTAGGAACCTTCATTTATAGAAAGTTAGCAATATATCATGAATCACTTTTTTAGTAATTATAATAATATATCACGGATCACCTTTGAAATGTGGGCTCTATTTTGTCTGCGTAAAAGTAATTTTGGTTTATTGGTCCTCAGATTTTACAATGTTTGACAGTTTCACTATCTATGCATTTGGAATTGAATTTCGATAATATGGAATGGAACTACAACCATTTAGATGGACTATTATCATTTTATAATAAATCAGTTTGGATATCTGTGCATTTCGTATCAATATCGGTACGTTACGCATATTTGTTTCTAAAATATAATAAAAATAATTTTAAAATTTTCTTTAAAGAGATAATAAATTAGTGTCTATAATTCTTTCAATATATAAAAATATTTAAATCAATAATATTTTTTATATAAATATTCTTTTTGTTTTGGAATTATTATCGAAAATATTTAAACCAATACTAAAATTATATTATTATTCAATATTTAGATCAGAAATTTTATGTTTCCGTTAATACTTAATAGTTTGATCAATAACTCCGCGTTCTCGTTAATATTCAATATTTTGATTAATAATTTCATGTTGTCTTTAATATTCAATAGTTTGATCAATAATATCAAGTTCTTGATAATATTCAATACTTCAATTAGTAAATTCATGTTTGCCGGATTATTTAATATTTTGATCAGTAAATTCATATTCCCGTTAATATTCAATATTTTATCAGTAATTAAATATTCCCTTTGATATTCATTATTTTTAACTTCATATTCTTTTTAATATTAAATATTTTGATTAGAAATAACTTTATGTTATCCTTAATATTCAATATTTTGATCAATAACTTTATATTTCCGTTAATATTTAATATTTTGATTAGTAATTTCATGTTTCCGTTAATATTCAATAGTTTGATCAATAACGTTTATTTCCGTTACTATTCAATATTTTTATCAATAACTCCACATTTTCATTAATATTTTATTTTTTGATCAATAATTTAATATTTCCGTTAATACTCAACATTTTGATTACTAACTTCATGTTCCCGTTAATATTCAATATTTTGATTAGTAACTTCATGTTCATGTTACCATTTAATAGTTTGATTAATAACTTCATTTTCCCGTACTTGTTTAATGTTAAGTTTTGTTAATATTCAGTATTTTGATCAGTAACTTTATGTTCTCGTTAATATTCAATTTTTTATCAGTAACTTCATATTTCAGTTAATATTCAATATTTTGATCATATTTTTAAAAGAAAAAATATTTTTAAAATAAAAATTAATTTGTGTTACCAAAATGATTTTACATCAATAATATATATTTCGATTTTACATATATTATCTTGAATAATTTTATATCTTGAATTATAAATAATTTCAAAATAAAAATATTAGATACATAAATAATTAAAAAACAAAGCATAACATTTTTATCGTGTTTGAATTAATACATTATTTTTAATTTTATTTTCTTTAATTGTACAAAAAATATAATAATATGTGCGTTTGCACAGATTTTGATATTTTTACTCGTGTCATTTTGATATTGTCATTCGTGCAGACACATGATACTGGTGTGTTACTCGTGCGAACACATCATAGTTATTATTATTATTATTATTATTTAATTTTCTTTTAATCAAATCAAGAAATATATTAATTCAAAAAAACTATACAAACAAGGCGATTAATCGACCCGGCCAAACAACCAAAGACTTATAGCATTAGATTTGCAAGGTATAATCTAAGCTTTCTATTATACCACACTCTATTAACTATAACTATAGTATCTATAATTTTTCCCACAGGTATAGTACTATTCCTATGTGCATCAAATATAATACCATTTCTATACATCCATAAACCATAGATTGTTTCAGTGACTGGAATTCTCATTAGCCGCAGCCTTCCTTTAGTATGAGCTATAATCCAATGCACTTCATCATGCACCCTTTTGGATCATGAGTGGCATTAAGCCAGTTCAACACACTTTTTCAAGTGTCTCGAGAAGTTCTGCAACTGAAAAAAAGATGCTCCATGGTTTCCTCAGCTTCTCTATAAAGACTGCAAGTACTATCATGAATAAAACCAAATATTTTAAGTCTCTCCTTTGTGGAAAGATTACCATGACAGGTGAGTCAAAGTATAATCTTGGCTTTAGGTTTAGCTAGATTATGACAGATGATTATGTCCCAATCCACTCTATAGTGATCATCATTGAGTTTCTCATACACAATTTTTATTGAGAATTTATCCCTGAACAACATTTGATTCAAGATACTCTGCACTTCAGCAACACGATCTCTCTGTTTAGCAATATTCTTCATGATCCAGGACCAGTTATTCCCAGGCTTTATTTCCATAATATCTTTAGCTTTCAGATAATTTACATGGATCCATTTGACCCCGAGATTGTCACTCTTATTACAAATATTCCAAAGGCACTTTAACAGAGCAACCTAATTTCAGACAGTAAGGTTGATAATTCCCAGCCCTCCTGCTTAATAGAGCTGCAAACTTTTTCCCAAGCTACTGGGCTTTTCCTGCAAATATCCGACTTTCCAGACCAAATAAAAGACCTACAATGAGCATTTATTCTCTTGAGGACAACTTTGGAAATGGGGAAATTCTGCATCCAGAAATAGACTATGGAGCAAGAAATACTCTTAACTAGATGGATCCTACCAGCATAGCTTAAGAGTTTGGTTGATCAATGCCTCATTCTAGCTACAATACGATCAATCAGAGGTAAGTAGTGCTGAATGTTCAACTTCTTACTAAGCACTCCTAAAACTTTCACTAGGAGATGGCCCTCTGCAAAACCTGTGAGATCAAGGATGTTATTTCTGGTATCAGGGTGCACACTACCAAAGAAGATTTTACATTTTCTGGGATTGGCAATGAGGTCTGTAGAAGCAGAAAATCTGTTGAAGGCTTCCATCATTAACTTCATAGATCCATAATCTCCCCTACTGAATAGAAGAATATCATCCGCAAAGGCAGGCCTTCACACTTTGCATGATGATTATAGTTAGGGTCCATCTGTATTTTCATAAGACTTATGTGCATATACTCTATCATAAAAAAAAGAAGCAAGGGGATTAAATTAATAACTTAATATTAATATCATATGCGTCTACCATATTATTTTAAAAAGTAATAAATTAGAATTTGATTCAATAAAATATTTTTCCCGTCTATAAAAATAATAAATATTATTTTTATTTTGACATTCTTTATAAAAAAATATGAATCAATAGTAAACTTAGTCTCATTTATAAAAATACATTGTTTAAAAAAATTTGATGATAATAAAAATATTTTATAATAATAATAATCTTTAATTGATAAATTATAGTGAAGAAATATTCAATCAAATTATAAAATTCAATTAGTAATAATTATTTATGTTAAATATAGATAAATATATATAATTCAGTTATGTGAGTACCCGTACTATATATATGATACAATATTATTATTTTTTAATTCTAATATGTAATACATATTTCTAGCATATCTATGAGTTCAATATTATGCACTAACTACAAAAAAAATATATTTGTGACGTGAAATTCACGTCACAACGTGAAAAATCACGTCACTATAATTAATTTGCAACGTGAACAATCATGTGGTTGAAGAGTGGGTGATAAATTATTTGCGACGTGATTTTTATGTCACAATGTTGTGACGTAAAAATCACATCGCAATTTGTTTGAACAGAAATCCTGCAAACACAATAGCAGCAGGCGTTGCAGGCACAGAAGTCAAAGCAGTATAAATTTTGCCACGTAATTTTCATGTCACAAAGTAGTGACGTGAAAATCACGTCACTAATTAATTACATTTACAACTATAGTGCCATTTTCAGCTATTGTTGTTTTATAAAAAACTAAGTTGCGACGTTATTTACATGTCACAACTTTGTGACATGTAAATCACGTGACTAATTTTGTTCTTTTTTTTATAAATTTAATTGCTGAAATAAGTTTTTCTTATATAATTAATTAAATTAATAAAATAAATTCAATATATAATAAACTAAATTAATAAATTCAATATATAAAATAAATTTAATATATTAAATTTAATATAATAAAATTAATAAATTAAAACTTAAAATTTAAAAAATTTAAATTTAATATACTAAATATGGTTAATTAATTAGTATGTTACACAAATTTAAATTTGAAAGCAAAATAAATAAAATTTAATTCTACGGGTCATCTTGGTTGATATAGTTGTCAATATCAAAATTATCTTTGTTTCCCTCATCCTTCGGCTCTTGACCACGAAAGTTTTGATTTCCACCAAACCCTTATATAAATTATCTCATTTGCTGCTCCATATCAGCTTTCCTCTTCGCTATGACCTCCATTTGTCGTTGTTGTTCTTACCTCATTGCCTCCATTTGGGACTTCATTGTCGCCTCATGTTGCGCTGACTCGCGTCTCACCTCATTTAACGCCAATTGTCTTATTGTTTTAAGTTGCTCTAGTGTCAAATTTGGTTGGCGTGACCCTCCTTTCCCATCTCTAACTCTTTGAAATAGAGTTCTATCCCCACTTCTCAAGGTGTCCACCAAATTTCCACCACCAAAAAAACAACTGTTAGGGATTTTCCGCCAATGACTTGATCCCAAGTATAAAAATTCACATCTAGATGAAGCGGCTCTCCCTCTCCCGGAGTATATTGAGGATTATGAATAAGAAAATTTGCGAGCAATGTTTGATAATCCTCCTACACATTCAATAAAAAAATTAAGTTAAATATATATTAAATTTGAAGAATAACCAGTGTTAGTGTCGACACACCTTGCTAAATTTGAAGAATACCCATCTGGAATTCTCAAATCTTTTAACCGTCGACAAACCGCTTTAGCTTCTTGGGAAGTCAGACTAAAACAAGCCTTAGATTTTAATGGGAGGTCCCAAAATATACTTCTTTTTGTCCAATTGTGTGTGACTCAATATCCTTCAATTTTACATGCTTTATCAATATCTGTAAATTTTGGTAGCTCACAAACTTGGTTCCATATATAACCTAGTGACATTTGAGGCGGAGGCAGATCTGTTACTCGTTCGTCTTTTTTAAAATTTGTCTTGTTTCTTCTATAGGGATGATTTGTTGGTAGGAATCTGCAGTGACAGTCAAACCACGAGCTTTTCCCTCCTTTATCCAACGTAAACACTTTGGTGTATACCATGCAATGCGGACAACCCATTTTGTCACACGTACCCTGATCTGACCTGATCAGAAGGTTTGGACCGTCACGGCTGCTCCGAGCTGAAGGCTTTTTGAACGAGGAGGGGGGGGTACCTGCAAGGCACTCCGATGCTTAAGTCAGTGGGAGTACTAGCAGATAATAGAGTTGAGGTTAGAATTGATGATTACCTGACCCTCTGAAACAGAGGGTATTTATAGCCCCCAGCGCTGGGCCAAGGTTCCTTCACTGGGCCGGGCGGATTTGGCCCAATGGAGGAACTGCCAGGTCCTACGTGGGTAGTGGGGATCAGCACGTGGTCCCCTTCCTGGATGTGGTGCGTGAAGTGCGGGCGGACGGAGACGCGGTCTTTCCGGAGTGTCGTTGGGGCAATGGAGGACTAAGTCTGCCCTAGCAAGGTAGCTCGAGTCCATGTCGAGCAGTGCAGCGTGATGTCGAGCTCGACGCCAAGACCCCGAGCTGGACAGCGAAGGTCGAGCTGGAAGCCAGGGCATAGAGCTGGACGGCAGTCTGTCGAGCGTGACTTCGTCGCGTGGGGCTGGCACGCTGAGATGTCGAGGTGGACATCAGGGTGTCGGGCATGGACGTTGTGGTCCTTAGTGAGTCCCATTGGATTGGGCCTTAGCCCATTGTGGTCTTTAGTGAGTCCCATTGGACTGGGCCTTAATAATGCTTTTGGGCCTGTCGGGCCCAGTCCAGAACAGGAGCCCCCCAAGTCGTGGTTCCTTTGCGAGGAGCCATGACTTGAAACCAAGTTGTTCAGTTGCTGAGGTCTCGTGCCCGGAGTGGAGGCGCGGGCCCTCGAGGGGCCTCCCCGTGTCGTGCTCGGGAACGTCCTCGGTGATGGATGCGTGGATGATCCGTACCGGGCACTTTGGTCGGGCACGCGAGGCATCTTTTGGGAATTGTGCCGCCACCCTAGGGGGGTAGGGCCATCATTGCGTTGGGTGCAGTGCGTCGAGGAGACGGTGTCCGTGGCTGAACGAGGTGACGTTTGGTATTCCACGTCACCACTATAAATAGGGTCCTTGGGCCCCATAATACGTTTTCCGTTCTTCGTGCTCTCTTCGTTGCAACTCTCAACACTCTCTCCAACCGTGACTTCCCGTCTCAGATTCTTCATTTCCTAGCCGAATCCCATCTTTGATCCAAGTAAGTGATCCACTTTCCTTATTTTCCTGTTTTAGAATGCATGATTCTTGGAAAATGTAGATGTTTTAGAATCGTTAATGTGGGATTAGCCCGGTAAACTCGTGTTTTGCCCGACATATTCATGTCTAGGGCCGGCAAACGCGTATTTGTGGCCGTCACATTCATAGTTTTAGGCGAAGAACTTCGGAGCTGCCCGGGATCTTCATGATCCTGGGCGCCTGATTCATGGCGGTGCCCGGTATGTTTATGGTCGTGGCCGTGGGCTTCATAATGCGGCTCGCCATGTTCATACCTCGGATCGACATGCTTGGAGAGTGGCCGCGCAGTTGGTTTGCGGACGAACACTGGATTCAGGAGAGTCGGGGAGGCATCCACTTGTGAAAATGGACTTGTGTGGTAGTGTATGGACGACATGATTATGTCGAGCATAGGACTTCATGCTCAATCTGATTGGTTTCCCGTGCTCTGCAGGTAACCATGGCGGATGAGCCGAGCTCCTCCGGTCGTCGCGACAGCGAAGAACAAAGTGCCGACGAGTCGGCCAACCTTATAGACACTGTGACCGACCCATCGCTGGAATGGGTGGGCGCCGAACCTCGGGGGACGGCGTCGATATACAGTCGGGATGACCGACATCCGTTCATTGCTATCGAAGAGGGGCAGGATCAGCCCGACTTTCAGCATAACTTCGAGGTCATGGTGCCGTCGACCACCGCCAGAATTTGCTCGATGTACCCGGATTACAGCTTTGCGATGTACGAGATCGCATTTAAAGACTTGGGGTTGCGGATGCCGTTCACAGACTTCGAGAGCGGGGTCTTTACGCATTTGGAGCTGGCCCCGTCCCAGCTACACCCAAACTCTCTCGCCTTCATCCGGGCGTTTGAGCTAACGTGTCGCTACTTAAGGATAGGGGCGACCATCCCTCTCTTCTTTCGTGTATTCCACCTACAGCGTCAGTCCCGAGGAGGGAAGCACAGCTGGGTGTCTCTGAAGCAGTCGAGGAGACTGTTTAGGATGTACATGGACTCTGTGAGGGGGTTCAAGGATAAGTGGTACGTGGTGCACCCCATCACCGACTCTGCTGTAGATTCCCTCTTCGAGGAGGAAGCGCCGGTCAGCGATGATGACGGGGAGATAATGTTGGGCGATGACGGGAGCCCCGTGCTAGGACGTCGGGCTAAGTTCCCGGTGTATTGGATGCCCCGACACTTCGAGCACGGAACAGGCTATTTTCATACCGCGGTCGGGGATATGTGCACGGAGGATCAGCGGGCGTACACGACCCTCTGCAACTTCGTCGACAGTTTTCATCCCGCCCAGTGGGTTACACGGGAAGGGAATGACATCCTCGACAAGGATGGTTACCCGACATTCGAGGCTCGCCCGATCGACACCAAGGCGTTGGTGGAATGTTCGACCTATAGGGAGGCAGCCCGCCTGTTAGGTTGTTTGTTTGCAATTCTTTACTCGTCATTTATTTACGCGTTTTGCTCGATACTGACTTTTGTTTTACTTCGTGCAGGTACGATGGCCAGCCGACACGAGAGGCTCCTAAAATTGTCAACCGGCCAGAGGCGAAACAAGAAGGTCGTACCGGCTCCTCAGGCGACCAGAATGGGTCCACCAACAACTCTGAACCCTCCTCAGCATGTGAGGGTGGATTCGACGTCGAGCTCGGGGGCGGCGTCAGATCCAGATGTCGAGGTCATTGATGCCGAAGCCGTTCTGACACATAGGAAGAGGACCCGCGTGGAAGGCGGTCCAACTGTCGGGGAAGATACCGGTTCCGTTCAATCCTTTGCCTTTCCCCCTTGCATCGAGGAGGAGGGTTTTTTCGAGCGGTTTCCCCCGACCGTGGTCGCGCATGAAGCCGAGGCCATAAAGAGGATGACTAAAGAGGAGAGGCGGTCGCGGCTGGTCGCCAGTGTGGACGGGTTGGTTAAAATGGCTGAAATGGCTCTGGTATTGTCTGAAGACGCAGGGGATGCTGCTCGTGTTGAAGAGCTCGAGCGGGAGAAGGCGGCCTTGACTGTGAGCTCAAGGAAGTTGAAGGTCGCTCTGGAACGCTCCGAGGGGATGTTCCAAGAGCAGACCGTGATACTTGACGCCGAGAGGGAGGCGCTGACCTTGGAGAAAGAGAAGTCGGGGCGGTTGACCGAGGAAGGGGAGTTGCTCCGGACGGACAGGGATCGTTTGGCTGCTGAAGTCGAACGCCTGGGCAAGCGGGTCGAGGAACTGAATGCTGCTCAACAACCCGCCGAAGATGAGCCCGAGGACCTAATGGCTTTGAAGAGTCGGGCTGAGTTTATTGCTCATATCCGGAACCTCGAGGAGGACGCAGTCGGTGCCCTGGAAGACGGGTTCAATTCTGCCGTCGACCAGCTCTCGCTGCTAAATCCCGGCTTGGTCACCGAGGGTATCGGGCACACTCATCGGGTCGTCGGTGGTGCGATCATTCCCCCGCCCGACTCTCCTTGCGTCGACAGTGGTGATAATGCGGAAGTTTGATTTGTATTCTTTGGATAGCGGGCCTGCGTGCCCTTTTATTTGAATTTGTACTTTGGGCCTGCGTGCCCGTTTATTGCATGTATGAACATCGCCGGCCTTCTTGGTCGGTTTAATATTACTTTGTTGCCTTCGGGCGTTTATACCTTGTTTATTTTGGATTTTCTGCCCTTGTATGAACTGACATGCTTGTATGAATTTAGCTCGTCCAGGGCCCGACGAGTGCCCGTAGGTGGCTTTGACTTGGCGAGCGACTATGCTCGACTCTGTTTGTGCGCAACCTCGACCCAATTTCGGTTGGCCGGGGTTGCTTGAGTGTTTCGCTCGAGGGGAGAGATTTTGTTTTGACCCTTGTAGATGTCCCGTTGTTCTTGATGGAATGTCGGGTATTTCGGAGCGAGGTTGCTCAGTCGGGCGTGGAGCCCGTAGGGACGACTTGCCCTTGGCGTGAACTGCCCATCGCGAGCTGGGTGTTCTGCCTTATGGGTACGACGACGGTGGTGCTCGGTATAGCTGTCCACGTCGGGCACTATAGATCGTCAACGTCTACCGCGCGATGCCGTGCCATTTTGGTCGTGCGTCGGCCTGTACCTTAGCCTTAAACGAAGTGGGACGTTTTTCCTCGTTGCCCGAGCATGGTTGCTTTTGGTCGAGGGTCCTAGGTGTTGTCAGTTTTTAACTGTAGTACTGCTTCAACTTAGCAGCATTCCAGGGTCTTGGTAATGGCTCTCCGTCTAACTGTTCGAGGTAGTACGCCCCGGTACCCGTGGTGCCGTGGACGCGGTAAGGTCCTTCCCAGTTCGCGGCCAACTTCCCCTCGCGGGAGTCTTTCTGGTTTCTGCGTAGTACCAGGCTGCCTATTTCGAACTCGCGCTTGATGACCTTGTCGTTGTGGCGTAGAGCCACTCGCTGTTTTAGGGTTGCTTCGCGCAGGGCAGCCCCCGAGCGGATTTCCTCGACTAGGTCGAGTTCATCCCTCAGTGCTTCGTCATTCATTTCTTCGTCGAGGGGTTCCTCCGTTCGTCGGGATGGTTCCATGATTTCGACTGGGATGACAGCTTCGGTGCCGTACGTTAGTCGGAATGGTGTTTCACCCGTCGTTGAATGGGGTGTGGTGCGGTATGCCCATAGGACGCTGTGGAGCTCCTCGACCCATCCTCTTTTGGCTTCGCCGAGTCGACGTTTGAGCCCTCGGAGGATGATTCTGTTCGCAGCTTCGGCTTGCCCGTTGGTCTGAGGGTGCTCGACCGATGTGAAGTGATGTTTGGTCCCCAGTTTGGTGACGAAGTCTCGGAATCCGTGGTCGGTGAACTGGGTGCCGTTGTCGGTCACCAGTGCCTGTGGAATTCCGAACCTGGCGAGCACGTTTCTTTTGTAGAAACGGAGGATGTTATGTGAGGTGATTTTCGCGAGGGCCTCGGCCTCGATCCATTTTGTGAAGTAATCCACGGCGACGATTAGGAACTTGTTCTGATAGGTCCCTTGCACGAAGGGCCCGAGAATGTCCATGCCCCACCAGGCGAACGGCCATGGGGATGACAATGTGGTCAGCTCGTGTGGGGGAGCGAGGTGCATATCCCCGTGCTTCTGGCACTTGTCACATTTTTTTACGTGTTCCTTGGCGTCCTGTTGCATCGTCGGCCAGTAGTATCCTGCGCGGAGGGCTTTCCTCGCCAAGGATTTACCGCCCATGTGTTGGGCGTTGATGCCTTCGTGTATCTCCCGCAGTACGTCGGGGATGGATGACTCGTCAATGCATTTCAGGAGAGGAATGGAGAATCCCCTTCTGTACAGTTTCTGTTCGAGAACAACGTAAGAACATGCTCGCCGCTTTATTGTGGCTGCGTCGGCCTGGTTCGTCGGGAGTTCTCCCTTTGTAAGGAAATTGTAGACTGGGGTCATCCAAGACGTGGCGTCCCCGATAGCATGAACCTCGATAGTAGTCGAGGGTGATTCAATGCTCGGCCGTGCCAGAGATTCCTGGATGACGGATTTATTCCCGCCTTTCTTTCGTGTGCTCGCGAGTTTGGACAATATGTCCGCCCTCGTGTTCTGCTCGCGGGGAACATGAGAGATTTCTGCTCGTGCGAACTTTGCCATGTGCTTTTTGACTAAGTTCAAGTACTCAATGAGGTTGTCATTCTTGGCCTGGTAGCTTCCTTGTACTTGGGAAGCGACGAGCTGGGAGTCGGTGTAAATTTGAACTTCGCGGGCTCCTAGGTCCTCGGCCAATCTCAGTCCCGCGAGCAGGGCTTCGTATTCTGCCTGGTTATTTGATGTCGGGAAGGAGAGAACCAAGGAGTGCTCGATTACCACCCCCTCTTCGTTTTCCAGGAGGATCCCTGCGCCGCTTCCGGACGAGCTGGAGGCTCCGTCGACGAAGATGGTCCAGTTGTGTTCCTTTCCCGGGGGAATGTCGTTGGAGGTCATCTCGGCGACGAAGTCGGCCAGGGCTTGTGCTTTCAGGGCCTTCCTGCTCTCGTACTGAATGTCGAATTCAGAGAGTTCCAGGGACCACTTAAGCATTCTGCCCGCCATATCTGGTCGACCCAGGAGTTGTCTCACCGGTTGATCAGTTCGCACGACAATGGTGTGTGCTAGAAAGTAGTGTCTGAGCCTCCTCGCCGCGTTGACGAGGGCCAGTGCCACCTTTTCTATCTGTTGATACCTGCTCTCGGGGCCTTGTAAGGCTTTGCTAGTGAAGTAGACAGGCTTCTGCCCGTCGGGAGTCTCGCGGACAAGAGCCGCACTGATGGCTTCGTTTGAAACTACCAAGTATAGGTAAAGTGGCTCGTTGTCATCTGGTCGAGACAGCACGGGCGGTTGAGACAGGCTCTGTTTCAGATGGCGAAGTGCGTGTTCGCATTCCTCGGTCCATTCGAAGGCTGCTTCCTTTCGAAGGAGTTTGAAAAAGGGAAGGGCGTGCTGAGCGGACTTCGCGACGAAGCGCGAAAGCGACGTCAACATGCCGTTCATTATCTGTATCGACTTCTTCGACGTTGGAGTCGGGAGGTCGGCAAATGCTCGGCACTTGTCGGGGTTTGCTTCAATGCCTCGTTCTGTTAGGTAGAATCCGAGGAACTTCCCTGCCTTAACCCCGAATGTGCACTTCTCCGGGTTGAACCTCATTTTGCATTGTCTTGCTTGGGCGAAGACAGTCTTGAGATGAGCTGCGTGATCGGTGTCTGCTCGAGATTTGACGATCATGTCGTCCATGTATACCTCGAGCATGTCGCCTATCTGTTTGTTGAACACTTTGTTCATCATGCGTTGGTACGTCGCGCCGGCATTCTTTAATCCGAAGGGCATTACGTTGTAGTAATAGTTGCCCGAGCTGGTCATGAATGCCGTGCAGCGTTTGTCGCCCGGAGCCATTGGGATTTGATTGTATCCCGAGTAAGCGTCCATGAACGACAAAGTTTTGTAGCCGGCCGAGTTGTCGACCAGCATATCAATGTTCGGTAGAGGAAAAGCATCCTTCGGGCAAGCCCGATTGAGATCGGTATAATCAACACACATACGCCATTTTCCATTATTCTTTTTGACAAGTACAACATTTGACAGCCAGGTGGAATACCGGGCTTCAGAAATAAAATTTGCCTCTAAGAGGTCTTTTACAGCTTTTTCAGCAGCCTCCGTTTTTTCTGGAGACTGCCTACGCCTACGTTGTACTACTGCCTTGGCGGCTGGATCAATGGCGAGGTGATGACAGGCGACCTCAGGGTCGAGTCCGGGCATCTCTGCAGCGCTCCAGGCGAAGAGGTCAGCATTCTCGCGCAGACAGGCCTTGATTTGCTTCCTGGCCAAGTCGGGGAGGTCCTTGCCAATCTTCACTCCTTTGGTCGGGTCTGCTCCAAGGGGAACGAGTTCGAAATCACCGTCCGGAATAGGTCGGAGGGGGATTTGCTCGCTGCTGGCCGGTTCATCTTCGTCAAAACGGGCGTCGAGCGCAATGGAGTCGACCTTTGGTGGAGCCTTCTGAGCTTCTACCTCAGGAGATGCTGTGTCGGGCTCTTGCTTTGTCTTCTTGACGGGCCTAGTGCTGGGACCCACGTCGACAGTATCCCGACCCCTTGAAGCGGCGTTGAAGCACCGGCGGGCAGCAGCGAGGTCGCCCTGGATGGTGGCTACCCTCCCCCTTTTGGTATAGAACTTCATCTTTAGGTGGACAGTTGAAGGGACCGCTGTCAGTTCCGCCAGTGTCGGCCTCCCCAGGATGCAATGGTACAGGGATGGGCAGTCAATGACGAGGAAGCGGACCTTCACCTGTCTTGTAGCAGTATCTTCCCCGAATGTCACGAGGAGCTCGACATATCCCCAAGGTTTGGACGTCGAGCCGTTGAAGCCTTGAAGGTCCGAACCTATGTATGGAGACAGATGGGATTCGTCCAGTTGTAAGGTCCGGAACAGCTGGGTGTACATCACGTCGACGGAACTCCCTTCGTCGACCAGGATGCGATGCACATCAAAATTAGCCATCTTCGCCCTTATCAGCAAGGGGATGACTGCGTTCGGTGCTCCGCCGGGGAGCTCTTCCAAGTAGAATGTGATGGGCTCTGACCTGCCCCTCACCATTTCAAAAGTCACAGTTTAAGGAGGAGCTTTGTCGACCAGTTCGTCCAACTTTCTCTTGGCTGAGTTGATGGTGAGGTCGCTGAACCCGCCCCCGTTGATGACCATGGCGGAGGGGAAGTATTCCCACCTGCTGTGAGTAGTCAGGGGCTCCTGCAGGAGCTCGGGAAGTTCGAAATCCTCGGGCCTGGTTATTGAGTAGGCGGTCTGGATTGGCACCGACTCGTCAGATGGTCGGGCATCTTCCTCAGGCTCTTTTGCCTCACGGGCTTCACGACGGGGAGCGTCGTTTTTCCTGTACTGCGCAAGTCTCCCTCCTTTGATGAGGGTTTCAATAGCATCCTTCAGGTGGACGCAGTCCTCTGTCAAGTGACCATGACTCCTATGGTACTGACAGTACTTGTTTTTATCTACTCCTGGCTTGGCAGGAGCTGGTCGGGGACGCTTGACGCCACCGTCCTTGAAATCTGTGCTTGCACACTCCGCCAGAATACGCTCGCGGGAAGCCGTGAGCGGAGTGTACTCAGTAAACCTGCCCGAGGGGCCCCTTTGTTCCCGGACCTCCCGGGGTCTGTCTTCCTTCCTCTTCTCTCCGGTGCGTCGGGGAGGAGGGTCTTGTCTCGAGCTGCTTCCATGGTTGCGGGCTCTGGAGTCCCGTGCCCTGTTGGCAGCTTCTCTCTCCTCGTAATCCATATATGCTCGAGCTTTGTCGAGGAGAGCATCAAAAGTTGCAGGTGGCTCGATGCCTACAGCTTTCCTGAATTCGGTGCCGGGGAGGAGGCCCCTCTCCAGCAAATACCTCTTCATGTGGTCCGCGCAGGGGACCTGGATCGCTTCCCGGTTGAAGCGGTTGATGAATTCCCTCAAGGTCTCATCATGTCTCTGGATGATGGCCTCGAGGGCTGCCTCTGTCTTTGGGTGGCGACGAGAGGCTGTAAAGGAACTGATGAACTGGTTCTTCAAGTTCCGCCACGAGGTGATGGAGCCCGGGGCAAGTCCTTTGTACCAGTCCATGGCCGCCTTCCTGAGAGTTGTTGGAAAGAGACGGCACTTGATTGGCCCCCCGACATTGTGGTAGTGGAGCATGGCTTCAAACCCGTCAATATGGTCGACTGGGTCTGCCACCCCATCATACTCCTTTAGGTGTGGGGGCTTCTCCATGCCCGGGGGGATAGGTGCGTCCATGATTGCCTGCGACAGGGGACCGCGGGGGTCGTCCTCGTCGCTCCTTTCTGGAGAAAGAGAAAGGGTCCTGTAGTTGTGTCGGGCACGTTGCTCGTGCTGGGACTCCCTTGAACGTGATGTTCGGTGGGCGAAGGTCACATGTCCGTCTCTGTTGTGCCTCCGTTCGTGCCTTGAGGCGTCGCGAACGGGCTCTTCGGCAGGGATGACGGGCTGTCTTTCGTATTGGGGCCGCCTCTGCCTTGGTGCGGGAGAGGGGCTCCTAGAGATTTCCCTGTAATGTCTCCGCGGGGGAGTAGGGTGTCGAGCTTCTTCGACCCGAGGAAGTGGAGATGGTGGCCTTTGGTGTCTCCTCGGAGGGCGTCGATCATTTTCCAGTGCCCTAAGTCTTTCTCCTTGCGCGAACAGGAGATAGTTCGTCTGGTTGATGGCCGCGAACAGTGCCTGAGCGGTGGCATCTGCTCCGACAGGGGCCTGGACTTCATAGAACCGGGCAGCCTGGCGATAGGCGAGAGCTTCCGGATCGTCTTCGAGTTCTGGGGGAGTTGTCGAGGAGGAGGCAGTGTTACCGTCCCTGCGGGTGGAAGGTCCAGGGGCGGTTGTCAGGGGGGCGGCATTGTGGCCGGCACCACTGGGATTGTCCAGGTGCCCATTCTTGTCCGCGGGACCGTTGTTGGCGTCGACGACGCGAGTGTGTTGTTCTTCACGAGTTGGAGAGGCCATGACAGTGAATGGATTGAGCTTTGGTCTTTGAAAACTGTTCGTTAGACGGGGAAGCTGGTTCCCACAGACGGCGCCACTGATCTGACCTGATCAGAAGGTTTGGACCGTCACGGCTGCTCCGAGCTGAAGGCTTTTTGAACGAGGAGGGGGGGGTACCTGCAAGGCACTCCGATGCTTAAGTCAGTGGGAGTACTAGCAGATAATAGAGTTGAGGTTAGAATTGATGATTACCTGACCCTCTGAAACAGAGGGTATTTATAGCCCCCAGCGCTGGGCCAAGGTTCCTTCACTGGGCCGGGCGGATTTGGCCCAATGGAGGAACTGCCAGGTCCTACGTGGGTAGTGGGGATCAGCACGTGGTCCCCTTCCTGGATGTGGTGCGTGAAGTGCGGGCGGACGGAGACGCGGTCTTTCCGGAGTGTCGTTGGGGCAATGGAGGACTAAGTCTGCCCTAGCAAGGTAGCTCGAGTCCATGTCGAGCAGTGCAGCGTGATGTCGAGCTCGACGCCAAGACCCCGAGCTGGACAGCGAAGGTCGAGCTGGAAGCCAGGGCATAGAGCTGGACGGCAGTCTGTCGAGCGTGACTTCGTCGCGTGGGGCTGGCACGCTGAGATGTCGAGGTGGACATCAGGGTGTCGGGCATGGACGTTGTGGTCCTTAGTGAGTCCCATTGGATTGGGCCTTAGCCCATTGTGGTCTTTAGTGAGTCCCATTGGACTGGGCCTTAATAATGCTTTTGGGCCTGTCGGGCCCAGTCCAGAACATACCCCAACCGGACAACATGTCATATGCTGGAAACTCATTAATGGTCCACATCAAGGCAGCTCACAAAGTAAAGTTTTGTTTACGGGATATATCATAAGTTCATTCTCCAATCCACAACCTCTTCAAATCATCAATTAAAGGTTATAAGTACACATCGATTCCGGCTTTTGGACTGGACGGCCCTGGAATGGCGTACGTTAAAAACATATATGGTTTTGTCATTCGCATCTCAGGTGAGAAGTTGTAAGGGGTTACAATAACTGGACAACAAGAATACGCATTTCCTGATGCTTGCACATATGGGGAAAAACCATCAGAGCATAATCCAAGCCTGACATTTCTAGGTTCTGCAGAAAAATCAGAATGTGTCCGATCGAAGTGCTTCTATGCCTCGCCATCAGATGAATGTCGCATAGTGCCTGGACTTGTTTGGATTGTATGATGCCATGTCATTTGACTTGCACTGTGCATTGAAGCAAACATTCTTTTTAACCTTGGTATTATCGGAAGATAAAACATGGACTTTACTGCTACACACTTTTGCTTGATGTTAATGGCTCTACTGCGAACTTGATATCTTGGACTTTTACAAAACTTGCATTCCTCCAACAATCCATCTTAAGTACCAAACTCATTATCATAAAATAACATGCAACCACTAATGCAACAATCAATCTTTCTTACTTTTAAACTCAACTTCGATACCCAGTTTTTTGCATCATAAAAACTTGTAGGCAAATTGTCTTTTGTTGCAGTGGAGTCCAACATCATTTTTGCGAAATGTTCCAAATATTGATCAGGAACATTCCAATTTGACTTGGCAGCCAATAATCTCACACACATTGATAACTTTGAGTCTGACGACCCGTCGAACAAAGGCGTATTCATCTCGTCCAACAACTGATAAAATTTATGCGCTTCCTCATTCGGCAACTCTTCCCCGTCAAAATCTTTAGGTTGATCATATGTCACGTTCACATCTAAAGCATCCTCAACCATTTCACCGATCAGATTAAAGTTTTCCTAATATTCTATAGGCGGTCGACTACTTGAAGCATGTGCGTTGCTAGTCTCTGGTATGTTACTCGGCAGTTCTTCACCATTATACGTCCAAACCCAATAATTTTCAACGGGACCCCTTCTATGCAAATGAGGTGCTACTTCCTCCGGGTCACTAATTATTGGTCTATATTCACATTTAAGACAGGGACACCTAACTCCGAGTTCACTTCGACAACATTTCTGAACAAACGCACACGTGATAAACTCATTAACTCCTTCCATAAAATAGGGTTTAAGTGCATGTCTTCCTGAATATAATCTATCGTACATCCAACTATGACCATATCGATAATATTTCATACTGCACATTTATACAATTATTATCTTATTATTAACTATAAATAAACATTTAACTATAGTAACTATAATTAAATTTTATAACTACTTTGAATATATATATATATATATATATATATATATATATATATATATATATATATATATATATATATATATATATATATATATATAAACATTTAATAAATATATTGAATATATATTAATCATAATTTTTGATAACAAAGATATTATTCTATTTTAAATACACATATATAATATATTCTACTTTTAATATATAATTTGTTTAAAAAAATAAATTAATCTATTTTAAATATATATATATATATATATATATATATATATATATATATATATATATATATATATATATATATATATATATATATATATATATATATATATATATATATATATATATATATATATATATATATATATATATATATATATATATTTCTTTTTTTATTATATTTTATTTATAATTTATTTTTAAAAATAAATGATGTTTTTTATACATAACTGTTCTGGATTGGGCCCGACAGGCCCAAAAGCATTACTGAGGCCCAATCCAAAGGGACTTACTGTGGTCCACGCCGAGCAAAGGGGTCACATCCGTGCCCGACATCTTGATGTCCAGCTCGACATCCCACTGTCCAACTCCAAGTGATGGTGTCCAGCTCCACCTCCTGACGTCCAGCTCGACACCCTAACGTCCAGCTCGACGCCCTGCCGTCCAGCTCGACGTCCTGCTGTCCAGCTCGACGTTATCTCGAGCATCCCCACTAGGGCTGACTCAGTCCACCATTCCCCCAACGATACTCCGGAAAGACCGCGTCTTCGTCCGCCCGCACTTCACGCAGCACATCCAGGACGGGGACCACGTGCGGGTCCCCACTACCCACGTAGAACCTGGCAGTTCCTCCATTGGGCCAAATCCGCCCGGCCCAATGAAGGGACCTTGGCCCAGCGCTGGGGGCTATAAATACCCTCTGTTTCCAGAGGGTCAGGTATTCATCATTCTAACCTCAACTTCTATTATCTGCTCGTACTCCTACTTACTTCAGCATCGGAGTGTCTTGCAGGTACCCCCCCCCACCTCGTTCAAAAAAGCTTTCTGCTCTGAGCCAGCCGTGACGGTCCAAACCTTCTGATCAGGTCAGATCAGTGGCGCCGTCTGTGGGAAACAGCTTCCCCGTCTAACGAACTATTCCAAAGACCAAAGCTCAATTCAATTACCTGTCATGGCTGATCCAGCTCGTGAAGAACAGCGCGTCCGTGTCACCGACACTAACAACGGTCCCGCGGACAAGAATGGACACCTCGACAATCTCGGTGATCCCGGCCACAATGCCACCCCTGTGACAACCGCCCCTGGACCTTCCTCCCGCAGGGACGGGAACACTGCGTCTTCCTCGACGACCCCTCCAGCACTCGAAGACGACCCGGAGGCTCTCGCCTATCGCAGAGCTGCCCGGTTCTATGAAGTCCAAGTTCCTGCCGGGGCAGACGCCACGACTCAGGCACTGTTCGCGGCCATCAACCAGACAAATTATCTCCTATTCGCCCAAGGAGAAAGACTAAGGGCACTTGAAAATGATCGACGACCCCCGAGGAGGCATCAGAGGCCACCATCTCCACCTCCTCGGGTCGAAGAAGTTCGACACCCTACTCCCCCGCGGAGACACTACAGGGAGAACTCTAGGAGCCCCTCTCCCCGGCCAAAGCAGAGGCGGCCCCAATATGAGAGACAGCCCGTCATCCCTACCGAAGAACCCAGTCGCGACCCATCAAGGCACGACAGGAGGCACAACAGAGACGGGCGTGTGACCTTCAACCACCGAGCATCACGCTCGAGGGAATCTCAGCACGATCAGCGTGCCAAACATAACTACAGGACCCCTTCTCTTTCTCCGGAGAGGAGCGACGAGGACGACCCCCGCGGTCCCCTGTCGCAGGCCATCATGGATGCACCTATTCCCCCGGGCATGGAGAAGCCCCCACATCTGAAGGAGTACGACGGCGTAGCAGACCCAGTCGACCATATTGACAGGTTCGAAGCCATGCTCCACTATCATAATGTCGGGGGGCCCATCAAGTGTCGTCTCTTCCCCACAACTCTCAGGAAGGCGGCCATGGACTGGTACAAAGGACTCGCCCCGGGCTCCATTACCTCGTGGCGGAACCTGAAGAACCAGTTCATCAGTTCCTTCACCGCTTCTCGGCGCCACCCGAAGACCGAGGCGGCCCTCGAGGCCATCATCCAAAGACAGGATGAAACCTTGAGGGAATTCATCAACCGCTTCAACCGGGAAGCAATACAGGTCCCCTGCGTGGACCATATGAAAAGATATTTGCTGGAGAGGGGCCTCCTCCCCGGCACAGAATTCAGAAAAGCTGTGGGTATTGAGCCACCTGCAACTTTCGATGCTCTCCTCGACAAAGCCCGAGCATACATGGACTACGAGGAGAGAGAAGCTGCCAACAGGGCACGAGACTCCAGGGCTCGTAATCATAGCAGCAGCTCGAGACAAGACCCTCCTCCCCAACGTACCGGAGAGAAGAGGAAGGAAGATCGACCCCGGGAGGTCCGGGAACAAAGGGGCCCCTCGGGCCGTTTCACCGAGTACACTCCGCTCACGGCTTCCCGCGAGCGTATTTTGGCGGAGTGTGCTAGCACAGATTTTAAAGACGGTGGCGTCAAGCGTCCCCGACCAGCTCCTGCCAAGCCAGGGGTAGACAAAAATAAATACTGTCAATACCATAGGAGTCATGGTCATTTGACAGAGGACTGCGTCCACCTCAAGGACGCCATCGAAACCCTCATCAAAGGAGGGAGGCTCGCACAGTACAGGCGAAACGACGCTCCCCGTCGTGACTCCCATGAAGCTAAGGAGCCCGAAGAAGATGCTCGACCATCTGACGAGTCGGTGCCAATCCAGACCGCCTTCTCGGTAACCAGGCCCGAGGATTTCGAAATTCCCGAGCTCCTGCAGGAGCCCCTGACGACACACAGCAGGTGGGAATACTTTCCCTCCGCCATGGTCATCAACGGGGGCGGGTTCAACGACCTCACCATCAATTCAGCCAAGAGGAAGTTGGACGAACTGGTCGACGCAGCTCCTCCACAAACTGTGACTTTCGAAAGAGTGAAGGGCAGATCAGAGCCCATCACCTTCTACTTAGAAGAGCTCCCCGGCGGAGCCCCGAACGCAGTCATCCCCTTGCTGATAAGGGCAAAGATGGCCAATTTTGACGTACATCGCATCCTGGTCGACGAAGGGAGTTCCGTCGACGTGATGTACAGCCAGCTGTTCCGGACCTTGCAACTGGACGACTCACACCTCTCTCCGTATGTGGGTTCATACCTTCAAGGCTTCAACGGCTCGACTTCCAAACCTTGGGGTTATGTCGAGCTCCTCGTGACGTTCGGGGAAGGAACAGCTACAAGACAGGTGAAGGTCCGCTTCCTCGTCATTGACTGCCCGTCCCTATACAATTGCATCTTGGGGAGGCCGACATTGGCGGAGCTGACAGCGGGGCCATCGACTGTCCATCTAAAAATGAAGTTTTATACTAAAAGGGCAAGGGTAGCCACCATCCAGGGAGACCTCGCTGCTGCCCGCAGGTGCTTCAACGCCGCTTCAAGGGGACGGGATACCATCGACGTGGGTACCAGCACCAGACCCATCAAGAAGACAAAGCAAGAGCCCGACAGAGCATCCCCCGAGGTAGAAGTTCAGAAGGCTCCACCAAAGGTCGACTCCATAGCCCTCGACGCCCGCTTCGACCAAGACGAGCCATCCAGCAGCGAGCAAATCCCCCTCCGACCTATTCCGGACGGCGATTTTGAACTCGTTCCCCTCGGAGCAGACCCGACCAAGGGAGTGAAGATTGGCAAAGACCTCCCCGACTTGGCCAGGAAGCAAATCAAGGCCTGTCTGTGCGAGAATGCTGATCTCTTCGCCTGGAGTGCTGCAGAGATGCCCGGACTCGACCCCGAGGTCGCCTGTCATCACCTCGCCATTGATCCAGCCGCCAAGGCCGTAGTACAACGTAGGCGTAGGCAGTCTCCAGAAAAAACAGAGGCTGCTGAAAAAGCTGTAAAAGACCTCTTAGAGGCAAATTTTATTTCTGAAGCCTGGTACTCCACCTGGCTGTCAAATGTTGTACTTGTTAAAAAGAATAATGGAAAATGGAGAATGTGTGTTGACTATACCGACCTCAACCGGGCTTGCCCGAAGGATGCTTTTCCTCTACCTAACATTGACATGCTGGTCGACAATTCGGTCGGCTACAAGACTTTGTCGTTCATGGACGCCTACTCAGGATACAATCAAATCCCAATGGCCCTGGGCGACAAACGCTGCACGGCGTTCATGACCAGCTCGGGCAACTATTACTACAATGTAATGCCCTTCGGACTGAAGAACGCCGGTGCGACTTACCAACGCATGATGAACAAAGTGTTCAACAAACAGATTGGAGACATGCTCGAGGTATATATGGACGATATGATCGTCAAATCCCGAGCAGACACCGATCACGCAGCTCATCTCAAGACAGTCTTCGCCCAAGCAAGACAGTGCAAAATGAGGTTCAACCCCGAGAAGTGCACGTTCGGGGTCAAGGCAGGAAAATTCCTCGGATTCTATCTAACAGAACGAGGGATTGAAGCCAAACCCGACAAATGTCGGGCATTCTCCGACCTCCCGACACCAACGTCGAAGAAGTCGATACAAATCATGAACGGCATGCTGACGTCACTATCACGCTTCGTCGCGAAGTCCGCTCAGCACGCCCTTCCCTTCTTCAAACTCCTTCGAAAGGAGGCGGCCTTCGAATGGACCGAGGAGTGCGAACACGCACTTCGCCATCTGAAGCAGAGCCTGTCTCAACCGCCCGTGTTGTCTCGACCAGATGACGGCGAATCACTATACCTATACTTGGCAGTTTCAAACGAAGCCATCAGCGCAGCTCTTGTCCGCGAGACCCCTGACGGGCAGAAACCCGTCTACTTCACGAGCAAAGCCTTACAAGGCCCCGAGAGCAGGTATCAACAGATAGAAAAGGTCGCTCTGGCCCTCGTCAACGCTGCGAGGAGGCTCAGACACTACTTTCTAGCGCACACCATCATCGTGCGAACCGATCAGCCGGTGAGGCAACTCCTGGGTCGGCCAGATATGGCTGGCAGAATGCTGAAGTGGTCCTTGGAACTCTCCGAGTTCGACATTCAGTACGAGAGCAGGAAGGCCCTGAAAGCACAAGCCTTGGCCGACTTCGTTGCAGAGATGACCACTAACGACATTCCCCCGGGGAAGGAACACAAGTGGACCATCTTCGTCGACGGAGCCTCCAGCTCGTCCGGAAGCGGCGCAGGGATCCTCCTGGAAAACGAAGAAGGTGTGGTAATCGAGCACTCCTTGGTTCTCTCCTTCCCAACGTCAAATAACCAGGCGGAATACGAAGCCCTGCTCGCAGGACTGAGATTAGCCGAGGACCTAGGAGCCCGCGAAGTTCAAATTTACACCGACTCCCAGCTCGTCGCCTCCCAAGTACAGGGAAGCTACCAGGCCAAAAACGACAACCTCATCGAGTATTTGAACTTAGTCAAAAAACACATGGCAAAGTTCGTACGAGCAGAAATCTCTCATGTTCCCCGCGAGCAAAACACGAGGGCGGACATATTGTCCAAACTCGCGAGCATACGAAAGAAAGGCGGGAATAAATCCGTCATCCAGGAATCTCTGGCACGACCGAGCATCGAACCACCCTCGACTACGATCGAGGTCCACGCCATCGGGGACGCCACGTCTTAGATGACCCCGGTCTATAATTTCCTAACAAAGGGAGAACTCCCGTCGAACCAGGCCGACGCTGCCATAATCAAGCGACGAGCATGTTCCTATGTTGTTCTCGAGCAGAAACTGTACCGAAGGGGATTCTCCATTCCCCTCCTGAAATGCATTGACGAGTCCGCCATCCCCGACGTACTGCGGGAGATACACGAAGGTATCAACGCCCAGCACATGGGCGGTAAATCCTTGGCAAGGAAAGCCCTCCGAGCAGGATATTACTGGCCGACGATGCAACTGGACGCCAAGGAACACATGAAAAAATGTGATAAGTGCCAGAAGCACGGGGATATGCACCTCGCCCCCCCGCACGAACTGAACACATTGTCGTCCCTATGGCCGTTCGCCTGGTGGGGCATGGACATCCTCGGGCCCTTCGTGCAAGGGACCTACCAGAACAAATTTCTAATCGTCGCTGTGGATTACTTCACGAAGTGGATCGAGGCCGAGGCACTCGCAAAAATCACCTCACACAACATCCTCCGTTTCTACAAAAGAAACGTGCTCGCCAGGTTCGGAATTCCGCAGGCACTGGTGACCGACAACGGTACCCAGTTCACCGACCACGGATTCCGAGACTTCGTCACCAAATTGGGGACCAAACAACACTTCACGTCGGTCGAACACCCTCAGACCAACGGGCAAGCCGAAGCCGCGAACAGAGTCATCCTTCGAGGGCTCAAACGTCGACTCGGCGAAGCCAAAAGGGGATGGGTCGAGGAGCTCCACAGCGTCCTGTGGGCATACCGCACCACACCCCACTCAACGACTGGGGAAACACCATTCCGACTGACCTACGGCACCGAAGCCGTCATCCCGGTCGAAATCATGGAACCATCCCGACGAACGGAGGAACCCCTCGACGAAGAAATGAATGACGAAGCATTAAGGGATGAACTCGACCTAGTCGAGGAAATCCGATCGGGGGCTGCCCTGCGCAAAGCCGCCCTAAAACAACGAGTGGCTCTACGCCACAACGACAAGGTCATCAAGCGCGAGTTCGAAATAGGCAGCCTGGTACTACGCAGGAACCAGAAAGACTCCCGCGAAGGGAAGCTGGCCGCGAACTGGGAAGGACCTTACCGCGTCCACGGCACCACGGGTACCGGGGCGTACTACCTCGAGCAGTTAGACGGAGAGCCATTACCACGACCCTGGAATGCTGCTAAGCTGAAGCAGTACTACAGTTAGAAACTGTCAACACCTAGGACCCTCGACCAGCAGCACCCGCGCTCGGTCAACAAAGAAAAACGTCCAATTTCGTACAAGGCTAAGGTACAAGCCCGACATACGACCAAAATAGCACAGCATCGCGCGGTAAACGATGACGATCGATAGTGCCCGACGTGGACAGCTGTACCGAGCCCCACCGTCATTGTACCCATAAGGCAGAACACCCAGCTCGCGATGGGCAGTTCACGCCAAGGGTGAGTCGTCCCTAACGGGCTCCACGCCCGACTGAGCAACCTCGCTCCGAAATGCCCGACATTTCATCAAGAATAACGGGCCATCTACAAGGGTCAAAAGAAAATCTCTCCCCTCGAGCGCAACACTTAGGTGGTTCTGGCCAATCGAAATAGGGCCAGGAACGCACACAAACGGAGTCGAGCACATTCGCTCGTCAAATCAAAGCCGCTTACGGGCACTCCTCGGGCCCATAACAGGCTAAATTCATACAAGCAAGTGATTTCAAACAAGGGCAAAAAATCCAAAATGTAAAACAACATTGATAAAAATGCCCGAAGGCGACAAAACAATAGTAAACCGACCAAGAAGGCCGGCGATGTTCATAACATACAATAAACGGGCACGCAGGCCCAAAGAATACAAATATCAAGAGCACGCAGGCCTGCTATCCTACTCAGACTTCCACGGAATCATCATTGCCGACGCTGGGAGAGTCCGGCGGAGGAACGATCGCGCCACCTACAACCCGGTGTGTGTGACCGATACCCTCAGTGACCAGGCCAGGGTTTAGCAATGAGAGCTGATCGACCGCAGAGTTGAACCCGTCCTCTAGAGCACCGACGCAGTCCACCTCGAGGAGTCGGATATGTGCGACCAGCTCCGCCCGACTCCTCAAAGCTACTATGTCCTCGGGCTCATCTTCGGCAGGTTGCAGGGTAGCATGCATTTCCTCGACCTGTTTACCCAAACGTTCGACTTCGGCCGCCAGGAGATCCCTGTCCGCCCGAAGAAGCTCCCCTTCCTCAGTCAACTTTCCCGATTTCTCCTTCTCTAGGGTCAACATCTCCCTCTCAGCATCGAGCATCGTGGTCTGCTCTCGGAACATCCCCTCGGAGCGTTCCAGAGCGACCTTCAATTTCCGCGAGCTCGCGGTCAGCGCCGCCTTCTCCTGCTCGAGCTCTTCAACACGGGCAGCATCCCCTGCATCCTCAGATAACACCAAAGCCATTTCGGCCATTTTTACCAGCCCGTCCACGCTGGCGGCCAGATACGCCTTCCTTTCCTCTTTACTCATCTTCTTTATGGCCTCAGCTTCATGGGCAACCACTGTCGGGGGGAATCGCTCAAAAAAGCCCGCCTCTTCGAAACAAGGAGGGAAGACGAAAGATTTAACAGCGCCGGCGTCCTCGCCGACAGTCGAACCACCCTCTACACGGGTCCTCTTCCTCTGCGTCAAAACGGCGCTGGGGTCGATCTCCTCGACCTCTGGATCCGACGTGGGTCCGGAGCTCGACGGCGAGTCCACCCTCACCTGCTGAGGAACATTTGGACCGGGTGGGGGACCCATCCTCGTCGCCTGTGGGGCCTTTACGACCCTCCTGCCCCGCCTCTGGTCGCAGGATAGCTTCAAGAGCCTTTCATGTCGGCTAGCCATCGTACCTGCACGAAATAAAGGAAAAGTCAGTATCGAGCAAACTGCATGAATAAACGACGAATAAAGAATTTCAAGCAAACAACCTAACAGGCGGGCAGCCTGCCTGTATGTCGGACACTCCACCAGCGCCTTGGTGTCGATCGGGCGAGACTCGAACGTCGGGTAACCGTCTTTGTCCAGGATATCATCCCCTTCCCGCGTAACCCATCGGGCGGGATGAAACTTGTCGACAAACCGGCAAAGAGCGTCGTACGCCCGCTGATCTTCCGAGCACATGTCCCCGACAGCGGTATGGTAATAACCTGTCCCATGCTCGTAATGTCGGGACATCCAGTACACCGGGAACTTAGCCCTACGACCCAACACGGGGCTCCCGTCGTCGGCCACCATCGTTTCCCCATCATCGTCGCTCACTGGCCCCTCCTCCTCGAAAAGGGAATCTAAAGCAGCATCGGTAATTGGGCGTACCACGTACCATTTGTCTTTAAACCCCCTCACGGAGTCCATATACATCTTAAAAAGTCTCCTCGACTGCTTCAGGGAGACCCAGCTATGCTTCCCTCCTCGGGACTGACGCTGCAGGTGAAATACCCGAAAGAAAAGAGGGATGGTCGCCCCTATCCTCAGGTAGCGACACGTCAACTCAAACGCCTGGATGAAGGCGAGAGAGTTTGGGTGTAGCTGGGACGGGGCCAGCTCCAAGTGCATAAAGACCCCGGCCTGAAAATCAGTGAACGGCAGCCGCAGCCCTAGGTCTTTAAACGCGATCTCATACATCGCGAGGCTGTAATTCGGATAGACCGAGCAAATCCTTGCGCCGGTCGACGGAATCATGACTACGAAGTTTTGTTGGAAGCCGGGCTCGTCTTGACCCTCTTCAATAGCAGTGAATGGATGTCGGTCATCCCGACTATATACCGACGCTGTCCCCCGCGGCTCGACACCCACCCATTCCAGCAATGGGTCGGTCACGGTGTCAATCAGGGTGACCGACTCGTCGGCACTCTGTTCTTCACGATCACGACGTCCGGAGGAGCTCGGCTCGTCCGCCATGGTTACCTGCAGAGCACGGGAAACCAGTCAGTTGAGCACGAAGTCCTACGCTCGACAAAATCACGTCGTCCAATACACGACTACATTAGTCCGTTTCCACGAATGGACGCCTCCCCGACTCCCTGAACCCGGTGGTCTTCCTCAAACCAATTGCGCGACCACTCTTCAAGCATGGCGACCTGAGGTATGAACATGGCGAGCCGCACCATGAAGCCCACGGCCACGACCATGAACGTACCGGGCGCGATCATGAATCAGGCGCCCTGGATCATGAAGACCCCGGGCAGCCCTGAAGTTTTTCACCTAAAACTATGAATGTGCCAGCCACAAACATGCGTTTGCCGGTCCTAGACATGAATACGTCGGGCTAAATACGAGTTTACCGGGCTAATCCCACGCGCACGGTCCTAAAACATCTACAAATTCCAGGAATCATGCATTCTAAACGGGAAAATGAAGAAAGTAGATCACTTACTTGGATCAAAGTGTGGGATCTAGCTACGAAATGGAAGAATCTGAGACGAGAAGTCGCAACTTGAGAAAGTGTGGAAGAGCAGCAGCAGAGAGAGAGCACGGAGAGCGGAAAACGTATTATGGGGCCCAAGGTTCCTATTTATAGTGATGACGTGGAATACCAAACGTCACCTCGGGCAACCACGGACTCCATCTCCTCGACGCGCTGCTCCCAACGCAATGATGGCCCTACCCCCATAGGGTGGCGGCACAGTTCCCGAGAGATACCTCGTGTGCTCGACAGACGCGCCCGGCAAGGATTCCCCGCGCGTCCATCTCCGAGGACGTCTTCGAGCACGACAAGAGGAGGCCCCTCGAGGGCCCACACCCCTATCCCGGGCACGAGACCTCCACGAGGGAATACTTGGGTTCAAGTCATGGCTCCTCGCCAAGGAACCACGACTTGGGGGGCTCCTGTTCTGGATTGGGCCCGACAGGCCCAAAAGCATTACTGAGGCCCAATCCAAAGGGACTTACTGTGGTCCACGCCGAGCAAAGGGGTCACATCCGTGCCCGACATCTTGATGTCCAGCTCGACATCCCACTGTCCAACTCCAAGTGATGGTGTCCAGCTCCACCTCCTGACGTCCAGCTCGACACCCTAACGTCCAGCTCGACGCCCTGCCGTCCAGCTCGACGTCCTGCTGTCCAGCTCGACGTTATCTCGAGCATCCCCACTAGGGCAGACTCAGTCCACCATTCCCCCAACGATACTCCAGAAAGACCGCGTCTTCGTCCGCCCGCACTTCACGCAGCACATCCAGGACGGGGACCACGTGCGGGTCCCCACTACCCACGTAGAACCTGACAGTTCCTCCATTGGGCCAAATCCGCCCGGCCCAATGAAGGGACCTTGGCCCAGCGCTGGGGGCTATAAATACCCTCTGTTTCTAGAGGGTCAGGTATTCATCATTCTAACCTCAACTTCTATTATCTGCTCGTACTCCTACTTACTTCAGCATCGGAGTGTCTTGCAGGTACCCCCCCACCTCGTTCAAAAAAGCTTTCTGCTCGGAGCCAGCCGTGACGGTCCAAACCTTCTGATCAGGTCAGATCAATAACTATTATATTCATGTATAAAAAACACGTTAGAAAAATAATGTTTTTGTATTTCGTTTTTTTTTATATAAATTGGGTTTTTCGTATTTTTTAAAATGATGTTTTTCAAAAATCTCTTTTTTGGTTGCGACGTGAATTTTATGTTATAAATATTTTTATTTAAAAAAATTCTGAATTCCACCATGTGAATGTTATATTTAATTTTTTATTATAAAAAATTTTAATAACATAATTATCACGTCGCAATAATTTTTTTTAGCCACGTGATAATCACGTTATAACTTCACGTAATTGGAGGAACATTTCTTGTAATGACTATGCATTTATGACATTATGGTAAGGTGAATACAATAGCAACAATTGTGATGATTCCGTGTGCCGTGGGATCACTGCCCACTTGCAATGATTTCTCTGGTACGATAGAAACAATTGTGTTTGGAAAAACTAAATAGGCAAATGCTTTCGCTTTCTGCCAGAAAACAAAAATATATTGAATTAGAATGGCGCACAAGCAACATGGGATCAATGTTTCCAATTAATGAATATGTTTATACAACTGGGACTTGAAGATATAAACAACTACACATTTATGGGTTGTAACCTAAAAATACTATATGCCGGGTTGCACTCAAGTTTTGTGAAACTCAAGTTTCTCAGCATCTAGTTTGGGAATTAACAACTTAATATACTTCTTAATAAAACCAAGAAACTGCTTCTTGTCAAAAGGAGGTTGTTCCTGAAGTCTGAATACATCAACAATACATTTGTGAGCAAATCTAGCATAAGTTCAGTGTTCTGAAAAGAATGATCAAGTAGATTTCAAAGCAACATGTATTCCTCTATAAACCTACCATTGTACGACTTTTTGCAACATAAACATTTTGTGGCGCGATAAGTTCTTTTCTGGGTTGATATCTTGGATGCCATGTTCCTCTTCCAGCACCTAAAGTATCGTTACCATGGCTAAAGAACTTTGCTCCACAACCTTGACTGCTATGTCCACTTCTGTGGAGTATGCCCGAATCTTCACCTTCCCATCGTATATCCTCAAGTGATATCTGCATTTAATAAGCTATAGAATAAGTATACATGTCCATAGAATATAAAAAATCATATCTGAACATTAATATTTATATATCTATTAATCATTGGTACATGATAATTTTGGGTTTAGAAGCACATGTAAACTTTTATATCCACCTAAACATTTGTATCCTAAAAGGTCAAGTACCTAACAATAACTTAGCTCAAAAATATATACAGTCCTTATAATCAGTAATAAGATTTATGGTGAGTCACATGGTCTAAAAAATAGGAGCAACCTACACTTGAAGTCTGAAATTCTATTTACAAGTTAAATTACTCACTCTTGGATACAGTCACAACTTGATTATGATGGATACAGTCACAACTTGATTATGATCAATAGAAAACTATACAAGTTAATGCTCTAGGGATTCAATAATCCTAATAAAGTTGATATATACGATTTTCCCTATCAATAGGGTAAATTTTGATTTTTTCCTCTTAAAGTATTTCTTTTTGTGATCCGCCCCTTATAAAAGGAAGATTCCGTTTGCAGAACCCCCTATTTCATGTTTTCCTGACTGAGCGTGGGAAATTTTTCTAGTTGGCATCCTGGACTAGCTGACTGAATTATTTTAAATCAAACGTCCAAAAAATTGTCTCACATATCGCATCACCAAGGATTCAAACCCAAGATCCTTAGCTCATACACCATATGTCAAACCACTACGTCATCTATCTTACTGTTGCTATTAATCACCTCAAAATCAATTAATACAAAGTCTTATTATTCCTTCCATCTTCTTCTCAAGGAAATCAAAAGATACCCATTCAAAGCAACCTGTTGTCTAAAAGATGAACTATGGCCAGCCCTGCATAATTTCTGCTTGAAATCATGAACAAAAACTGATCAGCATCAGTACAAACAAGTCCCCCATTCAAGCGTAATAAATACTTAAAACCGTGCAGCATGAAACAGAACCAAAACTAATTGTCAGAATTCCAAAACCATATAACAAACTCTCATTTTAACAAAAAAATTTATCCAAACCTGTCAAACTAATTTACTAACTGCCATAACCAAAACTAACTCTCCTTAACATATTTCATACAACATTATAACATTCAACAAAATAGATTTTCAACTAACTCAAAACTAACATCCTAACAAAATAACTAACAAAAAAAAACAAAACTCAACAGCATCTTCCTAGAGAGCAAAAATATAAAGACGTGATCGAAAATTAGATGCTTTAGGCTAAAAGAATAAAAAACCCCTCTTGTTTCTTTTTTCTGTTTCCTTAGCAGAATGCTTTTTAGCAAGACAATAACAAGTTAATCATCTCGTTAAGAAACCATTTCACTTAACATCTATCAATTGAATCAATATAAGAGATCATCGCAACAATCATTAAACCTAAAATCAATCCTAATTTTCAATCAAACTTCACTAAAGTTCAAACTGCACAGAAATTATAAAACCATGAATCAATTTCTGAGGACGAAGAAGCTCTGCCGTAGTGCAAGAATCCACTTCACAGCTTGACCGTGTCTCGTACTTCCAAATGTCCATGAGAAGAAAGAGGCAAAACAGAACCACCGAGAGAAACAGAGTGTCGAGGCCGGAGATGGTGAGGAGAAGCACCATTATTGCTTCTGCTGTAGTGGTGTAGCCGAGTACCACCCATTCTAACGCCATTTTTTCAGATCTGGAATTTGCTTGGTTTTCTTCATTTGGGATTCGGAGGGTGAGAGTTGAATGTACGAAATATGGACAAACTTCTGTCATTGTGTATAATTTCTTGCATTTTCTTGATCCAAATGATTTTAAGATTACTGTTAGAAGTGAGAATGAAGATGGTAATATGGGATTTACTTTGTTTATTATTTAATGTAAGATTTTATCAAAATAATATTATAGCTCAGTTGGCAAGAGGTGTATATTGCATCCTCAAAATACCAGGTTTGGTCCCTGGTTGTTGTAATCTTTTAGTTTGTTTTGTCTTAATTAATTTATACATGTAATCAATAATAAATAATCCAAGTCAGTAAGTCAAACAATGTCAACTAGAGAGATTTCCCACGCCCAGTTAGCCAAACATAGAATAGGGGGTCCTGCAAATATAATCTTCCTTTTATAAGGGGCGGATCTCACAAAAAAATTACTTTAAGGAAGAAAAATTAAAACTCGCCCTATTGATAGGGGGCATCGTATATTTAACCCTAAAATAAATTAGGGTTCAACTGTTTCTAATCTTAGTCGAAAAGCATGTCAAGAGTGTTTCTAAATATCCTAATATATGAGTTTTTATAGTAATTATAGAAGCAAAATCTTAAGTGATATTAAGACTAAGAAATATCACTGTACTGAGTAATTTCATAACAAAACCTTAAGCTATACATTGAGACTAAGAAATAGCAACACCAACATCCGTCTATGCATTGTGAATTTTAACCTTGAAAACAAAGAAAGAAAGGTAAGTGAGTGTTTGAATAATTGATTTCAATGCTTAAAAATCTGATACTCGCAGTGCTCTTTCAAGAATACGATATCAATGCTTTGAGATTAATACATTTCATGATAGAAATATGATAGCAAGTTTGATCGTAAGGTTTTGTTGAGTTCGTGATAGACGGAATTCACATTGCTTGTGCAATATTCTAGAGCTTCTGTAATATGTAGAACAACTCTAACTTGCGTGGCCCATTTCATCCAATGTGTGTCTCCTGATATAGACATACATACACCATCAAAAGTTATTTTGACTAAATATAATAATTACTGAAATTTGCAATATAATTTAGTATTTAATTTTTCACGATACTTTCCAAAGTGAGCATATCTTAGATTTTACTTACCACCATGTTAACCACCGTAAATGAAAATTAGGTCAGCAACAACAACAGTTTCATGCCTGCAACACGTAACCAACTCAATTGAGGCATCTCCACCAGACGCATCAGCACTGTATCTATTGTTATTGGACTGGTAACACGAAACACCAGGAACATCGATAAGTTTTAAAAAAATTTGATCAATGTTGCAACAAATTTATTGAATATAAAAACTAGAGCCTATACCTTCTCATCGACATTGCAGTAATTACACAAAATTTATTATTCTCAATTTTTGATCCTTTGATGTCTTTCATACACTCAATGAGACTTCAACATTTGTCAAAACATAAATTGGTAATGATATATCATTCCAATAACAAAGGAATATATTAAAAAAGGATGCGTAGTAGTATTTTTCAAATATCCACATCATCTATCAAAATTGGAACAATGGGGATAAGATTCTCAATATCTTCTCATGTGCATTTCAGTTTTATTCATTAAGAGCTATGAAATCATAATCAAAATTGGAATAACTGAGAAACCAACGCTGTGAGGAACAGTAGACAAACCAGAACGTTGAAGCCTGGAATGACACATCTTAATAGTGTAATAAAAAATGGTATCAAAACCTCTTTCTCTAGTACTGCTACTACTAAGTTTGGTTTCCATGATGTCAGAATAAGATCTCAAACCACAACAACTACTCATTACTATAATCTAGTTCTGATTTCACCAATACCATCCTTTGATTCTTCAATGCCAAAAGTTAAGACTTGTTGTTGTACCCCAAAATTTTCCCTCTCATTTATCAATATTTTCCTCACAAGACTTTTTGGATTCAAGACAAGATTAGGGTTTGCTCAACTCAAGACCTCACCTTGCACTGATAGCCTGAAATTAGGGTTTAGGTTTACACAAGGATTTTTGGACCATCAATGCTTCATGTGACTTTCATATACCATCTTGGACCCCTAAGATTGCTCATGACAAGTTTCAAGCCTTGAATCACATTTTTGCCCAGTCAATTGGACGGTTGACCTAAAAATCAATTGTATTGGGGAAAAAGTCAACCAAGACCAATTTACAGTCAAACTTCATAATTTTTTATCCACATCAACATTCTAGGCTCCTATGTACCATTTTATCAAGTTTGGACCACAACTCCTCAGGAAATTTGATCAGATCATCAAAAGGGCAAAATGGTCAAAATTAGGGTTTTGACTGAGAAAGGGCAATTTCTGATTTTTAACCTAGCCAATGACCAATTAGGTCCAATCATGATTTCAAGGACTCAATAGCATCATCTTGACCTAATCACATAGTTCAAAAGATCTCAAATGCATAGGATTGACAGATGAATTTTGCAGTCAACTATACACTGAAAAGTCAAACTTTGACTTTTTGGTCAAAATCAAGTGCCAAGGGTCATAATTCATCAAGATATGTCAGAATGTGAAACTTGTTGATCAAGAAACCTAAAATTGCAAATTAGGGTTTTAATTTGAAAATTTTCATAACTTAGAATTTTTCTAAGTATGAAATATTTCTTATTTTTGTCCAACTTTCCACAACTTTTTCACCATGATGCAATTGGATTCAAAGAAAACTTCCAACATGAAAGTTGTAGTACTACATGAAATATACAACTTTGATTCACAAAGTTCCCCCAAAAGATGCTTGGATCTCAAGTTATGATTTTGTGAATAGGGGTCCATATACTAAATAACTTAGTGAAATTTTGCCCTAGTTTAGGCAGATTTTTGACCTAACTTCATGGAAACTTTTCACCTAGTTCCAAGAGGTATATCAAGTTTAATTTCAAAGATAGATTGTAGAGCATGTTTCAAGATTTCCAAAATGTCCAAGAACTCTCCAAGATCATTTTTGGTTAGGGAGAATCGAAGAAGAGAAAATGGAAATTTCTCACTTTTATGCAAGCCATGTTTACAATGCTTCAAGTTGCAAATCAGTTTCAAGCATGCTTGTACCTTGCATTACAGGTCCTAATACCTTCTACACTCCATAATTAAATGCAAACTCAATGGATAATGACTTTGTTTTGACTTTTGAAACATTGCACAATGAATTAATCCAAAAATTGCATAAAGTTCACAATACTACTTTGATAAAGCAAGCCTTTTTGCAACTTTACATTTCTTGAGCCATGGACCTGATCTTTGGTTGCAAGCAAGATCCACAAACATCAGGCAAAGTATACCAACCCTCTGCAGTCCACAAGCTAGCCTGTACAGGCCTTTGGCATAGTCACCTCAAACTTTCTTCAAGAGCAAGCAAATTGGCAAAAGTCAAGAGAACTTGGATATCTGATAAAGAGAAGACTTTGTATCATTCTAAACAACTTCAGAAACTTGTTGCAAGAAAATACAAGATTTCCTAACATCCCAAACATTCTCAAACACCAAAACCACATTTTTCTGTCCAAATAGGGCATCTTCTGCAGAACCCTTGCCAAATCAATATTGGCTCGTGCGTTTCTCACTTTAAGACTTCAAACACTTTACATTCATCCTACCTAAACTATCCAAGTCATTGCACTGTAACTGTTTGCCCTGTTTCTACCATCACCATTTTCATTTTTGAAGGTTGCAGGTTGACTTCTACAAGGAGTTTCAAGCATCCTCAAGGAAAGTTGAGCATTGGAAAAGCTTGAGGGAACTTCAAGGAAGCTCACACGATCTTCAAGCCTCACTCAAAGTCCCCACATTGCCATATCCAAACTCAGCTGAACAAGGTATTTTTCAAAGTTCTATCTCCTTATTTAGGCATCCTTAGGTCACGATTTGTGAAGCAAAAATGTAGTCCTTAACTTGCTGAAGTTGTACATATACATACTTTCCATTTATATTAACTGAGTAGTGAGAATTTGAAGCTTGAAATTCATGAAAAAACTAGGTCATAAATTAGGGGTGATTAAATTCTCCATGATCCTTGAGAGTTAGATTATGTTTTTTATATCACTGGAATCGTGAGATCATGAGTTACATGTTTTGTGTTATGGGTTTTTGCTTTTGTGCACGTATGTGAGAGTTGCAGGTTTGTACATGAGATGCGCGCGCGAAGCCAAGGACAGGGATGAAGTTGTTGTTCTGGGCCTGGCGCCTTGGGCCTGTTACTTTTCACACCCCCATGTTTCCTATTTGCACCCCCTGACCTATTTTCTTATATTTTTCATATTTTCTTTTCATTTTGATATTTATTGCTTTTATTTATTTTTCTGAACATAAAAAAATCTTGAAAAATATTTTCTTTATTTTTTGCATTTTTATTTCATTTTTTTATTATTTTTTTTGGCATAAAAAATAGTTTATTAGTAATAATATACTTTATTTTCTTAAATAAACTTGTAAATAATAAAAAAAATACTCAAATATTTTATTTTATTATACATGTTAAATATTTATTTTGCATACATATTTAATTTTTAGTATTGGTAGATAATATTATTATTATTTTTCTTAAACAAAAAAATATTAGAAAACCTAACTTTCTTTTAAATCAAAAACTAGGGTTTTTCACCCTTCCAAAAATAACAATATAATTTCTCTTATTTTTAGGACCTAAATAATTTTAATTTTACATATATAAAATAAATACAAAAAACATTTTGCATCCATACATTTTATTTGCATATTTAAATAATTGTTTATTTATTTATTGTACAATAAATTCAATTGGGTTGTAATAGTGAATTAGGGTTTTATTTTGTTCAAATATCCCCATTCAAAAAACTTGTATCCCCCCTCCCATAATATTGTTGTAATAGCTTAGATTTACTTTACGCAATTTATCGCATTATATACATGTTTAGTAAAAACTAGGGCTTGTATGATAAGACAAAAAACAAATACAAGACCTAATACAAGACAAAAATGCATGTAAAATGACAACACATTGCACACAAGCACCCCTAGGGTTTCATCTACTTTGTTGCCTAAAAAATGGCCATGGTATGTATGCTAGGTATCTTGGCAAAACAAAACAAAACAAAAGATCATAGTCCCTCGATGACGCTATCAAAAGGTTTCTTATACAAATGATATTAGTCCCTCAAAATGCTAAAGATACTTGGCACCATTACTATCATGGTCATACGATGACTCACACCCGTCCCGTTTAACATCCAAAGATAGGGTTGTTTACCAAAGCAATGGTAAATCAACAATATCAAAGGAATAAAAATGTACAAGAAAGTCTTTTGAATTACTCGATCAATTTGCAAACAATCCTTGCTATTTTCAAACAAACACCACACACATTTTCAAAACATTTCCAAACAACTTTCAAACATTGAAACATTTTTCAAAAGACAAACATCTTTGTATACATTCTTACGAACGAGAATCATTACAAAGATTGCCTAAACGATGGCCTCTTTTCAAAATACTTTCAAAACCACACAAAGCATCATTTCAAACAATTGCAAAAGCAAAACAAGTGATCTAAACAAGTAACTAAGAGCCCATGGAAAACCATGGATGAAAAGGGTGCTAGTACCTTCCCTTTTCATAATCTACCCCCCGAACTCAAGAAAACATCTCAAAGGTATTTCCTGTGCTTCTTACCTTTCCTTTTGGATAAAATAAAAGTCGGTGGCGACTCTTGCTAAACCGAAACATTTGCGAACACAAACGCAAAACCTCAAGTCAGTTCTCCCACCGTATCACAGAACTGGCGACTCTGCTGGAGAGAATTATAAAAGTGGGGTTACCTTAGGGTTTTAGATCACCTTTACATGCTTATCTTGCTTGACTTGCTTGCTTTACACTTTGGTTCCATTGTTTGGGTTTGAATCCTCTACCCGGATTTGGGAAACATTCATAGGTAAATAACAATACGTTATGGAAACTGTACGGGGTATACCGACATGGTCTGAGCAATAGCTATATTAGTGCGACATATTTGTGGGTACCGGTAGCCTTTGAGTCAATCAAAGAGAATACAGGGCTGCTGAGTGATGTCATGAAGCACTAATGGACTTTTAGAACCTTTACTTAACCAACTTTGCCTTTTAGGATGTAGTGAGATGACTGGCTTTGGTGCAGTCCGAAGTTGGTAGATACTCGATACTACACTCATTGAGGGTTGGTTCCTTGGAATATTTCGGTCGCCCGTAAAGAGGCTGAATTGAAACAATGAACAAGGAAACAATCCAGTGATATTGAGCTCCTTAGAACCCGGTTACTATTTCTAGGACAGGTTGAGCCAACTAAACTTCAAGAGGGTACTTACCTATGAAACTCCATGCAATCCTAAACTAGGAACTTGTGTGATTTGCTTGTACATATATACTTGTGCATAACATCATGGACATCATGAAGCATCATATGCATCACACTAACCATTTCAAGGATTTTGGAGATTCATCTTTGTTCTTGTTTTGTAGGATATGGATTCACTTCGCAGGAAAACTATCCAAGTAAACCTTGTAAGAATTCCTCCACAACTCAATAAGCTAGCTTCAAGGATTCCTGAGAATTCTCCATTCACCGAGAGACATCGTCTACTCAACTTGGTCACCACCTACACAGAGGAGGATATGGTGAAAGTTCTCTTCCAGTTCTTTGACCCTTTGCACCACTGCTTCACATTTCCTAACTACCAACTTGTGCCCACTTTGGAGGAATTTTCTCAACTCTTGAGGATTCCTATTCTCAATCAACTACCCTTCAACGGTACGGAAAGAGATCCAAAGCCTGAAGATATTGATCAAGCCTTACACTTGCACTCATCTGATGTCACAACCCATTGGGAAACTAGAAGTGGTGTCAAAGGCTTCTTGGCAAAGTTCTTGTTTGAGAAGGCCCAAAGCTGCTGGAACTCCTTGGACTTACAAGCTTTTGAGGAGATTGTAGCTCTTCTCATCTATGGGATGGTCTTGTTCCCTAATCCTGACCAACTCATAGATGTGAGTGCTGTCAAAATCTTCATGTCTCGCAACGCGGTGCCTACATTGCTTGGAGATATCCTTCACTCTTTTCACACTCGTACAATGAGGAAAAGAGGTGTTCTCATGTGTTGCACTCCTCTACTGGAAAGATGGTTTATTTCTCATCTTCCCCAATCAGTCTTGAAGAATGAGCAAGGTTTGAGGTGGTCACAACGATTGATGACTCTTACACATTCAAATATTCATTGGTGTTCTCGATCCAAAGGGAATGTTATTATCGTCGACCATTGTGGGGAATTCCATAATGTCCCTCTACTTGGCATTAGGGGAGGCATCACCTATAACCCCTGCTTGGCTCTGAGATAGTTTGGTTATGCCCGAAGGGATGGCCCACATGATATGATGATTCCAGACTTGGTTTTTGACTTCGACAACGACAATCAAGGACTCCGACAAAGGTTCATCCGAGCTTGGGGGATACCAAACAAGGTAGACAGTAAGACCCTGGGACACAAGAATTCCATCCCTCTTGAGACTTACCTCAAGTGGGTACGAACCCGCGCCCAAAGTCTTATGATGCCTTACCCCTCCATTCTCCCTGTAATTATAGAGCCTGTTATGGAAGGAGAGGTTCATACACCCTCCTACATCCTGACATGCCAACATCACTCGAAGACTTACAAAGGAGTTGGATACAGCTCAAGGGAGAGCACGATACTTTTGAAGCCCAATTCTACGCAAGCGAGAAGAAGGTTTTGGAACTCACTCGTCAACTTCACGAAGAGCAGACTCTCAACACCTACATTGCACCAAAGAGGATGTGCAACGTCTTTTTACCTTAGGATTTTGTATTATTTTTCCCATGGGGCATTGATGTACTAACAAATTCTATCTTATTAATATGACGTGTGTTCTTTTTTTTGTTTAAAACAAATTTGAATTTCTGAATCCTTGAAAGCATTACATGAAAACAAATCATTCATCATATGCATAAGCAGGTCTTCATACCAAGTTTCCTCATCTCTCTGCTGTTTATTTCAGCAAGATGGATTTAGAACAAACGGTCAAAGACTTACAAGCTCAGAATTCACAATTTCAACAGTTACTTCTGACCTTGGACAAGGGGCAGGAGGAACTCAAGACTCTACTAGAGAAAGAGAAAAAGAAAGAGAAGCGAGACGGTGTGGTTATCATGGGAAGAAGGTTTGAAGGACAAGCCAGACGGACTTTGGAATTCCTATCAACATCTGAAGAGGGGGAAGGAAAAGGTAAGGGAACTGCAGTTCCATCTGAGTCTGAAGCTGAAGAAGAGGAGGATGAGGACTACTCTGAACAACAGTACCCTCCGGCCGATGACAAATACAAAAACTTGGAAGAACGTCTAGCTGCTATGGAGATACAGAGAGTCCCGGGGCTGGATTTTGAAGAGTTAGGGATGGTTTATGGAATTATAATCCCTCCTAAATTTAAAGTGCCAATGTTTGATAAGTATGACGGGGTGTCTTGTCCCAAGATGCACCTACGATCTTATGTCAGGAAAATTCAACCACATTCTTCTGACAAAGATCTGTGGGTCCACTTTTTCAAGGACAGTCTTTCAGGAACGCAGCTTGATTGGTTCTACCAGTTGGAGAGAGCAGATGTTCATAATTGGGAATATTTGGCAGCCGTATTCTATAAACAGTATCAATACAAAGCCGACTTGGCGCCAACCCGTACTCAGCTACAGAGTATGGCTATGGCTACCAATGAGGGCTTCAAAGACTACGCCCAAAAGTGGAGGGATTTAGCCGGAAGGGTGCAACCACCTTTATCTGAAAGAGAGCTAGTGGACATGTTCTTGGGGACTCTGTCAGGTCCTTTCTTTAATCACTTGATTGGAAGCTCCTCTGCAGGTTTCACTGAGTTGATTCTAACTGGCGAAAGGGTGCAAGCCTGTATTAGAAGCGGGAAAATTCAGAAAGACGCGTCTACCCCAGCTGCTGCAAAAAAGCCCTTCATGGGAAAGAAAGAAGTGTCTGCTGTCTATGCCTAGAGAAATCAGGGAAGAATTGAAAGACGACCAACTGTGGGGGCCGTTATGATTCAAAAGTCTTCCTCAGACCAGCCGAGAAACAACCAGCCGAGAAATGATCAGCCGAGAAATAACCAGCAAAGGGTGGAAAGGCCTGTAAGGCAATTCACCAAGATAAACATGACTCCTGATCAAGTCCTGCCAAATCTCTTGAAGTTGAACCTGGACATGCTAAAGGAGGCCCTTAAAAATCCTAACACTACTTCTCCACACTACCATCTGAATGCCAGGTGTGCTTACCATTCAGAAAGTCCAGGGCACGACACCAACAACTGTTGGATCCTGAAGAACAAGATTCAAGATCTGATTGACGCAAAGGAAGTTGAATTTGAAGCTCCTGAAAAGCCGAATGTTATCTCTGCATCGATGCCTAGGCATGGGCACAATGCCAATGATGTGGAAGAAGATCTGTTTGTTTCTACTATGGATGAACTGTTAACTCCTCTCCTAACCATCAAGTTGAATTTGTTGAAGGCTGGCGTCTTCCCAGGTTGTGACCAAGATTGCCATGCTTGCCTGTCCTCCCCATTTGACTGTCCTTTATTGAAGAAAGGAATCCAACAGTTGATTGATAACCGAGAAATTTTGTTCGAAAAAGCTCCTATCTCACCCATTCTAGTTCCAGAAGTTTCAATAATAACCATATACGCCAATCCTTCCAGGGTTCCTAAAAAACCCGTTAGGATTACATCCGCTCCTATGACTACTCCGTTGAAGATAACAATGCCCGGACCAGCCCCTTACGAATCCGATAAAATGGTACCATGGAACTATGGTGGAGAAATCTACTACCATGGTGTCAAACAGATTGAACAGATTGCAGAAGAAGAAAGCTCTGAGGAGGATAATCCCGACATCAGTAACATTGCTGGAACAAGCAAGGTTACTCGTAGTGGACGAATCTTTTCTCCAGAGATTGCTCCTCCAACAGCAATCTTTGGACCCGTGGCCACTCCGAAGATTACCCATGTGATTGTACCTACAAGTATACCCGCCAACAATGACAATACAATTCCCATCCCTACTTCCGCTGCTGAGAAAAAAGGGAAGAATGTTCGAGAGGATCCTGTCTTGACGAAGGCTCAATCACTAGTCATTCCTGAAACATCCCAGAAAGAGATGGAAGAAATTCTGAGGATCATTAAGAAAAGTGATTATGATGTTGTTGAACAACTGGGGCAGACCCCTTCCAAAATATTTATGTTAGCCCTGTTGCTGTGCTTTGAGGCACATGCTAAAGCTTTGGTCAAGTTTTTGAAGACGGCCCACGTGCCACAAGAAACCTCCACTGATCAGTTCCAGGAATGTGTGGCTAGTTTAACAGCTGACAATGGTCTAGGATTCTCCGATGCAGATTTAACTTCGAAAGGGAGAAAACATAATGATGCTTTGCATGTCTCGGTGGAATGCAGAGGGACAACCCTAGCACACGTACTGGTAGACACTGGTTCGTCTTTAAACGTCTTTCCAAAGAAAGCCTTGGATAGATTGGATTGTGAAGGCTTAACCCTGAAACCTAGTGATATAATTGTGAGAGCATTTGACGGCTCTAAAAGGATGGTCCATAGAGAGGTGGACATCCCGATCAAAATGGGTACCCAGATGTTCAATTCAATATTCTACGTGATGGACATCTGTCCTTCCTACTCTTGTCCATTGGGGCGTCCCTGGATTTACAATGCTGGAGCTGTCACTTCCACCTTGCACCAGATGCTCAAGTACCCCGTCCAAGGGAAGATTATAACTGTCCATAGGGAAAAGGAATATATGATTAGTCATCTGAATTCTTTCCGTTATGTGGAGTTAGATGGCAAATTCATAGAGACCCCTTTCCAACATTTTGAAGAAGTCTCTGAAGAAATAGTGGCAACCAAGGCAGTGTCCTCAACTCCTGTGATCACAAGACCTCCGCCTCAGATGTCATATCTCAAGGATGCTAGGGCAGTGGTGGAAGAAGGCGGAAGAACAATCTGGGGGCAGCTTCCATACTTTCCTTTCAAATCACACAAATTCGGCTTGGGATTTACTTCGACTGGTCAGAAGGCAGTGCGCTGCTCCCGTGCCGGAGGGCCACTTGTGAAGATCAGCAACCGAGGGGTTAATGCACTAGAGGACAGTGAAGAAGAGGGCAGCTTGGAAGACTGGATTTTTCCTACTGTTGGCGGAGGACTGTGCAACTGGGAAGCAAAAGACTTTATTCCGATTACTTTCATACCGCAGTAATTTATCTTTTCCATTTTCTGTTGGACTGTAATAATTCACAAACAATTCATACTTTTTTAACCTTGTGTCTTACCCGAGGCACATAGGTCCATTTGTAAGGGTTCTTATTTCATCTTCATATGTCATTTTAATGAATCATGGACGCTTTTCATATTTAAACCTTTTGTGCTCATTGTCTTTCTTTTACATTTTGTTGTTTTAAGATGGCTATACCCTTACACACAGCCACACTCACAAATGCAGGTACCCTTCCATTCCAGAACCCATGGGTAATGATACTACTATAGCCTTCAGTGACTCTGAAGATCTAGTCTACCAAGCCGAATACGAAGGCGAGGAAGATTGTGAGGTGCCAGGGGAATTGGCCAGATTACTACAACAAGAAGAAAGAGAAATTCAGCCTCATGAGGAACAGTTGGATACAATCAACTTGGGAACTTAGGAAGACAGAAAGGAAATCAGAGTGGGTGCCAACCTAGAGCCGAGTGTCAAGGAGCGCTTAATTCAGCTATTGAATGATTATGTTGAAATCTTCGCCTGGTCATACGAAGACATGTCGGGACTTGATACAGACATTATGGTACACCCTCTACCCACAAGAGAAGACTGTCCACCAGTGAAACAAAAGGTCCGCCGCATGAGACCTGACATGTCCGAGAAGATCAAAGCAGAAGTTATGAAGCAGTTCAATGCTGGATTTCTGGATGTTACTTCATATCCTTAATGGGTTGCTAACATTGTGCCCGTGCCTAAGAAGGACGACAAAGTGAGAATGTGCATGGATTACAGAGACTTAAACAGGGCCAGCCCTGAAGATAACTTTCCACTTCTGCACATCGACATCCTCATTGACAACACAGCTCAACACAAAGTATTTTCTTTCATGGACACATTCTCAGGCTATAACCAGATCAAAATGGCACCTGAGGACATGGAGAAAACTACTTTTGTTACACAGTGGGGTACGTTCTACTACAAAGTGATGCCATTCGGACTGAAGAATGTTGGGGCATCCTATCAACGCGCCATGGTAGCTTTGTTTCATGATATGATACATCAGGAGATAGAGGTCTACGTAGATGACATGATATCCCGATCACAAACTGAAGAAGAACACCTTGATCACTTGCAAAAGCTGTTTGTCAGGTTGAAGGAGTACAAGCTTAGATTGAACCCAAACAAGTGTACATTCGGAGTCCTGTCCGGTAAACTTCTAGGTTTCATTGTCAGCTACAAGGGCATCGAGGTTGATCCTGCCAAAGTCAAAGCTATACAAGAAATGCCTGCTCCTCGCACTGAGAAGGAGGTCAGAGGTTTCTTGGGACGCCTAAACTACATTGCAAGGTTCATTTCTCACCTAACATCTACTTGTGAACCAATCTACAAGCTGTTGAAGAAAGACCAGGTAGTTCGATGGTGTTGTACCCCAAAATTTTCCCTCCCATTTCATCAACATTTCTCATCACAAGACTCTTGGAACTCAAGATCAAGCTAGGGTTTGCTCTGCTCAAGACACCTCCTTGCACTATTGACCTAAATTAGGGTTTGAGTTTGCACAAGGATATTTTGACCTACAATGCCCAAAGTGACTTTCATACTTCATTTTGGACTCACAAGTTTGTCCATACCAAGTTTCAAGCCTTGATTCAAATTTTTGCCCAGTCAATTGGACAGTTGACCTAGAAATCAGCTTATTGGGAAAAACTCAACTGTGACCAATTGACAGTCAAACCTCATGAATTTTGACCCACACCAACATTATGAACTCATATGAACCATTTGATCAAGTTTGGATCATAATTTCACAAGAAATTTAATCAGATCACCAAAAGGGCAAAATGGTCATTTTTAGGGTTTTGACTGCACAAAGGCAATTTTGACTGTTTGACCTAACCAATGGCAAAACAAGCTCAACCATGGACACAAGGACTCAATGATATTGTCTTGACCCATTCAACAAGTTCAAAAGATCTCAAATGCATAGGATTGACAGATGAATTTTTCAGTCAACTGATCAAAATTTGACTGTACATTGAAAAGTCAAACTTTGACTTTTTGGTCAAAATCAAGTGCCAAGAATCATTTTTCATCAAGACATGTCAAATTATGAAACTTGTTCATCAAGAAACCCAAAATTGCAAATTAGGGTTTAAAATGGAAAATTTTCATAACTTAGAAATTTTCTAAGTTATAAAATTTTCTTATTTTTTCCTAACTTTCCTCCACATTTTCACCAAGATGCAAATGGATTCAATCAAAACTTACAACATGAAAGTTATAGTCCATCACAAATTCTAAAACTTTGATTCACAAAGTTTTCTCAAAAGAATTTTGGATCTCAAGTTATGATTTTTGGAACAAGGGTACCTAAAACTTTTAACTTAGAGAAATTTTGCCCTAGTTTAGGCAGGATTTTGACCCATCTTCTTGGCAATTTTTCACATAGTTCCACTTGGAGTCTTAAGTTGAATTTCAAAGATGGATTATATTACATGTTACAAGCTTTCCAAATTGTCCAAGAAATCCTCAAACACCTTTGTGGTTAGGGAGAATCGAATGCTTGAAGTTGGCAAAAACTCACTTTGTAACCATGGCCAATACATGTTCATACCAAGTTGCAAATCTGACCAAACTAGCATAGTACATAATTACAGGTCTCTAAAACCTTCAAAACTCAAAAATTGAATGCAAATACATTTGTAAGAGGCATTGTTCTGATCAAGGGAACATTGTACATTGAATAATTCCATTTTGGGCATAAAGATCACACTTCCATTTTCATAAAGCATAACTTTTGCAAAGTTGTCTTTCTTGAGCTTTGAACTTCTCTCTTTGCAGCAAACAAGTTCCACAAACTTAGGAAAAGGTACAAGAAGTTTGTGCATGCTTGGAGATAGCATGTACAGGCCTATCTCATTTCACTTCAAACTTTGCTTTCAAAACAAGTCAAATGGACAAAAGCTCATAACACACACACATCTGATATATTAAACTCAAGCCAAGTTTTCAAACAGGTTTCTAATATCCTTGCAATCCAGAAGCACAAGCCTTAGACCTCTCAAACCTCCTCATACTCAAAAACCACATTTTCTTGCAAAATAGGGCAAGTTCTGCAAATCACAAGCCACAATCAAATCCCCTAGTGCATTTTGTCCAAAATCACTTCAAACACATTCTAAAGAATATACCTAAGCTGTCCAGACCATTCACAAGTTGCTGTAACTCCATTTACACACATCACCATTTTTTTTGGAAGCTTTGCAAGTTGAGTTTTGTAGCACGATTCAGGCCACTTCAAAACAAACTAAGCATTGGGATAGGTTCAAGGGACATCAAGCAAGCTCAAAAGAACCTCAAGCCTCATTAAAAGTTGTTGCATTGTCTAGCTCAAACTCAACTGAAACAAGTATTTCATGAACTTCTATCTCTCTATTTAGGAACATTTAGACTTAGGTTTATGAATGAAAGATGTTGTATTCATTGCCCTGAAACCATACATGTGCTTAGTTTTCATTTATATTAATCGCGCTAGGAGAATTTCATCCATGAACTTTATGAAAAAACTAGGTTAGAAATTAGGGCCAGAGAAATTCTCTCTGGTCTTTGAGAGTTAGCTTAAGTTTTTTATATTGTTAGATTCGTTGTTTGATGCTCTACAAGTTTCATGTTTTGAGTTTTGTCAAAAGATCACAAATACAGGAGATACAAGTTTGTGTAGCAAGCGCGCATTTTTCAAATTTCTGTTGGACAGAGGAAGAAGATGAAGTAGCTGGGCTGGGCCTGGCTACTTCCTGCTTTTGACACCCCCTTTTCAGTTTCATACCCCCCTGGCCCATTTCTTTGTATATTTGTTATTTTTGCATTTTAATTTCATTTCTGGATTTATTATTTTATTTTCAAATATAAAAAATGCCTAAAAAATATTATCATAAATTTTTACATTTATTTGGTATTTATTTTAGTTATTTCCAACATTAAAATGTTTAAATAGTTTATATTATTTTGTTAAAACTTAAAAGTAATGTAAAAAATACTTTTATTTTCATTTATTATTTTTATTCACATTTGAAAATATTTTCTTGAAATATATACATTTTTGTAAATAATTTTTTTTTCATACTTAATATATTTAATAATATATATATATATATATATATATATATATATATATATATATATATATATATATATATATATATATATATATATATATATATATATATATATATATATATATATATATATATATATATATATATATATATATATATATATATATATATATATATATATATATATATATATATATATATATATATATATATATATATATATATATATATATATATATATATATATACTATGTTTTATTAAATAATTAGAATAAGAAAAACACAAAATAAATACATTTTTATTTTTATTATTATTTATACTAAAAAATACCTTTTTTTGAATATATTTCATTTTTATACATATTAATATTTTTTGTACATAAAAAATACATTATATTCATTTTCTTAAGAAATTAGGGTTTTTTGCCCTAAAAACAAATGAAATTAATCTTTATTTATTTCTTTATACCTTTTGCATTAAAAATACTTTTTGCATACATGAATAAATAAAAACCTTTTTTTTTGCATAATACATTTTGTCTAATATTTATTTATTGTATTGTATTTAAATATTGTACATTTAAATATTATGCCTTGCAAATTCAATTTGGTTGTAATAATTTAGGGTTTTATATTTCTTGTCAAATAATCCCATATTCAAATTTGTACCCCCCTCCCTATATCATGTTGTAATAGTGTAGAATTTAAATTCCCGCACCTTTAAGCTTTCAATTATGTCATGATTAGAAAATTAGGATTTGTATATCAAAATTAAAACCAACAAATAGTTTGACCTAATTAAAGACAAAAATGCATGAAAAAACAAACACAATGCACACTAGCACCCCTAGGGTTACAATCCACTCGTTGCCTTCTAAAATGGGCTATGGTATGCATGTCAAGTACTTTGGCAAAACAAAAACAAAACAAAAGATCATAGTCCCTCGATGACGCTATCTGAGTTGCGTAAACAAAAATGATCAAGTCCCTCAAGAAAATTGCCAAAAATACTTGACACAATTGCTATCATGGTCTATACAATGACCCGTATCTGTCCCGTTTAACATCCTAACATAAGTTTGTTCACCAAATACAATGGTGAAACAACACTGTTAAAAGGGTTAAAAACATAGGAAAGATCTTTGAGTGAAATAGGGTAGATATCTTTTAGTTACTTGATCAAAGCTTGCAAAAAAACATCCTTGCTATCTTCAAAACACACTTCACCACACAATTTCAAAACACTACTTTCAAACATTGAAAACTTTCAAAAGACAAAAACACCTTTGTATACATTCAAACAAGAATCATTACAAAGGTTTCCACAACGATGGCCTCTTTTCAAAACATCTTTCAAAATCACACACAAAGCACCATTTCAAACAATTGAAGAGCACCATTTCAAACAATTGAAAAGCAAAGCAAGTGATCTAAACAAGTAACTAAGAGCCCATGTATAATCATGGATAGAAAGGGTGCTAATACCTTCCCTTTCTATAATCTACTCCCCAAACCCAAGAAAACATCTCAAAGGTCTTTCCTGTGATTTTTGACCTTTCCTTAGGATAAAATAAAAAGTCGGTGGCGACTCTTGCTAAACCAAAACATTTGCAAACACAAACGCAAAACCTCAAGTCAGTTCTCCCACCGTATCACAGAACTAACGACTCTGCTGGGGAAGCTTAATAAATGGGGTAACCTTAGGGCTTAGATCACCCTTTGCATGATTATATTGTTTGCTTTGATTGCTTTACATTTGGTTCTCTTGTTTGGGCTTGAAATCCTCTACCTGGATTTGGGAAACATTCATAGGTAAATAGAAATACATTAGGGAAACTGTGTGGGGTATACCGACATGGTTGAAGCAATAGCTATATTAGTGCGACATGTTTGTGAGTATCGGTAGCCTTTGAGTCAATCAAAGAGAATACGGGGCCACTGAGTGATGTCATAAAGCACTAATGAACTCTTAGCACCTTACTTGACCATCTTGGCCTTTTATTAGGGGTAGTGAGATGACCGGCTTTAGTGCAGTTCGAAGTTGGTAGATACTCGATACTACACTCATTGAGGGTTGTTTTCTTGGAATATTTTGGTCGCTAGTTAAGTGGCTAAACCAAAACAATGAACATAGAAAACAATCCAGTGATATTGAGCTCCTTAGAACCCGGTTACTATTTATAGGACAGGTTTGAGCCAACTAAACTCAAGAGGGTATTTACCTATGAAACCTTATGCAAGCCTGAAACTAGGGTTTTGTGTGACTTGCTTGTACATGTGTTTGTGCATACATCATGGACATCATAAAGCATCATATGCATTCACTAACCATTTCAAGGGTTTGGATCATCATCTTTGTTCTTGTTTTGTAGGTCATGGAATCTCTTCGCAGGAAAACAATTCAAGTCAACCTTGTGAGAATCCCTCCTCAACTCAAGGAGCTTACATCCAGGATTCCAGAGAATTCTCTCTTCAGTGAAAGACATGGTAGACTTCTCAACTTGGTCAACTCCAACATTGAAGAAGACATGGTGAAAGTTCTCTTCCAGTTCTTTTACCCCCTAAACCATTGTTTCACATTTCCTGACTACCAACTAATACATACTTTGGAGGAATTTTCTCAACTCCTGAGAATTCCTATTCTTCATCAACTACCCTACAAAGGTACGGAAAAAGAACCAAAGCCTAAAGATGTTGCTCAAGCATTACACTTGCAACCATCTGAAATCAAGGGACATTGGGAAACCAGAAGTGGTGTCAAGGGATTCTTGGAAAAGTTTCTGTTTGAGAAGGCACAAGACTGCTGGAATTCTCTTGATCTACAAGCCTTTGAATAGATTGTGGCACTCCTTATCTATGGGTTGGTCGTGTTCCCAAACCCTGATCAACTTATAGATGTGAATGCTGTCAAGATTTTCATATCCCGGAATCCTGTACCTACATTGCTTGGGGACATCCTACACTCATTTTACACACGAACAATGAGGAAAAGAGGTGTTCTCATGTGTTGTACTCCTCTCCTAGCAAGGTGGTTTATTTCTCACCTTCCACAATCAGTTTTGAAGAATGAGCAGGGTTTAAGGTGGTCACAATGATTGATGACCCTCACACATTCGGATATATATTGGTGTTCTCGGTCCAGAGAAAATGTCATCATCATTGATCGTCTGTAAGAATTCCCTAATGTCCCACTACTTGGCATTAGGGGAGGCATTACCTATAACCCCTGTTTAGCTCTAAGACAGTTTGGATATGCTCAGAGGGATGGCCCTCATGACATGCTGATTCCTGACCTAGTTTTTGACTTCGACAACGATGCGCAAGGACTTCAACAAAGGTTCATCAGAGCTTGGAGGATGCCCAACAAAGTGGATAGTAAGACACTGGGGCACAAGAATTCCATCCCCCTTGAGCCTTACCTCAAGTGGGTACGAACCCGCGCCCATAATCTTTTGATGCCATACCCTCACATTCTCCCCCTTGATCAAAGAGCCTGTTATGGAAGGAAAGGTTCCATACACCCTCCTACATCCCGACATGCCAACATCATGGGAAGAAATGCAAAAGAGTTGGATCCAACTCAAGGAATAACGGAATACTTTTGAAGCCAGCTTCTATGCCAGTGAGAAGAAGGTTTTGGAGCTTACCCTCCGACTTCACGAGGAGAAAAATCTCAACACTTACATCGCACCAAAAAGGATGCGCAATGTCTTTTTACATTAAGAATTTTGTAATATTTTGTCCATGGGGCACTTATGTACTAACAATTTCTTCTTAATATGACGTGTGTTCCTTTTTGTTTGCAAAAATTTAAATTTCTAAATCCTTGAATGCATTACATGAATAACATACCATTCATCATATGCATAAACAGGTCTTTACACCAGGTTTCCTTATCTTTCTGCTGTTTATTTCAGCAAGATGGATTTAGAGCAGATGGTTAAGGATCTGCAAGCACAAAATTCTCAATTCTAGCAAATCCTCATGACCTTAGCAAAGGGTCAAGAGGACCTCAAAGCACTGTTGGAGAAAAATAAAGAGAAAAATAAGAAAAGGCCCGGAGTATCCACTTTTGGAAGAAGGTTTGAAAGCAATGCTAGAAAAGTTCCCGAGTTCCCCTCAACGTCTGATGAAGGGGCTGGTAAAGGAAAAGGAGCTGCGGGACCTTCTGAATCTGAAGTTGAAGAAGAGGAAGAGGAAGAAGACAAAGACTACTCCGAACAGCAATATCCCCCGGCGGATGATAAATATAAAAATCTTGAGGATAGATTGGCAGCCATGGAGTTGCAAAGGGTACATGGTTTAGATTTTGAAGAACTAGGGTTGGTCGCTGGGATCATCATTCCTCCCAAGTTCAAAGTACCAACGTTTGCTAAGTATGACGGTATGTCCTGCCCAAAGATGCATCTGAGATCCTATGTCAGAAAGATCCAACCCCACTCATCTGATAAAGACCTCTGGGTACACTTTTTCCAAGATAGTTTGTCAGGAACACAATTGGACTGGTTTTATCAACTTGAAAGGTCTGAGGTTCATAACTGGAAAGACTTAGCTGCTGCTTTTTACCATCAATACAATACAATGCTGATTTAGCACCCACTCGTACTCAGATATAAAGTATTGGGATGGCTTCCAATGAAGGATTTAAAGAGTATGCCCAGAAGTGGCGTGATCTGGCTGGAAGGGTGCAACCACCATTGTCAGATAGAGAGCTGGTTGACATGTTTCTAGGGACCCTGTCTGGCCCTTTCTTCAATCATTTAATTAGGAGTTCCTCCGCGGGATTTACCGAATTAATCTTGACCGACGAAAGGGTCAAGGCCGACATTAAAATTGGTAAGATTCAGAAAGATACCTCCGCGTCCACTGCTGTCAAGAAAACCTTCCCGGTTAAGAATGAAGCCTCTACTGTTTATTCTCAGAAAAGTCAAGGAAGAACCGGGCGCCGACCAACTGTAGGGGCTGTGATGATTCAAAACTCTTCAAATGATCAACCTCGCAGCAATCAGTCAAGACCTAATCAACAACGGGTAGAAAGGCCACAATAGAAGTTTACCCGAATCAACATGACGCCAACTCAAGTACTCCCTCATTTGTTAAAACTGAATTTTCCCGGTTTGAAGGAAGCGCCAAAGAACCCTAATACCTCCTCTCCATACTACCACTCCAATGCCAAGTGTGCTTACCACTCTGACGGTGCAGGGCACGATACCAACAACTGTTGGGCGCTTAAGAACAAAATCCAAGACCTGATTGATGCCAAGGAAGTAGAATTTAATGCTCCTGAGAAGCCCAATATGATTTCTTCCCCAATGCCCAAGCACGGTCATAATGTTCATGCCGTTATGGAAGACCTTCATGTTACCGATATTGCTGACCTTTTGACTCCGTTACTAGTGATTAAAGAGAATTTGATGAGAGCTGGGATATTCCCAGGCTGCGGAAAAGATTGCTACTTTTGTTTAAACATACAAGCTGATTGCCCAATGTTGAAATCAGGTATCTAACGCCTGATGGATACCCAAGAGATACTCTTCCAAAAGACCCCTGTTGATACCTTCACTCCTGTTACTCCTGCTACTTTTGCTACTTCAACCAATGATATTGCAATAATAACCATTTCCGATGATCCTCCCAAGGCTTGCAAAAGGCCTGTCAAGATTACACCTGATCCTGAATTTGTACCATTAAAAATCACCATGCCGGGGCATGTCCCGTATCAATCTAGCAAAACGATACCATGGAACTACAGAGGAGAAATCTTCTATCATGGTATCAAACAGATTGAAGCAGTCCAAGAGAATTCTGAAGAAGATACCCCTGATATAGGGAACATTGTGGGTACAAGCAAGATAACTCGTAGCGACCAGATTTTTTCTCCGGAGATTGCTCCCCCTCGAGCAGTTTTCAGACCCTCGAAAGCTTTTGCGCCTGTTAAGCCATCCGTGCAAGACCCGATAATTGAAGAATTGGATACTCCTGAAGTAAGATCATCTATTGATAATACCGATAAGGGTAAGGGGATACTAGAAGCGCCTGTCAGGACGAAGGCTCATACTGTGGTTATCCCCGAAACCACCCAGAAAGAAATGGAGGAAATCTTGAAAATAATCAAAAGGAGCGATTTTGACGTCGTGGAACAGCTAGGGCAGACCCCTTCTAAAATATCCATGTTGGCTCTTCTACTCTGCTCTGAGGCCCATGCTAAGGCCTTAATCAAATTTCTAAAGACGGCACATGTGCCCCAAGAAACTTCGGCTGACCAGTTTCAGGAGTGTGTGGCCAGTCTTACTACTGATAATGGTCTTGGCTTTTCCGATGCTGATTTGACTCCCAAGGGAAGGAAACACAACGATGCGCTACATGTATCAGTTGAATGCAGGGGAACCACCCTCGCCCATGTCTTAGTTGATACTGGTTCTTCCTTGAATGTGCTACCGAAGAAAGCGTTAGACTGTTTGGACTGCAAAGGATTGACCCTCAAACTCAGTAACATCGTTGTTAGGGCCTTTGATGGGTCCAAAAGAATGGTTCATGGAGAGGTTGACATTCCTATCAAAGTAGGCACAAATGTTTTCAACTCCACCTTTTATGTGATGAACATCCGTCCTTCATATTCGTGTTTGTTAGGAAGACCGTGGATCCATTATGCTGGGGCAGTTACCTCCTCTTTACACCAGATGCTGAAATATTCTGTTAAGGGTAAGATTATAACGGTGTATGGCGAGGAAGAGTACATGATAAGTCACCTCAAATCCTTCCGCTATGTGGAGTTGGATGGCGAGTTCATCGAAACGCCTTTCCAACATTTTGAGGAAGTGTCTCCTGAGGTTGCAATTGCAAAGACAATGGTTGAGGTGCCTATCGTTCCTAAGCATGTATCTAGTATGGCATCTCTCAAGGACACAGAGGCGGTAATCAAAGAAGGAAAGAGCACAGTGTGGGGGCAACTGCCTGATTTTCCCCATAAGACAGACAAGTTTGGATTAGGGTTTACTGCTGCAGGACAGAAGGCTATGCATCGCTCCAAGACTGGAGGACCACCCGTCAAAATTACCTACCATGGAATCAATGCTGTTGAAGATGAAGATAAAGATAACAACTTTGAGGATTGGATCTTTCCAACCGTTGAAGGGGGTTTGAGCAACTGGGAAGCAAATGATTTTATTCCCATCACCTTCATCAACCAGTAAATTTATCTTTGAACAATTTCTTATTTTGGTCTGTAATAACTAAACAATTCGTACACTATTTACACCTTATGCCTTGCCCGGGGCATATAGGTCCATTTGTAAGGGCTTGATTTTATTCATTATCATATGCCATGTTTTAATGAATCATTGGACGTTTTCATAAACTGTTGTGTTCATTTTCTTTCTTTTTGCATCTTGTTTTGTTTAAGGATGGCTATCCCTTACACACACCCACACTCACAAATGCAGGTACCCATCCACTCCGGATTCCATGGGTGACTATTCTGCTTTAGCCTTCGGTAACTCTGAAGGTTTGGTCAATCATGCTGAGTACGAAGTTGACGAAGACTGTGAAGTGCCGGGAGAGTTAGCCAGACTTTTGCAACAAGAAGAGAGGGCTATTCTGCCTCATGAAGAGTTGCTAGAAACCATCAACTTGGGAACAGAGGAAGACAAGAAAGAGGTAAAAGTGGGTGCCAACCTGGAACCAAGTGTCAAAGAGCGTCTAGTGCAATTATTGAACGAATATGTTGAAATATTCTCCTGGTCTTATGAAGACATGCCAGGGTTAGACACAGATATTGTGGTTCATCGTCTCCCTACAAGAGGAGACTGTCCACCGGTCAAGAAAAAGGTCCGCCGAATGAGGCCCGACATGTCTGAGAAGATCAAAGCTGAGGTAATAAAGAAATTCGATGCTGGCTTTCTGGCTGTTACTTCCTATCCACAATGGGTTGCTAAAATTATGCCCGTGCCTAAGAAGGACGGCAAAGTCAGAATGTGTGTGGACTATCGGGACTTAAACAGGGCTAGCCCTAAGGATGATTTTCCACTGCCACATATCGACATCTTGGTTGACAACACAGCTCAACACAAGGTATTTTCCTTCATGGATGGATTCTCGGGATACAACCAGATCAAAATGGCCCCCGAGGACATGGAGAAAACTACTTTTGTCACGCAATGGGGTACCTTCTGCTACAAAGTGATGCCATTCAGACTGAAGAATGCAGGGGCAACCTATCAACGCGCCATGGTAGCTTTGTATCATGATATGATATATCATGAGATCGAAGTTTACGTAGACGACATGATAGCTCGATCACAGACAGAAGAAGAACACCTTGATCATTTGCAAAAGCTGTTTGCTAGGTTGAAGGAGTATAAACTCAGACTGAACCCAAGCAAGTGCACTTTTGGAGTTAGGTTTGGTAAACTTTTGGGATTTATTGTCAGCAACAAAGGCATTGAGGTTGATCCAGCTAAAGTAAAGGCTATACAAGAAATGCCTTCCCCCCGCACTGAAAAGGAGGTTAGAGGATTCTTGGGACGCTTAAACTATATTGCGAGGTTCATCTCTCACCTGACATCTACCTGTGAGCCAATCTTCAAGCTGCTGAAGAAAGATCAGGTAGTTGAATGGAACAATGATTTTCAAGTTGCTTTTGATAAGATCAAGGAGTATTTATTGGAACCTCCTATTTTGATGCCACTCGTCGAAGGAAGGTCGTTAATCATGTATCTGACTGTTTTGGATAACTCAATGGGGGTGCGTACTGGGCCAACATGACGAGTCTGGCCGAAAAGAGCATGCCATTTATTACCTTAGAAAAAAGTTTACCGACTGTGAGACTCGCTACTCACTGCTCGAGAAAACTTGCTGCGCTTTGGTATGGGCTGCTCGCCGGCTAAGGCAGTATATGTTGACTCATACCACTTTGCTGATTTCCAAAATGGATTCGATCAAGTATATCTTCGAGAAGCCCGCTTTATCTGGAAGAATCGCTAGATGGCAGATGATCCTGACTGAGTATGACATCCAGTATACTACCCAAAAAGCTATAAAGGGGAGTGTACTAGCGGACCATCTAGCTCATCAAGCCGTCGAAGATTACCAATCTATGAGATTCGACTTCCCTGATGAGGACATCATGACATTGGACAACATTGAAGGTAACGGATCGTATGACGGACCTGAACAAGGATCCCGATGAACCCTGTACTTTGATGGTGCTTCAAATGCACTTGGCAACGGTATTGGTGGGATACTCATTTCTCCTGAAGGTTGCCATACACCCTTCACTGCCCGACTTTACTTCAGCTGTACCAACAACATGGCTGAGTATGAAGCTTGCATCTTTGGTCTCAAGGCTACTATTGACTTGGGAATCAAATCTTTGGTCGTATTTGGGGACTCGGCTTGGGTTATCAGTCAATTCAAAGGAGAGTTGGACACCAAACATCCTAATCTTATCCCATACAAAGAACATGTCTTGACATTGTTGCCTCATTTCGAGCAGATTACCTTCGAGCATTTCCCGCGAGAAGAAAATCAGTTAGCCGATGCTCTGGCTACAATGTCTTCCATGTTTAAACTCAACTGGGATAACGAGGCTCCCCAAATTACCATCGAGCGAATGGATGAACCTGCGCACTGTCACGAGATTAACACCAAAGAAATAGTGGAACAACCCTGGTTTCATGAAATCAAAAGGTATCTCCAGACTCGAGAATACCCTGAAGGAGCTTCTGTCAATGACAAAAAGTTCTTAAGGAGATTTGCTGCCAAGTTCTTCCTAAGCAATGGCATCCTTTATAAGCGCAACCATGATTGTGTTCTACTTTGTTGTATGGACAAGGTTGAAGCAGAGTTGATCATGACCGAGATACATAGTGACACATTTGTCACCCACTTGAGCGGACATACGATGGCTAAGAAGATTCTAAGGGCAGGCTACTACTGGTCTACTATGGAAGCTGATTGTCATCAACATTCTCGTACTTGCCACAAATGCCAAGTCTACGTCGACAAGGTACATATTCCTCTTGTTCCTCTCAACATTCTGACAGCTCCTTGGCCATTCGCAATGTGGGGCATTGACATGACTGGAGAGATCAAGCCCACGGCATCCAATGGACATCACTTCATCCTGGTGGCTATTGATTACTTCACCAAATGGGTCGAAGCAGCTTCCTTTGCCTCTGTTACAAAGAATGTGGTTGCCCGCTTCATCAAGCAGAACCTCATATGCTGGTATGGTATCCCCGATAGGATCATCACAGACAACGGTACAAATTTGAACAACACTATGATCACCTCTCTATGCGAACAGTTCAAGATTTCTCATCACAATTCATCTCCCTACCGGCCGAAGATGAACAGTGCTGTTGAAGCCGCGAACAAAAATATCAAGAAGATCATTCAAAAGATGACAGTCACCTATAAGGACTAGCATGAGATGTTACCGTTTTCTCTATATGGATATCGTACCACGACACATACTTTAACAGGGGCAACTCCCTTTTCGTTGGTATATGGCATGGAAGCTGTTCTACCCATGGAAGTTCAGATTCCTTCCTTGAGGATTATGAAGGATGCCGGTTTGAGTGAAGACGGTTGGATTCAGACCCGGCTTGACCAACTTAATTTGATCGACGAGAAGCGACTTACTGCTGTTTGTCATGGTCAGACGTATCAAAAACGGATGATCAAGGCTTTCAACAAGAAAGTCAGGCGTCAGGTATATCAAGTCGGAGATCTTGTAATCAAACGGATCATCTTGCCGCAAAGTGATCCCAGGGGCAACTGGACTCCTACTTACGAAGGACCATTTGTGATCAAGAGCATCTTTTCTGGTGGGGCAATGATCCTGACCACCATGGACGGCAACGACCTGCCGCACCCTGCGAACGCAGACATAGTCAAAAGATACTACGCATAAAATGACCCGACAAGTTGAAAACCCGAAAGGGCGACTTGGGCAAAAATGGGTATCCCGGTGAATCGAAAACCCGAAAGGGCGGTTCAGGCAAAAATTAGGGATAAGACAAAAAAATCTGTACACCCGACAAGTGGAAAACCCGAAAGGGCGACTTGGGCAAAAAAGGGCTTCCTGGTGGATCGAAAACCCGAAAGGGCGGTCTAGGCAAAAGTTAGGGAATTAAAGCGTATGACTATGTCTCGTCGGATCACTTTAAGAACAATATCTTCACCAACAAGCTCCAAGCTTCTGATCAATCCAGTCATCGGCAGACGAAGCAGCGAATGGACAAGATACTCAAAGTTGTGAAGGCTATAGCAGAATGGGAATCCCATGGAATTGTTACACATAGCCATCTTTTCTTTTGTATAAAATTTTTCAATTTTTACGACAACATTCTCTTACTAGGATGTCTGTCTCCTTTGTACAAAGATACTCACAAAAGTTAATACAAAGATAATTCAAAATGCAGAAATTTGCTTGCCTTTCTTTCTTTTTTACACTTATGTTTTTATTTGAAAACGTCCAAAGTTTTGTTAAATAGGCATATGCATTTGAATATAATCAGTGCTTATAAATAAAACGAATTTGAGAAAGGATAATTAATGATAGGTTGAAGGTGTAGGAAGATATCCTTGTGCTATTTCAGAAGAAATCCCTTACAATACATCATTCAGATCCTCACCAAAGCTAAAAATTTGGAGTATGTGTCCCCAGCGGAGTTAAACTTCAAGATCCCCAGCGGAGCCCGAAAACCCTGAAATACCTATCCCCAGCGGAGCCAGAATATTCTAAACCTTATTCCCTAGAGAAGTCAAATTTCCAACTATCAACCCCCGGTAGGAACTGTTCAACTTCCCCCAATTTCCCCAGCAGGCTATCTTAAAAGTCTGAAAACCAAGCAGATAACAGTTAACTTCTTGGCTTATCCCCAACTAGGATGATTCAGCAGTAGTTTGGCATACAACCCAAAGCTCCTGATTTCACCGGCCGAGTAAACATTCTCCCCACCGAGTTATCTCCCAGCAAGATCGAAGATTCTCGGTCTCATTTCTCCAAGTAGAAGCCTCCCAGGTTTTAATTCCCCAGTAGAGATTTTCAGAGTTTTCCCTATTTCACAGGAAAGTCATGAAGGATCCTCATTCCCTGCAGAAGTTGTCAAAGGCATTGTTAATCCCCCAAAATTGCCGAGGATTTTCAATCTCCAGCAGTGGTCCCAGTATTTCTCCTTCTCAAACAATCAAAGATCTTTGATCCCCAAGCAGTCAACAAGGATTTCTCATCTTCAACAATCAAAGATTCTTTTGAATCCTCAGCATTGGTCAAGGATTTATTTTCCTCAGCAAGACAACCACTCAGCTTACATGCCCATCCATTACATTCATATATCATAAACATTGATGAAACATAGTTCATTGCATCATACATATCATACAACATAACTTTGTGTTTTAGCTAACATTTTACCCTTTTCAGGATAAGATTAGAAGGCTATCATTAATAATTATTCAGATACAGTATGGATACACCCCAGACACGGCGGTCATTCTATTACTCATTCCGAACTTCAAGTCAAAATACAGTATGGATACACCCCAGACACGACGGTCATTCTACTACTCATTCAGACTTCAGCAATCCGATATAGACTAGATACGCTCCAGACACGGCAGCCATTCTATCTCTCATTCAGATTCAACTATCAACTACAAGTTCAGATACGCTCCAGACACGGATGCCATTCTGGCCCTTACACCAGAAGTTTGATTCTCCCTAGTGCAGTCGCCGCGGAAGTCATTCTGTCACTTATTCAGATCCCAGTTACAGTCTCAGATACACTCCAAACACGAAAGTCATTCTGCTACTCATACAGATATCAACTTCAGATACAATACAGATATACTCCAGACACGACAGTCATTCTGATATTCATTCAAAGTTCAAATACAGTTACAGCTCAGATACGCTCCAGATACGGACGCCATTCTTTTGCTCATACAGACTCAATCTCCATATATAGTTCAAATGCATTCCAGACGCGGATACTATTCTGATGCTCATTCTTCTGACCTACAACATTGCAATTCAACAAACATTCTTGGATGGCATCTTTAAGCCCATCTCTAGAAAGATTCTACCATCTCCAAAAGGCATCTTTAAGCCCATTCCCTCAACAATATTTTGACGAGTGCAAATTTACGGGCACTCTAGTGTCCAATCCTCTTTTACCTTCGAGTCGCGAAAGACAAACTTGCCAATCTAACTCTTCAGGTCCAAGAAGATTGAACAGGGGCAACTGTTGTACCCCAAAATTTTCCCTCCCATTTCATCAACATTTCTCATCACAAGACTCTTGGAACTCAAGATCAAGCTAGGGTTTGCTCTGCTCAAGACACCTCCTTGCACTGTTGACCTAAATTAGGGTTTGAGTTTGCACAGGGATATTTTGACCTACAATGCCCAAAGTTACTTTCATACTTTATGTTGGACTCACAAGTTTGTCCATACCAAGTTTCAAGCCTTGATTCAAATTTTTGCCCAATCAATTGGACAGTTGACCTAGAAATCAACTGTATTGGGAAAAAGTCAACTGTGGCCAATTGACAGTCAAACCTCATGAATTTTGACCCACATCAACATTATGAACTCATATGAACTATTTGATCAAGTTTGGATCACAATTCCACAAGAAATTTGATCAGATCACCAAAAGGGCAAAATGGTCATTTTTAGGGTTTTGACTGCACAAAGGCAATTTTTGATTGTTTGACCTAACCAATGGAAAAACAAGCTCAACCATGGACACAAGGACTCAATGACATTGTCTTGACCCATTCAACAAGTTCAAAAGATCTCAAATGCATAGGATTGACAGATGAATTTTTCAGTCAATTGATCAAAATTTGACTGTACACTGAAAAGTTAAACTTTGACTTTTTGGTCAAAATCAAGTGCCAAGAATAATTTTTTATCAAGACATGTCAAATTATGAAACTTGTTCATCAAGAAACCCAAAATTGCAAATTAGGGTTTAAAATGGAAAATTTTCATAACTTAGAAATTTTCTAAGTTATAAAATTTTCTTATTTTTTCCTAACTTTCCCCCACATTTTCACCAAGATGAAAATGGATTCAATCAAAACTAACAACATGAAAGTTATAGTCCATCACAAAGTATACAACTTTGATTCACAAAGTTTTCTCAAAAGAAGCTTGGATCTCAAGTTATGAATTTTGGAACAAGGGTACCTAAAACTTTTAACTTCGAGAAATTTTGCCCTAGTTTAGGAAGGATATTGATCCGTCTTCTTGGCCATTTTTCACATAGTTCCATTTATAGTCTTAAGTTTCATTTAAAATATGGATTATAGTAAATGTTACAAGCTTTCCAAATTGTCCAAGAACTCCTCAAACACCTTTGTGGTTAGGGAGAATCGAATGCTTGAAATTGGCAAAAACTCACTTTGTAACCATGGCCAATACATGTTCATACCAAGTTGCAAATCTGACCAAACTAGCTTAGTACATAATTACAGGTCTCTAAACCCTTTAACACTCAAAAATTGAATGCAAATACATTGGTTAGAGGCATTGTTCTGATCAAGGGAGCATTGTACATTGAATAATTCCATTTTGGGCATAAAGATCACACTTCCATTTTCATAAAGCATAACTTTTGCAAAGTTGTCTTTCTTGAGCTTTGAACTTCTCTCTTTGCAGCAAACAAGTTCCACAAACTTAGGCAAAGGTACAAGAAGTTGGTGCATGCTTGGAGATAGCATGTACAGGCCTATCTCATTTCACTTCAAACTTTGCTTTCAAAACAAGTCAAATGGCCAAAAGCTCATAACACACACATCTGATATATTGAACTCAAGCCAAGTTTTCAAACATGTTTCTAACATCCTTGCAAGCCAGAAGCACGAGCCTTAGATCTCTCAAACCTCCTCATACTCAAAAACCACATTTTCTTGCAAAACAGGGCCAGTTATGTAAATCACAAGCCACAATCAAATCCCCTCGTGCGTTTTGTCCAAAATCACTTCAAACACATTCTAAACAATATACCTAAGTTGTCCAGACCATTCACAAGTTATTGTAACTCCATTTACACACATCACCATTTTTGTTTGGAAGCTTTGCAGGTTGAGTTCTGTAGCACGATTCAGGCCACTTCAAAACAAACTAAGCATTAGGATAGGTTCAAGGGACATCAAGCAAGCTCAAAAGAACCTCAGGCCTCATTGAAAGTTGCTGCATTGTCCAGCTCGAACTCAACTAAAACAGGTATTTCATGAACTTCTATCTCTCTATTTAGGAACATTTAGACTTAAGTTTGTGAATGAAAGATGTTGTAGTCATTGCCCTGAAACCATACATGTGCTTAGTTTTCATTTATATTAATCGTGCTAGGAGAATTTAATCCATGAACTTTCTGAAAAAACTAGGTTAGAAATTAGGGCCAGAGAAATTCTCTCTGGTCTTTGAGAGTTAGCTTAAGTTTTTTATATGGTTAGATTCGTTGTTTGATACTCTACAAGTTTCATGTTTTGAGTTTTGTCAAAAGATCACAAATACAGGAGATACAAGTTTGTGTAGCAAGCGCACGTTTTTCAAATTTCTGTTGGACAGAGGAAGAAGATGAAGTAGTTGGGCTGGGCCTGGCTACTTCCTGCTTTTGACACCCCCTTTTCAGTTTCATACCCACCTGGCCCATTTCTTTGTATATTTGTTATTTTTGCATTTTAATTTCATTTCTGGCTTTATTATTTTATTTTCAAATATAAAAAATGCCTAAAAAATATTTTCATAAATTTTTACATTTATTTGGTATTTATTTTAGTTATTTCCAACAGTAAAATGTTTAAATAGTTTATGTTATTTTGTTAAAACTTAAAAGTAATGTAAAAAATACTTTTATTTTCATTTATTATTTTTATTCACATTTGAAAATATTTTCTTGAAATATATACATTTTTGTAAATATTTTATTTTATTTTATTTTAATACATATATACTATGTTTTATTAAATAATTAGAATAAAAAAAAACACAAAATAAATACATTTTTATTTTTATTATTATTTATACTAAAAAATACCTTTTTTTGAATATATTTCATTTTTATACATATTAATATTTTTTGTACATAAAAAATACATTATATTCATTTTCTTAAGAAATTATGGTTTTTTGCCCTAAAAACAAATGAAATTAATCTTTATTTATTTCTTTATACCTTTTGCATTAAAAATACTTTTTGCATACATGAATAAATAAAAACCTTTTTATTTGCATAATACATTTGGTATAATATTTATTTATTGTATTTTATTTAAATATTGTACATTTAAATATTATGCCTTGCAAATTCAATTTGGTTGTAATAATTTAGGATTTTATATTTCTTGTCAAATAATCTCCTATTCAAATTTGTACCCCCTCCCTATATCATGTTGTAATAGTGTAGAATTTAAATTCTCGCACCTTTAAGCTTTCAATTGTGCCATGATTAGAGAATTAGGGTTTGTATGCCAAAATCAAAACCAACAAATAGTTTGACCTAATCAAAGACAAAAATGCATGAAAAAACAAACACAATGCACACTTGCACCCCTAGGGTTACAATCCACTCGTTGCCTTCAAAAATGGGCCATGGTATGCATGTCAAGTACTTTGGCAAAACAAAAACAAAACAAAAGATCATAGTCCCTCGATGACGCTATCTGAGTTGCCTAAACAAAAATGATTAAGTCCCTCAAGAAAATTGCCAAAAATACTTGACACAATTGCTATCATGGTCTATATGATGACTCGCGCCTGTCCCGTTTAACATCCTAACACAAGTTTGTTCACCAAATACAATGGTGAAACAACACTGTTAAAAGGGTTAAAAACATAGGAAAGATCTTTGAGTAAAATAGGGTAGATAGCTTTTAGTTACTTGATCAAAGCTTGCAAAAAAACATCCTTGCTATCTTCAAAACACACTTCACCATACAATTTCAAAACCCTACTTTCAAACATTGAAAACTTTCAAAAGACAAAAACACCTTTGTATACATTCAAACAAGAATCATTACAAAGGTTGCCACAACGATGGCCTCTTTTCAAAACATCTTTCAAAATCACACACAAAGCACCATTTCAAACAATTGAAGAGCATCATTTCAAACAATTGAAATGCAAAGCAAGTGATCTAAACAAGTAACTAAGAGCCCATGGATAACCATGGATAGAAAGGGTGCCAATACCTTCCCTTTCTATAATCTACTCCCCGAACCCAAGAAAACATCTCAAAGGTCTTTCCCGTGCTTTTTAACCTTTCCTTACGATAAAATAAAAAGTCGATGGCGACTCTTGCTAAACCGAAACATTTGCAAACACAAACGCAAAACCTCAAGTCAATTCTCCCGCTGTATCACAGTTGGAATGATGACTGTCATATTGCTTTCGATAAAATCAAAGAGTATTTGCTAGAACCTCCTATCTTGATGCCACCCGTCGAGGGAAGACCGCTAATCATGTATCTGACCGTCCTAGAGAATTCAATGGGGTGCGTACTGGGCCAACATGACGAGTCTGGCCGAAAAGAGCATGCCATTTATTACCTTAGCAAAAAGTTTACCGACTGTGAGTCCCGATACTCACTACTCGAGAAAACTTGATACGCTTTGGTATGGGCTGCTCACCGGATAAGGCAGTATATGTTGACTCATACCACTTTGCTAATATCTAAGATGGATCCGATCAAGTACATCTTTGAGAAGCCTGCTCTATCTGGAAGAATAGCTATATGGCAGATGATCCTAACGGAATACGACATACAGTACACGACCCAAAAATCTATAAAGGGGAGTGTGCTAGCTGACCATCTGGCTCATCAAGCTGTCGAAGATTACCAATCCATGAGGTTTGACTTCCCTGACGTGGATATCATGACATTGGACAACATTGAAGAGATCAGACCATATGACGGACCTGAACAAGGATCCCGAAGAACCCTGTACTTTGATGGGGCCTCCAATGCGCTTGGTAACGGTATCAGTGTTGTGCTTATATCTCCAGAAGGGTGCCATACTCCTTTCACCGCCAGACTTTGCTTCAACTATACGAACAACATGGCAGAGTATGAAGCTTGCATCTTTGGACTCAAGGCTGCCATAGACTTGGGAATCAAATCTTTGATTGTGTTTGGGGACTCAGCTTTGGTCATCAGTCAGATCAAAGGAGAGTGGGATACTAAGCATCCAAACCTCATCCCTTTCAAAGAACATGTCTTGACATTGTTACCACATTTCGAGCAGATTACCTTCGAGCACTTCCCGCGTGAAGAAAATCAGCTAGCAGATGCTCTAGCTACAATGTCATCCATGTTTAAACTTAACTGGGATAATGAGGCTCCCAAAATTACCATTGAATGGATGGACGAACCTGCACATTGTCACGAGATTAACACCGATGAAATAGTGGACCAGCTGTGGTTTCATGAAGTCAAAAGGTATCTCGAGGCGCAAGAATACCCTGAAGGAGCTTCAGTCAATGACAAAAAGTTCTTAAGGAGATTCTCAGTGAAGTTCTTCCTAAGCAATGGTATCCTGTATAAGGGCAATCATGATTCTGTTCTGCTCCGTTGTATGGACAAAGCTGAAGCTGAAAAGATCATGGCTGAATTGCATGAGGGTACCTTTGGCATTCACTCTAGCAGGCATACGATGGAAAAGAAGATTCTACGGGCAGGCTATTACTAGTCTACCGTGGAAGCTGACTGTTATCAACACTCCCGGACTTTCCATAAATGTCAAATCTATGCAGACAAGGTACACGTACCTCCGGTTCCTCTAAATGTCTTAACAGCTCCTTGGTCATTCGCTATGTGGGGAATCGACATGATTGGAGAGATCAAGCCTACAGCATCTAATGGACACCACTTCATTCTGGTGGCCATTGACTACTTCACCAAGTGGGTCGAAGAAGCCTACTTCGCATCTGTTACTAAGAATGTTGTTACCCGCTTCATCAAGCAGAATCTTATTTGCCTGTATGGTTCCCTGAAAGGATTATCATTGACAACGGCACAAACCTTAACAATACTATGATCACCGCCTTGTGTGAGCAGTTCAAGATTCAACATCACAATTCATCTCCCTATCGGCCAAAGATGAACGGTGTTGTCAAAGCTGCAAACAAAAATATCAAGAAGATCATACAAAAGATGACAGTCACCTACAAGGACTGGCATGAAATGTTACTGTTTGCTCTCCATGGGTATCGTACCACGACACGCACATCAACTAGGGCAACACCTTATACTTTGGTGTATGGCATGGAAGCTGTCTTTCCTATCGAGGTTCAGATTCCCTCTTTGAGAATCATGAAGGATGCTGGTTTGAGTGAAGACGATTGGATTCAGATCCGACTTGATCAACTGAATTTAATTGACAAGAAAAGACTTACTGCTATTTTCCATGGTCAGACGTATCAAAAACGGATGATCAAGGCTTTCAACTAGAAAGTCAGACACAGACATATCAAGTCGGAGATCTAGTGATCAAGTGCATTATTTTGCCACAAAGTGATCCTAGGGGCAAATGGACTCCAACCTACGAAGGACCATTTGTAATCAAGAACATATTTTCTGGTGGGGCGATGATCTTAACCACCATGGACGGCGACGACCTGCCGCACCCTACGAACACAGACATAGTCAAAAGATACTACGCATAAATGACCCGCTAGGTTGACACACCTAGGCAAAAAAAGGGCATCTCGGTGAATCGAAAACCCAAAAGGGCGGTTCAGGAAAAAATTAGGGATAAAACAAAAAAATTTGTACACCCGGCAAGTTGAAAACCCGAAAGGGCGACTTGAGCAAAAAAGGGTTTTCCGGTGGACTGAAAACCCAAAAGGGTGGTCCAGGCAAAAGTTAGGGAATTAAAGCGTATGACTATGTCTCGTCGGATCACTTTAAGGACAATCTCTTCACTGACATACTCTGAGCTTCTGATCAATTCAATCATCTTTGGATGAAGCAACGGCTGGACAAGATATTCGGAGATACGAAGGCTATAGCGGAATGGGAACCCCATGGTATTTTTATACACATAGCTATCTTTCTTTGTATACATTTTTCTTACTTTTATGACATTATCCTCTTACTAGGATGTATGTCTCCTTTGTACAAAACACTTACTCAAAGTTAATACAAAGATATCTCTTTCAAAGTACAAAAACTATCTGTCTTTTTCTTTTACACTTGTGTTTTTATTTGCAAAAACGTCCAATGATTCATTGATGAACATATGCATTTGAACATAATTACTGTTTACAAATAAGCAGGATGGAAAAGAACAATTACTGACATACTGAAAGGATAGGAAAACGTCTTTAGGCTATTCCAGGAGCAATCCCTACAGTACATCATCTAGATCCCCAGCAGAGCTAAAACCTTGAAATACATATCCCCAGCGGAGTTATAATTTGAAATTACAGATTCCCATAAGAGTTTAAACTTCAAACTCCCAATCCCCATCGGAGAAAAACTTTGAGTTACAGATTCCCAGTGGAGATGAAACTTTCTTCCCCAGTCAAGTCAAGATTTCCAACTACCAATCATCAGCGGAGACCATTCAAGTTTCTCCAAACTCCCCAGCAAGTTATCTTGAAGACTGAAAATCAATAAGATAATAGTTAACTTTTGTCTCTCCCCAACCTAGGATAACTTCCCAGTAGAGTGGCATACGACCGAAAACTCCTGAACTTACTCTCTTGCAGTAAGCCTTCTTCCCCATAGAGTTTTTATTCCTCAACAGAATGAAGATTCTGATTCTCAATTCCCCAGTGAAGTCGCCAAAGTTTTCATTGCTCCTCAACAGAATGAAGATTCTCATTCTTAACTCCCCGCAGAAGTCATCAGAGTTTCCTCTATTCCCAGCAGAATAAGGATTCCCATTGCTCAACCCCCAGTAGAAGTCATCAAAGTTCTCTGGATTCTCCAAGCAGATTTCTCAAGCAGTTTGGCATTATTCTAACAACAGATTTTTCCGATACTCCAACTTCAAGACATGAAGGATCCTTATATCCCCGCAGAAGTTGTCAAGATTTTTCTATCCCCAACAGTCACCAAGGATTTCTCATCCTTAGCAATCAAAGATTTTGAATCTCCAGCAACGGTCAAGGATTTATTTTCCCCAACAGCAGTCAAGGATTTTATTATCCCCAACTATTAAGGATTTATTTTCCTCAGCAATACAGCTAATCAGCTTACATGCGCATACATTACATCCATATATCATAAACATTGATAAAACACATTTATTGCATCATGAATTTCATGCAACATAACTTTGTGTTTCAGCTAAAATTTTACCCTTTTCAAGATAATATTAAGAAGCTACCATTAACAGTATACAATCATGATACAGTACAGATACACTCCAGACGCGGAAGTCATTCTGTTTCTCATTCAGATTCAGATTTGAGATACAGTTCAAATACGCTCCAGATACGGATGCCATCCTGATACCTATTCAGATTTCAACTATCAAATATAGATTAGATACGCTCCAGACACGAAAGCCATTATATTTCTCATTCAGATTCAACTATCAATTTCAAGTTCATATACACTCCAGACACAGAAGTCATTCTGTCACTTATTCAGATCCCAGATACAGTTCAGATACACTCCAGACACGGAAGTCATTCTGCTACTCATTCAGATCTCAGCTTCAGACACAGTCCATATACACTCTAGATACGGTTGCTATTCTGTCATTTATTCTGATTTTCCCCAGCTCAGAGACGCTCCAGACACAGATGCTATTCTATTGCTGATTCAGATTCAAATACAGTTACAGCTCGGATACGCTCCAGACACGGACGCCATTCCATTTCTCATACAGACTCAGTCTCCAGATACAGCTCAGATACGTTCCAGATACGGATACCATTCTGATACTCATTCTTTTGACTTACAACTTACAACTCAGCAAACATTCTTGGATGGAATATGCAATCCCATCTCCAACAAGATTCTATCATCCCTCCAAATGGCATCTTTAAGCCCATTCCCTCAACTACGCTTTGACGAGTGCAAATTTACGGGCACTCTAGTGTCCAATCATCTTTTACCTTCGAGTCACGAACGACAAACCTCGCCAATATAACTCTTCAGGTTCAAGAAGGTTGAACAGGGGCAGCTGTTGTACACCAAAATTTTCCCTCTCATTTATCAAGATTTTCCTCACGAAACTTTTTGGATTCAAGACAAGATTAGGGTTTGCTCAGCTCAAGACCTCACCTTGCACTGATAGCCTGAAATTAGGGTTTGAGTTTGCACAAGGATTTTTGGACCATCAATGCTTCATGTGACTTTCATATACCATCTTGGACCCCTAAGATTTCTCATAACAAGTTTCAAGCCTTGAATCACATTTTTGCCCAGTCAATTGGACAGTTGACCTAAAAATCAGCTGTATTGGGGAAAAAGTCAACCATGGCCAATTTACAGTCAAACTTCAAATTTTTGATCCAAATCAACATTCTAGGCTCCTATGTACCATTTGATCAAGTTTGGACCACAACTCCTCAGGAAATTTGATCAGATCATCAAAAGGGCAAAATGGTCAAAATTAGGATTTTGATTGAGAAAGGGCAATTTCTGATTTTTAACCTAGCTAATGACCAATTAGGTTCAAGAATGATTTCAAGGACTCAATAGCATCATCTTGACATAATCACATAGTTCAAAAGATCTCAAATTCATAGGATTGACAGATGAATTTTGCAGTCAACTGATCAAAATTCAATTGTACACTGAAAAGTCAAACTTTGACTTTTTGGTCAAAATCAAGTGCCAAGGGTCATAATTCATCAAGATATATCAAAATGTGAAACTTGTTGATCAAGAAACCTAAAATTGCAAATTAGGGTTTTAATTTGAAATTTTTTATAACTTGGAATTTTTCTAAGTATGAAAAATTTCTTATTTTTGTCCAACTTTTTCACCATGATGCAATTGGATTCAAAGAAAACTTCCAACATGAAATTTGTAGTCCTCCATGAAATCTACAACTTTTATTCACAAAGTTTCCCCAAAAGATGCTTGGATCTCATGTTATGATTTTGTGAATAGGGGTCCATAAACTAAATAACTTAGTGAAATTTTACCCTAGTTTAGGCAGGTTTTTGACCTAACTTCATGGCAACTTTTCACCTAGTTCCAAGAGGTATCTCAAGTTGAATTTCAAAGATTGATTGTAGAGAATGTTGCAAGCTTTCCAAAATGTCCAAGAACTCTCCAAGATCATTTGTGGTTAGGGAGAATCAAAGAAGATAAAATGGCAATTTGTCACTTTTGTGCAAGCCATGTTTACAATGCTTCAAGTTGCAAATCAGTTTCAAGCATGCTTGTACCTTGCATTACAGGTCCTAATCCCTTCTACACTACATAATTAAATGCAAACTCAATGGATAATGGCTTTGTTTTGACTTTTGAAATATTGCACAATGAATTAATCCAAAAATGGCATAAAGTTCACAATATTACTTTGATAAAGCAAGCCTTTTTGCAACTTTACATTTCTTGAGCCATGGACCTGATCTTTGGTTGCAAGCAAGATCCACAAACATCAGGAAAAGTATATCAACCCTATGCAGTCCACAAGCTAGCCTGTACAGGCCTTTGGTATAGTCACCTCAAATTTTCTTCAAAAGCAAGCAAATTGGCAAAAGTCAAGAGAACTTGGATATCTGATAAAGAGAAGACTTTGTATCATTCTAAACAACTTCAGAAACATGTTGCAAGCAAATACACGATTTCCTAACATCCCAAACATTCTCAAACACCAAAACCACATTTTTCTGTCCAAACAGGGAATCTTCTGTAGAACCCTTGCCAAATCAATATTGGCTCGTGCGTTTCTCACTTTAAGACTTCAAACACTTTACATACATCCTACCTAAACCATCCAAGACATTGCACTACAACTGTTTGCCCTGTTTCCACCATCACCATTTTCATTTTTGAAGGTTGCAGGTTGACTTCTACAAGGAGTTTCAAGCATCCTCAAGGAAAGCTGAGCATTGGAAAAGCTTGAGGGAACTTCAAGGAAGCTCACACGATCTTCAGGCCTCACTCAAAGTCCCCACATTTCCATATCGAAACTCAGCTGAACAAGGTATTTTTCAAAGTTCTATCTCCTTATTTAGGCATCCTTAGGTCACGATTTGTGAAGCAAAAATGTAATCCTTAACTTGTTGAAGTTGTACATATGCATACTTTCCATTTATATTAACTGAGTAGTGAGAATTTGAAGCTTGAAGTTCATGAAAAAACTAGGTCAGAAATTAGGGGTGATTAAATTCTCCATGATCCTTGAGAGTTAGATTATGTTTTTTATATCACTGGAATCGTGAGATCATGAGCTACATGTTTTGTGTTAGGGGTTTTTGCTTTTGTGCACGTATGTGAGAGTTGCAGGTTTGTACATGGGATGCGCGCGCGAAGCCAAGGACAGGGATGAAGTTGGTGTTCTGGGCCTGGCGCCTTGGGCCTGTTACTTTTCACACCCCCTGTTTCCTATTTGCACCCCCTGACCTATTTTCTTATATTTTTCATATTTTCTTTTCATTTTTATATTTATTGCTTTTATTTATTATTCTGAACATGAAAAAATCTTGAAAAATATTTTCTTTATTTTTTGCATTTTTATTTCATTTTTTTTATTATTTTTTTTTGGCATAAAAATAGTTTATTAGTAATAATATACTTTATTTTCTTAAATAAACTTGTAAATAAAAAAAAAAAACTCAAATATTTTATTTTATTATACATGTTAAATATTTATTTTTCATACATATTTAATTTTTAATATTGGTACATGATATTATTATTATTTTTCTTAAACAAAAAAATGAACAAATAAATATTAGAAAACCTAACTTTCTTTTAAATCAAAAACTAGGGTTTTTCACCCTTCCAAAAATAACAATATAATTTCACTTATTTTCAGGACCTAAATAATTTTATTTTTACATATATAAAATAAATACAAAAAACATTTTGCATCCATACATTTTATTTGCATATTTAAATAATTGTTTATTTATTTATTGTACAATAAATTCAATTGGGTTGTAATAGTGAATTAGGGTTTTATTTTGTGCAAATATCCCCATTCAAAAAACTTGTATCCCCCCTCCCAAAATATTGTTGTAATAGCTTAGATTTACTTTACGCAATTTATCGCATTATATACATGTTTAATAAAAACTAGGGCTTGTATGATAAGACAAAAAACAAATATAAGACCTAATACAAGACAAAAATGCATGTAAAATGACAACACATTGCACACAAGCACCCCTAGGGTTTCATCCACTTTGTTACCTAAAAAATGGTCATGGTATGCATGCTAGGTATCTTGGCAAAACAAAACAAAACAAAAGATCATAGTCCCTCGATGACGCTATTAAAAGGTTGCCTATACAAATGATCTTAGTCCCTCAAAATGCTAAAGATACTTGGAACCATTGCTATCATGGTCATACGATGACCCACGCCCGTCCCATTTAACATTCAAAGATAGGGTTGTTTACCAAAGCAATGGTAAATCAACAATATCAAAGGAATAAAAATGTACAAGAAAGACTTTTGAGTAGGTAGAATGCTTCTAGTTACTCGATCAATTTGCAAACAATCCTTGCTATTTTAAAACAAACACACACACACATTTTCAAAACATTTCCAAACAACTTTCAAACATTGAAACATTTTTCAAAAGACAAACATCTTTGTATACATTCTTACGAACGAGAATCATTACAAAGATTGCCTAAACGATGGCCTCTTTTCAAAATACTTTCAAAACCACACAAAGTACCATTTCAAAAAATTGCAAAAGCAAAGAAAGTGATCTAAACAAGTAACTAAGAGCCCATGGAAAACCATGGATGAAAAGGGTGCTAGTACCTTCCCTTTTCATAATCTACCCCCCGAACTCAAGAAAACATCTTAAAGGTCTTTCCTGTGCTTTTTTACCTTTCCTTTTGGATAAAATAAAAGTCGGTGGCGACTCTTGCTAAATCGAAACATTTGCGAACACAAACGTAAAACCTTAAGTCAGTTCTCTCACCGTATCACACTTGCATATCTGAACACCCAAACGGTACCATGAATCAAAACAGATCACATTGAATGAATGGTTACAAGATCGGAAAAGGGGAAAACAGAAGGATATGAAGAATTTGAAATGAATGTAAAACAATAAAGTGAAAACTGAACCTCGAAAATCGAATGAGAGTCGGTGTCTTGTTCATCATTTATGTTTCAACTCCAACCACCACTAGCCAACGAAAAGGCCCGCCGCTAAGAAATTACAATCGACGAAGATGATGAAAAAATGGGAAATGAAGAAGATGAAGAATCGGGATTTGAGAAAAGAATAGGAATCAGAAAGATTTGGAATATTTCAACCGAAAGATTTGAGAAGGGAATAAGAATCAGAAAGATGAAGAATTGGGATTTGAGAAAAGAATAGGAAAGAATAGGGATTTGAGGAAAAAATTGAACAGCAGCGTGATGATTGTAACCGCCATGAGCATGTAGAGGAAAAAAATAAAAATGGTAGTGGAAGATTGAAATTGAAAGAAATTGAAATAGATTGAAATTGAAATAAATAAATAAATTGAAATAACTTGGAAAAACAAATGAAGTGAGCTCTTAGAAAGCCACATGACAGATTGTGAGCAAACAATTTTTAATTTTCTTATATGATAGATATATATCCAAAAACTAAGAGAAATCATTTGTGGAATTCAATATCTCTTTTTTCCGATTAGCACCCACATTCAATCTATTTGTATTTTATACTTTTTTGTCAAAAAAATCATTGGACGAATCATTAAACCAATAAGGGTACTTAGTTAGTGGTTTATTGGTCTAACCACTAGGTTATTGATAGAACCACATGACTAAACTGAATTAAATTGGATAACTCGATTGAATAAATTAGTCTTTATCAAAGTTTTAAAAAACAGTCGCGGTGACATAAAGATATTTTCGATTTCAGTCTATACAAGTGTTGTGTTGCAAATAACAACTGTCGTGGTGTGAATTAATCACAACACTGCACAATAATAATTAAATTAATATTATTTTCATTATTATCAAATATTTAAAATGAATATCGTGACAAAAATATGAATATAATTTAGTAACTACTATTAATAATATATTTAATAAAGATTTTATCTTTAATCAATTGAAAATAAATGAATTAATAAGTAATAACTACTCATATTTAATTTGTCAAACAAAGCTGACGATAAATTAATTATATTAAGTTCATACCATAAAAAACTACTAATACATTTTAAAGAGTATATGAAAATATTATTGTTTACATCACTAATCACCACGTTGTAGAATGACGAGCAAAATCATAACTTTCACTATCACTTTCATCATTGTTACTTGCACTTTCTTCAAATACATAATAAAAAAATCCAGAGCTTCTTGGTGGCTCAATTTGTTGGTAGTCATATGAAGAATTGGTTGACAACTCATGGTAATTCACAAGAGGTTGACTATAAAATGGTGTGTTTGAATTTGGCATGTATGGTTAATTTCTATGTGGTATGTAACAAGGGATTTGATAGTATGATAGATAACTACCTTGACTACCTTCAAATGGGAAACACAACCAAAATCACCAAATAATTATGATACCCTTGACGAGAAAGAATCATCCAATAGAATCGCTTCCTACCTTCTACTTTTACCTAGTTCAGGAGCACAAGTCACATATATTAACCATCACTCCGCTAAAAAAACAATAGAAAAAATTAGCATTACTTCATAAATTCAAATTAATTATCACAAATTATAAACCATACCTAGTTTCATATGAAGCCAAGCTCTTTGAGTTTGTAAAGTTCCAAATGTCTCTTCTTTATCACGAAAAAGTAATAACTACAATAACATATCATAGAAGTTTCCAAATGAATATTTGTTTATAAAATTTAGTATTAAATTATGAATATATAACATAAATAAATGTTCACCTGATTGATAGCTCTTATTTGATTATAAATGTCCAATTCTAATTTGTTTATCACTTTTGTGGTCCCGTCCATGGTTTCCTTAGCTGAATGACTTCCATGCACCAATCCAAATTGAAATTGAGGATTCAAGAGCATCAATAGATTATAAGAACACTTTTCCATGGCTACAATAGGCTAAAAAGTTCATGATATGCAAGTGATTTATTCCATTTGTCCAACCATCACACATTATAGTCACCCATCTCTCTTTCTAAATTGGCTTTAGCACAACTATATAATCTTGCATTTCCTTATATTCTTTGTTCAAGTATATCTCTGAAATCTCATAAGAAGACGAACATTTAACATTTGGTCCCAACTTTATAGCTTCAGCTAACAAACTATGTAGCCAAGGAGAAATGCTCAACTTCATAGGTAGACATTCATGAATTATCAACCTTCACAATGCCTTTTCCAACTTTTTTCGCGTAGTTTTCATTATTCTTAGGCCTAGTTTTGTTTTATTTGAACTATTACTTCTCTCTAGATCAACATCTACATTTATCATTATCTTAATCAACTAACCTATTGAAACAACTGGGTGAACTGTCAACTGATAATGAAATCAATGAAGTCGTCATCGAACGTTTTTTATTCCACGGGAAGGGAAAGGTAAACATCGAGTAAACCTAAGGAGAGAGAAATCACGGTCAAACGACCGAGAGATCGGGTAAGAGAGACTGTTACGCGAGGGGAAGGTATTAGAAACCCACACGCCCATAGTACTCTATGGTATCCACTCATGTTATTCTAATCTAATGGGTGTGTTCAAAGTCTATGTCTAAGTTTTAAAGTAAAAAGAAAGAAGGAATGCATGCAAAAGAAAAGAGAAAACAATATAGGGAAAATAAAATTGTGCTCATTCGTGCCCTACCCCAATACCTACGTATCCCTTTTAAGGAATTAGAGCAGCCGTAGTTCTGCTTACTTGTTTTGATGGGTTTGTGTTTTTTATTTGAACAATGTTAGACTCAATGATTCCACCGCTGCTCGACCTTTTGGAGACTTACGACCTGTAGTGGAAAGGAACTAACATGCTTTTAGAAGAGAAAAACTGATTGACAAAAAGAAAGAATTAGTTGTTGTTTTTTACCTTGAAAAAAGATTTAGAAGTTTTAGATGTTTTATGCATTTTTCGAGAAAAAGGTTTTTGTTTTAGATGTAGAGGATGTAAAAGAAAAGAAAATATCTAAGGGAGACTATCTAAATCTAATCCCTAATGTTATCATACAATGATTGATCCTAAAGTTGAGTTTTGAAGAGAAATCTCTACCCTATGTTGACATGTATGGATAACAATCCTAATGTCCATCTCAAATCATAATTTATAGATGAATCAAGAAGTCCTAAAGGAGCATAGCAAGGGTCTATCACCTAAAACTATGTCTATCTCGAATCATCATCTATAGATGAATCGAGAGCTCCTAAGGGAATATGTCGAGGGTAAATCATCTCAAAACACGCCCACAAAGATGAAACCAAGTAAGAAAGTCAATAGGCTCAAGAGAGATAGCTCAAGAGAGCATAAAAAATGTGTCATGAGTAGGACACGCTAACTCAAGTCAAATGCCGAACCCAGATACTAAGGATCAAGGTAGGAAAACCAATCAACAATCAAAAGGCTCAAGAGAGCACACCTAGAGAAATCCTATCTAGGCTAGCATACCAAAGAAAGTCTAAAAAAACTATCCTATGGGGAATATATAATGAGAGCGAAGTCATGATCTCAATTTTTAAATTGAGTGACTGATCGATCAATAAGAAATAAAAGAAAGCGATAAAATCCTATAGGAAGCATACAATGAGAGCGAAGTGGTGATCGCAATTTCAAAATTGAGTGACTCATCGATCAACAAGAAATAAAAGAAAGTGATAAAATTTTATAGGGAGCATGCATTTAGAGCGAAGTCGTGATCTCAATCTCTAAATTGAGTGACTCATCGATCAACAACCAAGGAAGAAAGCACAAGCACAACACATATAGCAAATAAAGTGCGGAATTCCTGCTACAGGTCTTTAAACAGCGACTTTGCCACTATGGGGCTCCCAGAACTATCTAGAAAACTGTAAAGAGTGAAAGAAATAAAAAGGAAGCATTAAAATACCAAACGGACAATAATCTGTAGCAAGCAAGCAAGAATGAGAAACCCGAAGAACTTTGACTAAGCTAGCATCATCAAACAAAGCAAGTCAGAAATCAGATGTCCAACATAAGCCTCGAAGCAAATGGTGTGAAAATAAATCACAAAAAATGATGTGTATCGGACACCATATCAAAAAATCATCCTGCATAAAAATACAATTCAGTCAAAAACACAACAAATATGTGTATTCCTCAAGTCACAAGGATTAAAGCATAAACTTGTCCGAATTACATCTTCATCTCGCAAATAAAGTGAAATACGGGCCAAATAGGATACCAAATTCAAGTTTCCCAAATAAAGTGGAACATGAAATAATATCATCATGAGAATCCCTTAGTGTGAGTCCTTGCACAATCAACTCACATGTCAAAAATAACAAGGAAAAACTAAGCCAAGAGAGAAAACACAATGAGAAATGAAACAAAATAAAAAAAAAGGAAATTGTTGTTTTTTAGCCTGGGAACCCGATTACCAGGATTTGGGTAACCGGTTACCCTAACTCACGAATTTGAGAAAAAAGCTACTGACTTGAGGTAATCGGTTACCATATTTGGGTAATCGGTTCCCAAAACTTTGAAGGTTTTGGAAATTTGCTTAAGACTTGGGGTAATCGGTTACCATGATTGAGTGACCGGTTACCACGTAACAATTTTGAAATTTTTTGTGAATGAAATGGATGGTAACCAATTACCATAATCGAGTGACCGGTTAACCTCGTGTCAGAGGCAGCTTTAACAGAATTTTGAGCACTTTTAATGGCTTGGATATTTAATCAAACAAAAAGTCTCCATACATTCAACACCTGATTTTGCATAATTCATGGCTTAGATCTAAATAACACATGCTTGATATAAGATCAACAATTAGGCTTCATGCAACATCAACCATTTGATTTAACCATTAAGTAGTTTCATGAAACAATCACTTAAGTCAAATAAGCACTTTAACTCAATTATCTGATCCCGGATTTACACATGATTGTCAAATCAATTCACAATTCTAGTACTAGATCTAAGTTCTCAAGTCAAAATTCAACCTAGATTCAATTCATGCTTGATCCAAGAAGTGCTTCTCAAATAATCACTTATTTCAAAAATGCTTAATTCAAGAAGACTCACTGACAGAAATGAAGAAGAATATTAGGTATAGAGATTACAACAAATGGATCAAAGATCGGAGAAGAATTACTCTTGACCTTGGCTTTGGATTCTTGATAAAATTGTTGTTGTGTTCTTGATCAAAAGTAGAGAAAACTTTGATTTCATACTTGAGAATTGAGAGAATTGTTAGACTTGCATTTTTGAGGATTGGTGAATTATGAGAGCCTCTTTCTTGAAAATTAAAATTTCAAGATTATATAGTGTGAACGAATTGGGCTTTAGATGTGAAAATTGGATTGGGCCTTGACTTGAAAGTGTAAGTCTGACACGACCATAAAGTGTCACGTCATCACCCGTACGGAATCCTCAAAAAGTTCCAACATGAAAAATGAAGATAATCAAATTTGTGATGCATTTCCAAAAGAACGAGCTCAATCCTATAAATGACGAGGAAGTTATTAATTTTTGAAGTTTCACTGACACTGTGTCAGACAAAAATAATTTCTTGTGCAAAATTTTATTGCATCGCGTGCGAAGAAGACCAAAAACGAAAGCCTTCGAGTTACTGTTTGCCTTTGGCATCTAAAGAGAAATTGTAGTAGATGAAATTTATGAACCAACACCTTTGGGCTTAGCTCAATATAATTAAAATCGAACGAGATGCAAATTTTACTGTATCAAACATTAATACAAATAAATTCCGGTTTAGCACAAACATGTCTTCGGAAACTCAAAGTTCGCGGGTCCTTCCTTAGCGAATCATCTTTTGACTTCCAAAGAAGACACAAGATTACATCGAGATGGAATATTGGAAATCTAAACTGCGCGCATATGAAATTCCAGCCCGGAGTTATGAATTTTCTAATGCACACGAAAACCACGATTCAGCACACTTTTCTTTGTATTTTTCACTGTATAACTTCCAAGGGAACTGCATATTCAAAGACCTTTTTCAAGAATTAAATTTTGGTCCAAACACGGGAGCTGGAGAAGACATCCAGACGTTTGAAATCTTCAAGAATCAACCCAAAACCATTCTCCAAACAGGAGATACGAATTTTTAAACTCAGATCAGTTGAAGTACTGTTTCCAATTCACAGTACTTTAAATTTACCGGAGACACCCAAATCTTTCATAACTCGGCATGCTTTGAAAGATATGAGAGCTCTGATGCGTTGATGAAATGCCTTGATCCCATGTGTATGGATCCAATGATATGCATACATGTATATGCTAATAAGAGTACAAGCCAATTAGAGTTTAAAAAATGAAGAGAGAAAATTGTGGGGTACAACAACTGCCCCTATTCAATCTTCTTTAACCAGGGGGTGAGATTGGCGGACACCTTTCGAACAACCAAAGTGGAAGAGGATTGAATAATTATTAGAACCATAAAATTTGCACTATGAAACCAGTGGGGTTAGGATAAAACTTTTGGTTTTTTTTATCAGAAGATGTATGCCAAGTCAAGTTTAGACATACGAGACAATTATCGGGTATTAAAGAAAAAGATCAACTACATCAGGCTCTATCAGAGATATCAGATATGAAAGAGACCTAATGGAAGGAACTCGATCAAAGAAATCTGAAATGGAAGGGATCTGCCAAATTAATCTCAACCATATATCAAAGATGGAAGAAATATATCAAATTGATCTCAATCGGATGTCAAAGGTGGAAGAAATTTGTCAAATTGATCTCAACTGGATATCAAAGATGGAAGAAATATGTCAAATTGATCTCAACCAGATATCAAAGATTGAAGAAATCTGTCAAATTGATTTCGATCGGATATCAAAGATGGAAGAAATCTGTCAAATCAATCTCAACTAGATATCAAAGGTGGAAGAAATCTGTCAAATCGATCTCAATCAGATATCAAAGATGGAAGAAATCTGTCAAATTGATCTCAACCAGATATCAAAGGTGGAAGAAATATGTCAAATCAATCTCAATCGGATATCAAAGATGGAAGAAATTTGTCAAATTGATCTCAACCAGATATCAACGATAGAAGAAATCTGTCAAATTGATTTCAACCGGATATCAAAGATGGTAGAAATCTGTCAAATTGATTTCGACCAGATATCAAAGATGGAAGAAATATGTCAAATCAATCTCAACCGGATATCAAAGGTGGAAGAAATATGTCAAGTCGATCTCAACTGGATATCAAAATGGAAGAAATCTGTCAAATTGATCTCAACCGGATATCAAGGATGGAAGAAATCTGCCAAATTGATCTCAACCAGATATCAAATAGAGACCTCTTGAATCAAAAGAGAAACTTAAATATTGAAAATAGAATGCTTGTATCAAAGGTGAACTCAAAACAAAAAGGATACTAATTGAGGGTAGGCTTTTGCCAAAATACCGCCACTCTGAAACAGACTTGTCGGGGATAAAGGTACGTATGTCTGGTCAACATTAGACACACAAAAGAAAGGGACCGACCAAAACATACTCTTACAGGGGATATTAACTTAGCTAACAGAAGGAAAACCCGATCAATATAGATAAACCAAAGACAAAGAACCGATTAAGAAAAACCCCTCAGAGGACATCGATCAAAGGTGAACTCGGCAAGAGAAAGAGACCAGCCAAAGGAGACTCTAATAAGGATTGCTAACACTGGTTAGGCTTTAAAAAGGTTGTGAATGCGCAAGAACTACAATATCCCTCATTCCAGATGCGGGACATGATTCTTCAAGAGTAGCAATTATCTGAATAACCACAAACTAAGTATGGATACTCAAATACTTGATAAATAAGAAAGGTTATACTCCGACTCTTACTCGCACTTTAATGGCAAAGCAAACACAGTTAAAATAACCGAAGACTTGCAAGGGAAAGAAGAAACCACAACTTATTGGGGAAATGGAGAATACCAAAGACCCGAATGGTGGTAAAACAAACTAGAATCCACTGGGGGAACAAATAAAATTTACGTGCATAGCAACTTGGTTACTAAAGTTAAACACAATTGGCTTATACTTATGCATGTTTGAATTTTTTTCTTTTCTATTTTGGTAGATGCAATGAAATGATGCATGTTTTAGCGATACATTAGGAACAAACGAAAATAATCAGTTGTTAAGGAGACAATGAACTCCCAAACGATTATCTTCGCACATATGATCTTCTACAAAGAGAAATCAATCTAAACTTCAGTGGGGAATCGCAATTCAGACCCAACAACTTCTGAAGATTGATATCACCGGGTGTTTACCCTATTTATTTTCATTATTACATACACGCATATCATTGGTTATATGATTATGGAATCAAGGTATATTTAGCAAGCTTCGTCAGGTTACAAGTGACGTTTATTTCGCCAATGGATGTTCTCAGAGTATTTTCCGTGCTGAAGATCGGTTCGCCGTTTCGCAATGATTCGGGGTTCAAAGATTACAAAGTCCAACCTGGTGCGTCATATTCAGGTGTTCTTTCAGCAAGATATCCCTGATAAAATATTCTCGAGTTTATGTTCGGATCGAGAGCCAATTCTTTAAAGAAGGTCTCTGAATGTGCGATTTTTTCTCGAAGAAATATGATGAAAAAGTGTTCTAAAAGTGCAGTTTTTACACACTAAAAAATTCATAACTTGAAGACCGTGGCTCGTTTTGAACCCGTTCCGGTGTCAAAAATTCCGTCTTGATGTCATCTACGTTTTCATCTCTCACAGCTAGAAGCCAGTTTCAATCAGAAGGTCTTCAAAAATGCGTATTTATCAAGTATTTTCGTACATAAAATTTATGACAGAAGTTTATTTGTGTCATGTTCAGAAAATCATAACTTGGTCGATTTTCATCGTATTGAGCTGGTTCCGGCGCCAAAATTTCACAAATCGAGTTGCTTACGAGAAATGATCTTTTTCCCTCGATGTTGCCTACGAATATATGATGACAGTCCCTTCGAACTGCTAAGGCATCCCTATATGTTGCCTTCTATGACCATGACGATGACCTGTGCATGTCCCTCATACATCCAACAATAGGGCTACCTACTCACTAATAGTAGGATGACACTGTCTAAAGCTTAGGAGGAAAATAACGACCTTTTCGAGTATAAGTAGATAAGTTCTTAGATGCTTGCTCAAAATAACTTTTTGCAGCTACAAAAAAATATTTCAAAACACTTTCAAAAACATTCGCCTTGTCAACATTCTTGAGGACTGCTACAAGAGTTATCACAAAGCGAATAGTCGCACTAATGCATTTTCAAAATAATTTTCAAAACACACAAAACACAAACAATTTTCAAAACATGAGCTAGCATCTAAGAGCCCGTAGATGACTACGGATGGAAAGGGTGCTAACACCTTCCCTTTTTCATAATCTACCCCCCTTACTCAGAAAACTCTCGAAAGGTATTTTTTCTGTTCTTGTAACACCCCGTTTTAATTAATATTATTTAAATTATTATTTTATAAAAATGACCGATTAATATTTATTTTGGTAAATCGATAATTATTTAGTAGGTAGTTCAGTCCGGTATGTGATTAATTGGGTTTATTCGGTTTACCGGAAATAATTATTTTTATAAGATAATATCGTATTTTGGTGAGTATATATTAATATGTGTGTTAATTGATTAATTGGTGATAATTGAATTATATTAGTATTTATTGAATCATATTAAGTTAGTTTATATAATAATGTTATATATGTATCAGTATCTTAGTTTCATATATATATATATATATATATATATATATATATATATATATATATATATATATATATATATATATATATATATATATATATATATATATATATATATATAAAAGTTAATGTTATATAATGATAGGTTAGTTTTATAAAGTAAGTATGATGTATATATTAAGATAAGTTTGTATTATTTATTATATAATATAAGTAGTAGTAGTTAGAGAGAGATATAGAGAAAAAAAACCAGAAAGAGAGAAAAGTGAGAAGGTGGAGTAACAGAAGAGGAAAATAGAGTAAAAGTTAGGGTTGAAGAAAAGGAGAAAAGTTCTGGAAAATCAACCGAAAAAACTCATTCTGGAGACTAATTGGTAATTTTTATTGCATTTGATTTCGGTTTAAGAAATTAGATTATTGTTGACCGTTAGAAAAAATATAATTTCCCTGTTATATGAAAATGGCAATGGAGAAGAAGGGGGGGGGGGGGGGGGGGCTACGTTAACTTTTTTTCCCCTCTGTATAACCTGTAATATATATATATATATATATTATAATTAATAGTGTGATTAATTATATAACCGGTTACGGTTTATCGATGAAACTTGATATTTTGCTTTCGATCGGAGATTAATCAAATCGTAGATGTGTGGTAGATTTGAAATGTGTTATGAAATGTTGATTCCGGAAATAACATTGTTCAGTTTATAAATATTATGTTATATTAATAATTTAATTAATATATTAATATATATTATAATTAACAGTGTAATTAATTAATATAACCGGTTACGATTGTGATACGGTGGGAGAACTGACTTGGGATTTTGCGTTTGTTTTCGCAAATGTTTCGGTTTAGCAAGAGTCGCCACCGACTTTTTATTTTATCCTAAGGAAAGGTCAAAAAGCACAGGAAAGACCTTTGAGATGTTTTCTTGGGTTCGGGGAGTAGATTATAGAAAGGGAAGGTATTAGCACCCTTTCTATCCATGGTTATCCATGGGCTCTTAGTTACTTGCTTAGATCACTTGCCTTTGCTTTTTCAATTGTTTGAAATGGTGCTTTGTGTGTGTGGTTTTGAAAATATTTTGAAAAAGATGTCTTGTCTAGGCAAGCTTTGTAACAATTCTTGTTTGAATATTTTACAAAGGTGTGTGTCTTTTTGAAAAGATGTTTCAATGTTTTTTGAAAGTTTGTTTTGAAGTTTGTGTTGTGATGTGTGTTTTGAAAATGGCAAGGATTGTTTTGCAAGATTGATCAAGTAACCAAGAGCAATCTACCCTAAATTTCTCAAAGAGCTTTCTCATGTTTTAACCCTTTTAACAGTGTTGTTTCACCATTGTATTTGGTGAACAACCTTGTGTTAGGATGTTAACGGGACGGGCGCGGGTCATCGTATAGACCATGAATGCAATAGTGTCAAGTGTCTTTGGCAATTTTCTTGAGGGACTATGATCATTTTGTTTAGGCAACTCCAATAGCGTCATCGAGGAACTATGGTCATTTTGTTTGTTTTTATTTTGTTTTGTTTTGCCAAAGTACTTGACATGCAAACATGGTCCATTTTTGAAGGCAACAAGTGGAGTAACCCTAAGGGTGCAAGTGTGCATTGTGTTTGTTTTTCATGCATGTTTATCTTGAATTAGGTCAAGCTATTTGTTGATTGATTTTTGCATACAAACCCTAAGTCTAAACATGACATAATTGAAAACTTTTAAATGCGGAAATTTAAATGCTAAGCTATTACAACAATGATTATGGGGATGGGGATACAAGTTTGAATTTGAGGGATATTTGACAAGGAAATAAAACCTAAATTATTACAACCATATCGAATATACAAATGTTTAATATTTAAATAAATACAATGTAAATAAATATCAAAATGCAATGTATTATGCAAAAAAGATTTTTTATGTATGTAAAAGATTTTCATGTTTGAAGTATAAACAAAATGAAAAAAGTCATATTTTTGATTATTTTTTGTTGTTTAGGGCAAAACCCTAATTTTTGAATAAATAGTACTTATTTATTAATTATGTACAAGATATTATTAATTTATACAAAAAATAATAAAAAGAAGTATATTGTTAAAAAAAGTATTTTTGATGTCAAATATTAAATGAAAAAATAAAATGTACTATTTTTCGTATTTTTGCCCTAAATATTTAATAAAATATGTACAAGTATATATTATATATATTTAATATGCTAAATATGTACAAAAAAAATAAAATATTAATTATTTACAAAAAAATGTATATTTTAGAAAATGTTTTCAAAATGTAAATAAAAAATAATAACTAAAAAAAAAATATTTTTGTATTATTTTTTAGGGTTTTAAATAAAAAGGTTTTATATTATTTACATACATATGTTAAATAAAACAAATAAATGCCAAATAAATGTAAAAAAGTGTGGAAAAATATTTTTAATGTTTTTTTATGTTTGAATAAAAATATTAAGTCAGAATCAAAAAGAAAAATGCAAAAATAACAAATATTTCACATAATGGGCCAGGGGGGCGCAAAATGAAAAAAGGGGTGCAAAAAGTAAGTTGACTCAGGCCCAACCCAAGTCAACTTTGTCTTCAACCTCCAGTAACCTTTGAACAACAAAAACGCGCGTTTCCTTGCTTCATTCAAACTCCCGATTCCTTGATTTTTAGCCAAAACTCAGAACACAAATAATGTAGAGCATCAAGTCACGATTCCAAATATGTAAAAAACTTGACCAAACTCTAAGAAACCAGGGAGAATTTCTTCATCCCTAATTTCTGACTTAATTTTTCTTCAATGTTCATGGCTAAAATTCTCACAGCATGCTTAATATAAATGAAAAGTAATCACATGTATGGCTTCAGGGCTATGAGTAGAGCATGTTTCATTCACAAACCTAAGTCTAACTCTTCCTAGATTGAGAGATAGAAGTTCATGGTTTTACCTGTTTCAGCTTGACTTGAACAGAGCAATGTAGCAACCTTCAATGGAGTTTGAGCTTTGGTTGAGCTTGCCTGAAGTCCAAGGATGCTTCCCAAATACCTAGCTTTCTTGGAAACCACCTGTATCGTGCTGTAGAAGTTCACCTGCACAACTTGAAAGTGAAAATGGCAAACGTGGTTAGGGGTGTTACAGGTTGAGTTCAAGGTTTGGGATAGTCTCAGTGGATCATATGGAAGGTGTTTGAAAGGTTTTTAGCCAAAGTGCACGAGGGGATTGAGTTGTGGACCTCAATCTGTAGCAGGTACCCTGTTTTGCAGCAAAACCGTGATTTGGTGAATGGGAAGGTATGAGGGATGGAAGGGTCGTGCCTTAGGTCAGTTTTGATGTATGGAATATGAGAACAAAGTTTGCTTAAGCTCTAGTTTGCAGGAAGTGAGAGTTGGTTCAGTTTGCAAGGTTTCTTCTATGTGAAGCAAAGAAAGTGTGTTGATGTTATAGACATGTCCAAGCCCCTCAAGCATGCTGCAGCATTTGCTCTTGGTAACACAAATTTATGGATTTGATTTTGCCTCTAAGATCTGGCCCCCATGTCCAAGGATTTTGAATTTGACATAAAGTGATACTTTATCAAAATGGCAAATGTGCTTTTTCCAATTAAGGGTTAATTTTGCATGTATTGTCCAAATGAACAAAATAAACCCTCAAATCAATGGTTATGCATTAAATTAAGGTGTGTGAAACTGGTTTTGAGGCCTGCAAGCTAGCATTGTACAAGCTGATTTGAAAATGCAAGTTGTTATGAGCAAGCTTTGGCCATGAACAAAAGTGAGTTTTGGCCAACTTTGCAAATTCGATTCTCTCTAACCACAAGGGTGTTTGATGAGTTTTTAGACAATTTGGAAAGCTTGGAATGTGTACTACAATCCATCTTTGTAATGCAAATTGAAACTCCAAGTGGAACCATGTGAAAAATGGCCAAGAAGTTGGAAAAAAATCCTGCCTAGAATAGGTCAAAATTTGTCTAAGTTAAAAATGTTTTGCACCCTTGTTCCAAAAATCATAACTTGAGATACAAGCTTCCTTTGAGAAAACTTTGTGAATCAAAGTTGTAGATTTTGCAATGGACTACAACTTTCATGTTTCAAGTTTTTTTTGAATCCATTTTCATCTTGGTGAAAAAATGGGACAAAGTTAGAAAAAAATAAGGAAGTTTCATAACTTAGAAAAATTCTAAGTTATGAATTTTTCTCATTTTAAACCCTAATTTGCAATTTTGGGTTTCTTGATGAACAAGTTTCATAATTTGTCATGTCTTGATTAAAAATGAATCTCGACACTTGATTTTGACCAAAAAGTCAAAGTTTGACTTTTCAGTATACAGTCAAATTTTGATTAGTTGACTGAAAAATTCATCTGTCAATCCTATGCATTTGAGATCTTTTGAACTTGTTGAATGGGTTAAGACAATTCCATTGAGTCCTCGAGTCCATATATGAGCTTGGTTTGCCATTGGTTAGGTCAAACAGTCAAAAATTGCCTTTGTGCAGTCAAAACCCTAAAAATGACCATTTTGCCCTTTTGGTGATCTGATCAAATTTCTTGTGGAATTGTAATCCCAACTTGATCAAATGGTTCATATGAGTTCATTATGTTGATGTGGGTCAAAATTCATGAGGTTTGACTGTCAATTGGCCACAATTGACTTTTTCCCCCATACAACTGATTTCTAGGTCAAATGTCCAATTGACTGGGCAAAGATTGGAATCAAGGCTTGAAACTTGGTATGGATAAACTTGTGAGTCCAACATGAAGCATGAAAGTAACTTTGGGAATTTTAGGTCAAAACAACCCTGTGCAAACTCAAACCCTAATTTGGGTCAACAGTGCAAGGAGGGGTCTTGAGCAGAGCAAACCCTAACTTGATCTTGAGCTCCAAGAGCCTTGTGGTGAGAAAATGTTGATGAAATGAGAGGGAAAATTTTGGGGTACAACAAAGATTAATTGGTAAATCTTAATATTTTGAGTACGACCGGAGATGAATTAAATTTTAGATATGTTGAATATTCGAGATATTTGGTTAATTGTCGATTCCCGAAATGATGTGTTTGGTTTATGAATATTTTGGTGTTGTGTGACAATTGTTGAAAATGAAATAAATGATATTGTTGTGCAATGTTGTGAGATTAATGCATAGGGTTGAATTATGGTGATGTATGCTTGTAATTGAGATAGAGGGATGTCTTGATTTGCATATTGTTGTTGATTGAATTGCACATTGCATCATAAGTCGTGTCAAGAGACAATGTCTGTTAGTCTCGTGGAGGCTAGTGGCTCGTCCCAAACTCAGAGTGGGGGTTTAAAAGCTTAGGGAATGGGCTTTTGTGATTATCTGTCTGAGGGATAGACATCGGCAAGTCCGAAGGATAATAGATGATTGGTACCACATGCATGAGTCGTGTCGTTGTATCGAGTCGCACGTACACGTTTTATTGAGTTTATGTGTTGTTGAATATTATGCATTATGTGCTAATTGGTAAATGAAATAAATTTTGTTTGTTTTCTTTGAGTTGTTGAATATGAGAATTTGATTAAATGAATATCTTATGTAGTTTATGTAAGAGTTGGAAAAAGAGTAAGATTCCTATATTTAATGCCTTTCATTTGCTTTAAATTACATACTTTATGTTTGTTGGAATTCTTACCCTTCTGTTGGAAAATGCTTACTTCGGAATTGTTCAGGTACCGAAGATGGTAGTGCGAGGCACTAGATTAGCGGATGCTTTTGGATTGTAATCCGTTTTATTTTGGTTTATCGAGTCGATGCTCTGGTTGTAACACTTGGGGGTTAGGTGTTTGCATTTGAACTCGTATATTTTGTATATGGATTATACTTGTATATAATCCATTGTTTTGATTATATGTTTATGTATGTATATTATGACTTGATAACATGTTTGGTGTATGAATCGTATGGCTTAATGCCTTGAATTTTATATTTTGATTACTCCTTTGGAGATGAAGTTATTATGATTCTGTTGCGTTTGAACAAAAAAGAAAGTATATGCCATGAATGTATTATGTGATTAAATGATTAAAGTGACGAATATGTCATGTCCGGTTTTCTTGAATATGTGAATTGATGTTGTGACACTCCTTCCGTGCAAATTTTATTTTCTCTGATTTTAATTATATCGTTAATTCAGGGTTTATTAGAAAGGGTGTTACAATAGTGGTATCAGAGCATTGTCGGTCAGTTGTCAGGTCTTAATGTTACTAATCCCATTGTATTTGATTGTGTATCTGACGCGATCAATACTTTTATGTTGTTCAGAAGAAGATGGTAGTTGGGAGGAATGATAATGCACTTGCTGAGGCATTACGATTTCTCGCCGGATCCTTGAATCAGAGGCCGCAAGCTAATCTGGTGCCACGTGATGGAGCTGATGATGCTTTCCGTGCTCTTGGAAAGTTTCAGAAAAACAACCCGCATACTTTCAAAGGAGAGCATGCGCCCGAAGAAGCTCAAGAGTGGTTGAAGGCCATTGAAAATATTTTCCGAGTGATGAATTGCACCGATGCTCAGAAAGTGCAATTCGGAACTCACATGCTTGTAAAGGAAGCGGAAGATTGATGGATTAACACAAGTCATAGGTTCGATGAAGAGAACACCGTGGTTACATGGGCAATGTTCCGAGATACTTTCTTGGAGAATTACTTCCCCGAGGATGTCTGTGGTAAGAAAGAGGTGGAGTTCTTGGAGTTGAAACAAGGGGGTGGTAACATTGAGGAGTATGCCGCCAAATTCCAAGAATTGATCAAGTATTGTCCCCACTATAATACGGTGAATTCCGAGAGATTTAAATGCTTGAAGTTTGTGAACGGCTTAAGGCCGGATGTGAAGAGAGCAATCGGGTACCAACAAATTACCCGCTTTTCTGAATTGGTGAACAAAAGTCGTATCTATGACGAGGATAATCGTGATAGTAGTGCTTACTACAAGTGTTTAAGTGACAAGAGAGGCAAGAGGAAAATGCGTCCTAAGCCTTATGATGGAAAGGGGAAGCAACCGATGAATGTGGGCAAGAGTCCAAGTGGGAGAGTTACTACTCTAGTGAAGTGCTATAGATGTGGGAAAGAGGGACACCGTGCTATGGAGTGTCGCCAAGATGAGCCGACATGTTTCAAGTGTGGAAAGATTGGTCACCGATCTAACGAGTGCAGGTTGGGTGCTAGTATGACTTGCTATAACTGTGGCGAGCAAGGGCACATTAGTACAAAGTGCACGAAGCCAAAGAATGATCGAGGAAAAGTGATTGCATTGTCTGGTGCCGAGACTTCGGCGGATGAGAGGTTGATCAAAGGTACTTGCTTTATCCTTAATGTACCTTTGATTGCTATTGTTGATACGGGTGCTACGCATTCATTCATTTCATTGGATTGTGCTACTAGTTTAGGTCTTGTGTTATCTAATTTGGGTATAAGTATGGATATAGATACGTCTGCAATGGGTTCGGTTTCTACTTCAGTCATTTGTTTGAAGTGTCCTTTGTGTATGTGTGGTAGAGATTTAGAAGTGGATCTCGTATGTCTTCCTTTGATTCAGATTGATGTCATTCTGGGTATGGACTGGTTGAGGGCAAACCACGTCTATATCAATTGGTTTGCTAAAGCGGTTCTTTTTCTCGAGTCCGAGAAAGAAGGTGTTGCGTTCTTGTCTACTCAACAGATGAAGATGTGTGTTAGAGATGGGGCTGAATTATTTGTGTTGATGGAGAGCATGAATCTTGGTGATAGTGGAGTGAGAAAGGATGTTCCTGTTGTTTGTGATTTTCCAGAGGTGTTTCCGGAAGAGATTACTGATTTACCTCCAGAACGTAAAGTGGAGTTTTCTATTGATTTAGTTCCTGGTACTAGTCCTGTTTCGATGGCTCCGTATCGGATGTCACCATCAGAATTGGTTGAACTAAAGAGCCAACTTGAAGAGTTACTTGATAAGAAGTTCATTCGTCTGAGTGTTTCTCCGTGGGGTGCACCAGTGTTATTAGTAAAGAAGAAAGAAGGAACAATGAGACTTTGTATGGATTATCGGCAGTTGAACAAAGTTACTATCAAGAACAAGTATCATTTACCTAGAATTGATGATTTGATGGACCAGTTGGTAGGAGCTTGTGTGTTCAGTAAGATTGACTTGAGTTATGGTTATCACCAAATTCGTTTGAAAGCTAGTGACATTCAAAAGACGGTGTTTAGGACGAGGTATGGACACTGTGAGTATTCGGTGATGCCTTTTGGTGTTACGAACGCACCTGGTGTGTTTATGGAGTACATGAACAGAATCTTTCATGAGTTCCTTGATAAGTTTGTGGTGGTCTTTATTGATGACATTCTTATTTATTCGAAGAATGAGAAAGATCATGCCGAGCACTTAGGAATTGTGTTGTCGATTCTGAAAGAGAATCAATTGTTTACTAAACTTTCTAAGTGTGAGTTCTGGTTGGAGCAAGTGAGTTTTCTTGGACATGTGATATCTCGTGGAGGTATTATCGTGGATCCATCTAAGATTGAAGCTGTGTCAGAATGGGAATCTCCTAGGTCTGTTTTTGAGATTCGAAGTTTTCTTGGTTTGACCGGTTATTAGCGTAAGTTCATTGAAGGTTTTTCCAATCTAGCTTTACCTTTGAAACAATTGACGAGAAATGGGCAAGCGTTTGTATGGACTACTCAGTGTGAAGGTAGCTTTCAAGAGCTTAAGAGAAGGTTGACTACTACTCCTGTTTTGATTTTACCTAATCCATCTGAACCGTTTATAGTGTATTGCGATGCTTCACTGATGGGGTTAGGTGGTGTGTTGATGCAAGGTGGACAAGTGGTGGCCTATGCTTCAAGGCAACTTAAAGTGCATGAGATGAAGCATCTGACTCATGACTTAGAGTTAGCAGCTGTGGTGTTTGTGTTGAAGATTTGGAGACATTACTTGTTTGGATCTAGATTCGACGTTTTCAGTGATCATAAGAGCTTGAAATATTTGTGTGATCAGGAAGAGTTGAGTATGAGGCAGAGGAGGTGGTTGGAGTTCCTACAAGATTATGAATTTAGTTTGAATTACCATCCTGGTAAGGCGAACGTGGTTGCCGATGCATTGAGTACAAAATCATTGCATATGTCTATGCTAATGGTTAAAGAGTGGGAATTACTTGAACAGTTTCGCGACTTGAGTTTGGTTTGTGAAGAAACTTACTTTGGTTTGAAACTTGGTATGTTGAAGATTACAAGTGGAATATTGGATGAGATAAGAGAAGGACAAAAAGAGGACTTGGTTTTGGTTTACAAATTGACTTTAGTTAACCAAGGTTAAGGAGGAGAGTTTAGAATTGATGAGAACGGTATGTTGAGATATCGTGATAGAGTTTGTGTTCCCGATATGGGAGATGTGAAAAAGAGGATCCTTGAGGAAGGAAACCTAAGTGGGTTGAGCATTCATCCCGGTGCCACAAAGATGTATCAAGATTTGGGAAAGTTGTTTTGGTGGCCGAGTATGAAAAAGGAAATTGCGGAATTTGTGTATTCGTGTTTGGTATGTCAAAAGTCCAAGATAGAACATCAAAAGCCTTCCGGTTTGTTACAACCTTTGTCTATACCAGAATGGAAGTGGGACAGTGTCTCGATGAATTTTGTTTTGGGTTTGCCGAGGACCCCGAGTAACTATGAAGCCATTTAGGTTATAGTGGATAGATTGACAAAATCTGCTCACTTTATTCCAATTAGAATGGATTACTCGATGGAGAAGCTTGGGAAGTTGTATATGGAGAAGATTGTATGTTTACATGGTATTCCGACGTGCATTGTTTCGGATAGAGACCCACGGTTCACATCTAGATTTTAGGAAGGTTTGCAACGAGCTTTGGGTACTAAGTTACGTTTGAGTTCTGCTTATCATCCACAGACGGATGATCAAACAGAGAGAACCATTCAATCACTCGAAGATCTTTTGCGTGCTTGTGTGTTAGAACAAGGAGGTTCTTGGGAAAGTTACTTGCCTTTGATTGAGTTTACCTATAACAATAGTTTTCATTCTAGCATAGGTATGGCTCCTTTTGAAGCGTCGTATGGAAGGCGTTGTCGAACACCTTTATGTTGGTACGAGTCGAGAGAAAGTGCGGTGGTTGGACCAGAAATTGTGCAACAAGCTACGTATAAGATTAAGTTGATTAGAGAGAAGATGCAAATTTCCCAAAGTCGCCAAAAGAGCTACCATGATAAGAGGAGGAAGCCTCTTGAGTTCAAGAAGGATGACCATGTGTTTTTGAGAGTGAATCCTACGACGGGTGTTGGTCGGGCTCTTAAATCGCGGAAGTTGACACCTCGGTTTATTGGTCCGTATCAAATTTCGGAAAGGATTGGTAATGTGGCGTATAGGATTTCATTACCACCATCACTTTCCAATTTACATGATGTGTTTCATGTGTCGCAATTGCGAAAGTATATTACGGATCCGTCACATGTGGTGCAAGTGGACGATGTGGAAGTTAGAGAAGACTTAATCGTTGAGACATTGCCGACAAGAATTGAAGATCGGAAAGTGAAGCAACTTAGAGAAAGAGAGATTTCTTTGGTTAAGGTGGTGTGGGGTGGTGCGGCTAATGGAAACATAACTTGGGAGCTTGAAAGCCGGATGCGGGGTTCATATCCCGAGTTGTTCATTTAGAGGTAATTTTCGAGGCCGAAAATCTTTTAAGTGGGGGAGAGTTGTAACACCCTGTTTTAATTAATATTATTTAAATTATTAGTTTCTAAAAATGACCGGTTGATATTTATTTTGGTAAATCGATAATTATTTAGTCGGTAATTCAGTCCGGTATATGATTAATTGAGTTTATTCGGTTTACAGAAAAATAATTATTTTTATAAGATAATATCGTATTTTGGTGAGTATATATTAATATGTGTGTTAATTGATTAATTGGTGATAATTGAATTATATTAGTATTTATTGAATTATATTAAGTTAGTTTATATAATAATATTATATATATATATATATATATATATATATATATATATATATATATATATATATATATATATATATATATATATATATATATATATATATATATATATATATATATATATATATATATATATATATATATATATATATATATATATATATATATATATATATATATATATATATATATATATATATATATATATATCAGTATGTTAGTTTCATATATATATTTATATAAGTTAATGTTATATAATGATATGTTAGTTTTATAAAGTAAGTATGATATATATATATATTAAGATAAGTTAGTATTATTTATTATATAATATAAGTAGTAGTAGTAGTTAGAGAGAGATATAGTAAAAAAAACCAGAAAGAGAGAAAAGTGAGAAGGTGGAGTAACAGAAGACGAAAATAGAGGAAAAACTAGGGTTGAAGAAAAGGGGAAAAGCTCTGGAAATTCAACTGAAAAAGCTCGTTCCGGAGACTAATCGATAAGGGTTAGACTTCCTCTAAACATCTAGTGTATTTTTATAATATATATATATATATATATATATATATATATATATATATATATATATATATATATATATATATATATATATATATATATATATATATATATATATATATATATATATATATATATATATATTGTAATTAATAGTGTGATTAATTATATAACTAGTTACGGTTTATCGATGAAACTTGATATTTTGGCTTCGACCGGAGATTAATTAAATCGTAGATGTGTGGTAGATTTGAAATGTGTTGTGAAATGTCGATTCCGGAAATAACATTGTTCAGTTTATAAATATTATGTTATATTAATAATTTAATTAATATATTAATATATATTATAATTAACAGTGTAATTAATTAATATAACCGGTTACGATTAATTGATAAATCTTAATATTTTGAGTACGACCGGAGATGAATTAAATTGTAGATGTGTTGAATATTCGAGATATTTGGTTAATTGCCGATTCCAGAAATGATGTGTTTGGTTTATGAATATTTTAGTATTGTGTGATAATTGTTGAAAATGAAATAAATGATGTTTGTTGTACAATGTTGTGAGATTAATTCATAGGGTTGAATTATGGTGATGTATGCTTGTAATTGAGATAGAGGGATGTCTTGATTTGCATATTGTTATTGATTGAATTGCACACCGCATCATAAGTCGTGTCAAGAGGCGATGTTTGTTAATCTCGTGGAGGCTAGTGGCTCGTCCCAAACTCAGAGTTGGGGTTTGAAAGCTTAGGGAATGGGCTTTTGTGATTATTTGTTTGAGGGATATAAATCGGCAAGTCCGAAGGATAATAGATGATTGGTACCACATGCATGAGTCATGTCATTGTGTCGAGTCGCACGTACACGTTTTATTGAGTTTATGTGTTGTTGAATATTATGCATTATGTGCTAATTGGTAAATGAAATTGATTGTGTTTGTTTTCTTTGAGTTGTTGAATATGAGAATTTGATTAAATGAATATATTATGTAGTTTATGTAAGAGTTGGAAAAGAGTAAGATTCCTTTATTTAATGCCTTTCATTTGCTTTAAATTACATACTTTATGTTTGTTGGAATTCTTACCCTTCTGTTGGAAAATGCTTACTTCGGCATTATTCAGGTACCGAAGACGGTAGTGCGAGGCACTAGCTTAGCAGATGCATTTGGATTGTAATCTGTTTTATTTTGGTTTATCGAGTCGATGCTCTGGTTGTAACACTTGGAGGTTAGGTGTCCGCATTCGAACTCGTATATTTTGTATATGGATTATACTTGTATATAATCTATTGTTTTGATTATCTGTTGATGTATGTATATTATGACTTGATAACATGTTTGATGTATGAACCGTATGGCTTAATGCCTTGAATTTTATATTTTGATTACTCCTTTGGAGATGAAGTTATTATGATTCCGTTGCGTTTGCAGGAAAAAGAAAGTATATGCCATAAATGTATTATGTGATTAAATGATTAAAGTGACGAATATGTCATGTCCGTTTTTCTTGAATATGTGAATTGATGTTGTGACACTCCTTCCGTGCAAATTTTATTTTCTCTAATTTTAATTATATCGTTTAATTCGGGGTTTATTAGAAGGGGTGTTACAGTTCTTTTCACCATTTCCTTTGTTGGATAAAAGAAAAGTCGGTGGTGATTCTTGCTTACCGCAACATTTGTGAATAAAAATGCAAAACCAGTATAACATTCGGTTCTGCCACCGTATCATAGAACTGGCGACTCTGCTGGAGATAATTATAAAGTGGGGTTTACCTTAGGGTCTAGATTATTTTAAAATTGCTTTCTTTGTTTGCTTTGACTGCTTTATCTTTGAGGGTTTGTTGGGGTATTCTTGTAAAGATTCTATACACGGATTTGGGGCGTCTTTTTAGGTAAACAACAATAGATCATGGAGACTGTACGGTGTAGACTGATATGGTTTAAGCGATAGATGTGTTGGTGTAACACTTTGGTTGGTACCAGTATCCCTTGTGTTGAATCGAGGAGAATACGGGGCCGCCACGTGGTGTCGTGAAGCACTAACGAACCTTAGAACCTTAGTTGAACAAACTTGGCCATTAGAAAATAGTGAGATAGCCGGCCTCGATGTAAAGCTGGGAATCAGTTGATACTCGATACTACACTCATTGAGATTGGACTTTCGGGATGTTTCGGCCGCAAGAAAAGATTGCTAAGCCCAAATAATGCTCGATAAAGAAAGATCAATAATATTGAGGCTCCTTAGAACCCGGTTACTATTTCTAAGACAGGTTGAGCCAACTAAACTTCAAGAGGTTACTTACCTATGGAATCCATGCAAGCCTAAACCTAAGCCTACTTATGTGACTTGTTTACTTTCTTTGCCTAACAATTTGAACTCATTGCAGGGCTTTGTTTGTATTCCTTGCAAGACCTTGTTTGTATAAATCCAATAAATTGGTTTATTACCCTGTATTTTTGCTTGATGCATATCATACACATCATAACACCATACCATATCATTTCCTTAACCATTTCAAGGATATCAAGGGCCTGTGATGCAGGTTATGATAAAGTAGACGTCTAGCAAGGGGATTCATTTTCCTCTAGCCAACACTGTCAAAAGACCAAAGTGACAACTTGAGTCAGGGGATATGACCCACTTGATATGGTGAGATTGAATCTTGTAGAAGTAACTTCAATGATATGAAGTCCTTCAATCAAATCTGTAAAGTTCAACGCCTAACATTTTTCTTTTTTACCCCGCGAGATCCTTGAAAACATTTGCATATCATACATGTCATTGCATAACAGGTAGTCTCCAGTACAGGTCTCTCATGTTCTCGCTGTTTATTTCAGCAATGGCTCTCAAACAAGACAACATATATCTCCAAACTCAAGAGGCTCAGTTCATGGAAATGTTCCTAAACCTATACAGGGGGCAGGAAGAATTGAAAGCACTCCTCGTTGGGAATCTGACCAAGAAACATCATGACAACAACAAGAATGACCATGTTGAACCACTGCAAGCTGAGATGGAAAGGATGATGTTGTACCCCAAAATTTTCCCTCTCATTTTATCAAGATTTCTCCTCACAAGACTCTTTGAACTCAAGACCAAGTTAGGGTTTGCTCTGCTCAAGACATCTCCTTGCACTGTTGACCTAAATTAGGGTTTGAGTTTGCACAAGGAATTTTGGACTTCTAATGCTCAATGTGACTTTCATGCTTCATGTTGGACTTATAAGATTGCTCATACCAAGTTTCAAGCCTTGAATCAAATTTTTGCCCAGTCAATTGGACAGTTGACCTAAAAATCAACTGTATTGGGAAAAAGTCAACTGTGGCCAATTTACAGTCAACCTCATAAATTTTGATCCACATCAACATTATAAGCCCATATGAACCATTTGATCAAGTTTGGACACAACTCCTCAAGAAATTTGATCAGATCACCAAAAGGGCAAAATGGTCATTTTTAGGGTTTTGACTGCAGAAGGGAAATTTTTGATTTTTTACCTAGCCAATGGCAAATTGGGTTCAAGCATGGATTCAAGGACTCAATGGAATCATCTTGACCTATTCACAAGGTTCAAAAGATCTCAATTGCATTGGATTGACAGATGAATTTTCCAATCAACTGATCAAAAATCAATTGTACACTGAAAAGTCAAACTTTGACTTTTTGGTCAAAATCAAGTGCCAAGGGTCATTTTTCATCAGGATGTGTAAAAACATGAAACTTGTTCACCAAGAAACCTAATTTTGCAAATTAGGGTTTAAGATTGAAAAGTTTCATAACTTCGAATTTTTCTAAGTTATGAAATTTTCTTATTTTTTCCCAACTTTGCCCAACTTTTTCACCATGATGCAATTGGATTAAAAATAAAAACTTCCAACATGGAAGTTGTAGTCCTCCACAAAATCTACAACTTTGATTCACAAAGTTTTCTCAAAATAAGCTTGGATCTCAAGTTATGATTTTTGGAACAAGGGTCCATGAAACTTTTAACTTAGTGAAATTTTGCCCTAGTTTAGGTAGGATTTTGACCTATCTTCATGGAAATTTTTCACCTAGTTCCACTTGGAATATAAAAATGAATTTCAAAGATGGATTATAGAGAATGTTATAAGCTTTCCAAAATATCTAATAACTCTCCAAAATTATTTATGGTTAGGGAGAATCGTAGGTTTGAATTTGGCAAAAACTCACTTTGATCCATGGCATTTTCATGTTGACACAAGTTGCAAAATCTGTCCAACTTTGCTTGTACTTGAATACAGGTCTCTAAACCATTCCACACTCAAAAATTGAATGCAAACTCAATTGTTTAAGGCATTATTCTGATTATTGGAAGTTTACACAAGGGTTTAATCGTTTTTTGGCAAAAAGCTAACTATGCCATTTTGATAAAGGCAACTTTATGTCAACTTGCTTCCCTTGAGCCTTGAACCCCTCTCTTTGCAGCAAACAAGTTCCATAAACTTAGGCAAAGTACAAAAATCTTGTGCATGCTTGAAGATAGCCTGTACAGGCCTGTCTTGTATCACTTCACACTTTTACTTCAAAACCAAGTAAACTTGCAAAAGATCCATATCTTTGAAATCTGATAAGAACAAAGTTTGTGAGCATTTGAAATAACTTTTGCATATTTCCTTGAGTCAAAAGCACGAGCTATGCAACCCTCAAGCCTTCCAAAACACGAAAACACCATCTTCTTGCAAATCAGGGCAGTTTCTGGACTTTGAGTTCCAAAACACAAACTACTTATGCGTTTTGCCCCAAACCTCTTCCAATACATTCCATATAACCCACCTAAGTTATCCCAACCATTGGCCATTGACTGTAACTCCATTTGCAAGCTTCACCATTTCTGATTTCAGCTTGTGCAGGTTGACTTCTACAGGCTTATTCAAGCAAGCTCAAAGCAAACAAAGCATTGGGGAAGGTCAGAGGAAGTTCAGGCAAGCGAACAAACATCTCAGGCATCACTAAAAACCTCCACATTTCCATACTCGTGTTCAACTGAAGTAGGTATTTTCCAACTTTCTATCTCTCTATTTAGGAATCATTAAGCTTAGGTTTGTGAATAAAAAATGTAGTACTCATTGCCCCTAAGTTGTACATATGCATAGATTTCATTTAAGTTAAATGTGTTGAGAGAATTTGATTGATGAACATTCTGAAAATTTTAGGTTAGAAATTAGGGCCAGAGAAATTCTCTCTGGTCTTTGAGAGTTAGATTAAGTTCTTTATATGGTTGGAATCGTGTGATTATGCTCTACAACTTTCATGTTACAAGTTTTTGTTTTTAAGCATTGAAACAGGAGATACAAAGTTGAACTCAGAACGCGCGTTTTTGTTTGAATGAAGGTTGAAGATGAAGTAGCTGGGCTGGGCCTGGTTATTTCTCATTATTGACACCCCTGACTTACTTCTCACACCCCCTTGGCCCATTGTTTTATATTTTTATATTTTCCTATTTATTTTTCATTTCTGACTTTATTTTATTTTTTCTAAACTTAAAAAACTACTAAAAATATTTTCATGAATTTTCATATTTTATTTTATTATTTTTTTTAGACATAGAAATAATTATTAAATAGTATATACTTTTATTTTCTTTAATAAAAAAACTTGAAAATAACACATAAAAATATTAAATTTTTATTTTTATTATTTATATATTTAAATAATATTTTTTCTAACATATTTTTATTTTTTGACATTTGTATACATTTTTATTTTATTATACATAAACAAATATTATAATATATGCATATTCTTAAACCTAAATTAGGGTTTTTACCCTTAACAAAAATAACCTTTTATTTTATTATTATTTTTAATAGATTAAATATTATATTTTTACATACATAAAAATAATACAAAAAAAAAACATTTTTTGCATATTTATAATATTTTGCATATTTATATTTAATTGCTTATTTAAATGTTGCTTATTTATCATTCAAACAAAGAAATTCAATTTGGTTGTAATAACTTAGGGTTTTAATTTCTTGCAAAATAATTCCCTATTCAAAATTGTATCCCCCTCCCCATATCAATGTTGTAATAGCTTAGATTACTTTTACGCATTTATAGCTTTCAAATATGCCATGATATAGATTAGGGTTTGTATGCAATATCCAAAATCAAAACAAATAGTTAGACCTAATACAAGACATAAAAGCATGTAAATTGACAACACAATACACACAAGCACCCCTAGGGTTTCATCCACTTGTTGCCTTTAAAATGGCTATGGTATGCATGTTGAGTATCTTGGAAAAACAAAAATAAAACAAAAAGATCATAGTCCCTCGATGACGCTATCTTGGTTGCCTATACAAAATGATCTAGTCCCTCAAAAATTTGCTAAAGATACTTGGCACAATTGCTATCATGGTCAATACGATGACCCACGTCTGTCCCGTTTAACATCCAAACACAAAGTTGTTTACCAAATGCAATGGTAAAACAACATTGTCAAAAGGGTTAAAAATGTGTAGGAAAGATCTTTGAGTAGATAGGGTAGATGCTCCTAGTTACTTGATCAAAACTTGCAAACATCCTTTCTATTTTTCAAAAAACACATCACAACTTCAAAATATTTCCTAAAACAAACTTTCAAACATTGAAACATCTTTTCAAAAGACAAACACCTTTGTATATATTCAAATAAGAATCATTACAAAGGTTGCCACAACGATGGCCTCTTTTCAAAACATTTTCAAAACCACACACAAAGCACTATTTCAAACAATTGAAAAGCAAAAGCAAGTGATCTAAACAAGTAACTAAGAGCCCATGGATAATCATGGATGAAAAGGGTGCTTGCACCTTTCCTTTTCATAATCTACCCCCCGAACCCAATAAAACATCTCAAAGGTCTTTCCTGTGCTTTTTGACCTTTCCTTTGGATAAAATAAAAAGTCGGTGGCAACTCTTGCTAAACCGAAACATTTGCGAACACAAACGCAAAATATCAAGTCAGTTCTCCCACCGTATCACAGAACTGGCGACTCTGTTGGGGAATCATCTAAAAGTGGGGTTACCTTAGGGTTTAGATCACCTTTACATGCTTATCTTGTTTTCTTTGATTGCTTTACATTTGGTTCTATTGTTTGGGTTTGAATCCTCTACCCGGATTTGAGAAACATTCATAGGTAAATAGCAATACATTGTGGAAACTATGTGGGGTATACCGACATGGTTGAAGCAATAGCTATATTAGTGCGACATATTTGTGGATACCGGTAGCCTTTGAGTCAATTAAAGAGAATACGGGGCCGCTGAGTGGTCATGAAGCACTAATGGACTTTTAGCACCTTTACTTGACCATCTTGGCCTCTTTAGGGGTAGTGAGATAACCGGCTTTGGTGCAGTCTGAAGTTGGTAGATACTCGATACTACACTCATTGAAGGTTGTTTTCTTGGAATATTTCGGTCGCCAATAAAGTGGCTAAACTGAAACAATGAACATAGAAAATAATCCAATGATATTGAGCTCCTTAGAACCCGGTTACTATTTATATGACAGGTTGAGCCAACTAAACTTCAAGAGGGTACTTACCTATGAAACCCCATGCAAGCCTGAAACTAGGATCTTGTGTGATTTGCTTGTACATATACTTGTGCATACATCATGAACATCATGAAGCATCATATGCATCCACTAACTATTTCAAGGGTTTGGATCTTCATCTTTGTTCTTGTTTTGTAGGTAATGGATTCACTCCGAAGAAAAACTATTCAGGTCAACCTTGTGAGAATCCCTCCTTAGCTCAAGGAGTTTACTTCCAAGATTCTAGAGAATTCTCCCTTCACTGAAAGACATGGTAGACTTATCAACTTGGTCAACTCCAACATAGAGGAAGACATGGTGAAAGTTCTCTTCCAGTTATTTGACCCCCTACACCATTGCTTTACATTTCCTAATTACCAACTAGTGCCTACTTTGGAGGAATTTTTTCAACTCCTGAGGATTCCTATTCTCCATCAACTACCCTATAAAGGTACGGAAAGAGAACCAAAGCTTGAAGATGTTGCTCAAGCCTTACACTTGCAACCATCTGATAGCAAAGGTCATTGGGAAACCAGAAGTGGTGTCAAGGGTTTCTTGGCAAAGTTTCTGTTTGAGAAGGCACAAGACTGCTGGAATTATCTAGATCTGTAAGCTTTTGAGGAGATTGTAGCACTTCTCATCTATGGGTTGATCTTGTTCCCAAACCCTGATCAACTTATAGATGTGAATGCTGTCAAGATTTTCATATCTCGGAATCCTGTGCCTACATTGCTTAGGGACATCCTACACTCATTTTACACACGAACAATGAGAAAAAGAGGTGTTCTCATGTGTTGTACTCCTCTTCTAGAAAGGTTGTTTATTTCTCACCTTCCCCAGTTAGTCTTGAAGAATGAACAAGGCCTGAGGTGGTCACAACGGTTGATGACTCTTACACATTCTGATGTTCATTGGTGTTCTCGGTCCAGAGAAAATGTCATCATCATTTATCGTCGTGGGGAATTCCCTAATGTCCCATTACTTGGCATTAGGGGAGGCATTACCTACAACCTCTGTTTGGCTCTGAGACAGTTTGGGTATGCCCGAAGGGATGGCCCTCATGACATGCTGATTCCGGATTTGGTTTTTGACTTCGACAATGACGCTCAAGGACTTCGACAAAGGTTTATCCGAGCTTGGAGGATGCCCAACAAAGTGGACAGTAAGACACTGGGACACGAGAATTCCATCCCCCTTGAGCCTTACCTCAAGTGGGTACGAACCCGCGTCCAGAGTCTTATGATGCCTTACCCCTACATTCTCCCCGTGATCAAAGAGCCTGTTATGGAAGGAGAGGTTCCATACACCCTCCTACATCGTGACATGCCAACATCATTGGAAGATTTGCAAAAGAGTTGGATACAGCTTAAGGAAGAACAAAACACTTTTGAAGCCAGCTTCTACGCCAGTGAGAAGAAGGTTTTGGAACTTACTCGTTGACTCCATGAAGAGTAGACTCTCAACACCTACATCGCACCAAAGAGGATGCGAAACGTCTTTTTACATTAGAATTTTGTATTTATTTTGCCCATGGGGCACTTATGTACTAACAAATTCTATCTTATTAATATGACGTGTGTTCTTTTTGTTTACAACAAATTTGAATTTCTGAATCCTTGAATGCAATACATGAATTCATATCATTCATCATATGCATAAACAGGTCTTCACACCAGGTTCCCTTATCTCTCAGCTGTTTATTTCAGCAAGATGGATATAGAGCAGACGGTCAAAGACTTACAAGCGTAGAATTCACAGTTCCAACAACTCCTCATGACCTTGGCAAAGGGTCAAGAGGATCTTAAAGCACTGTTAGAGAAGGAAAAGGAAAAAGAGAAAAATAAAAAGAAAAGAGTTGGTGTGGCTACTCTGGGTAGAAGATTTGAGAACCAAGCTAGAAGGGTCCTGGATTTCCCCTCAACATCTGATGAAGGGGTAGGTAAAGGAAAGGGAGCTGCAGTACCATCTGAGTCTGAGGCTGAAGAAGAAGAAGAAGGGGATGAAGACTATTCTGAGCAGCAGTACCCTCCTGAAGATGACAAGTACAAGAATCTTGAAGAGCGTCTGGCGGCTATGGAGGTTCAAAGAGTGCCTGGGCTGGACTTCGAAGAGCTAGGGTTGGTTGCTGGGATTGTGATTCCCCCTAAATTCAAGATGCCTACATTTGCTAAATACGATGGTTTGTCTTGTCCGAAGATGCACCTACGGTCTTACGTCAGAAAGATCCAACCTCATTCTTCTTATAAGGATCTGTGGGTCCACTTTTTTCAAGATAGTCTTTCGGGGACACAATTAGATTGGTTCTACCAGCTTGAGAGATCTGATGTACACAATTGGGAGGATTTGGCTGCTGCCTTCTACAGACAATATCAATATAATGCAGACTTAGCACCTACTCGTACTCAACTACAGAGTATGGGTATGGTCTCTAATGAAGGCTTTAAGGAGTATGCCCAGAAATGGAAGGACTTGGCTGGAAAGGTGCAGCCACCATTGTTTGAAAGAGAGCTTGTTGATATGTTTTTGGGGACGCTGTCAGGTCCATTCTTTAATCACCTGATAGGGAGTTCGTCTGTGGGGTTCACCGAGTTAATTCTGACTGGTGAAAGAGTCGAAGCTGGCATCAAGAGCGGTAAAATTCAAAAAGATACATCTGCTTCCGCTGTCGTTAAAAATCATTTTCCAGCAAAGAAAGAGGTGTCAGCTGTTTACTCCCAAAGAGGTCGAGGATGAGTGGAGCGCCGGCCAGCGGTGGGGGCTGTAATGATTTAAAAGACTGCAGTTGATCAACCTAGAAACGATCAACCCAGAACCAACCAACAAAGAGTGGGAAGGCCTGCTAGGCAATTCACCAAAATAAACATGACGCATGCCCAGGTTCTCCCCCATCTCTTGAAGTTAAACCTTACAACCTTGAGAGAGCCACCACAAAATCCGAATACAACTTCTCCTTTTTACCATGCCAATGCTAAATGTGCTTATCATTCAGACGGCATAGGGAACGACACCAACAATTGTTGGGCCCTTAAAAACAAGATCCAGGATTTAATAGATGCCAAGGAGGTGGAATTCGACGCGCCCGAAAAGCCGAATGTGATCTCTGCCCCAATTCCAAAGCATGGTCACAATGCCCATGCTATCGAAGAGGATCTGTATGTTGCTGTTGTTGATGACTTACTGACCCCTTTACCAATAATCAAGATGAATATGTTAAAAGCCGGGATTTTCCCAGGCTGTGAAAAAGATTGTTACCTTTGTTCGTCCCTACAATCCGACTGTACGTTATTGAAGATAGGCATCCAACGCCTAATGGATAATCAAGAAATCCTCTTTGAGAAAACTCCTGTTATTCCGATTCCTGTCGAAGATGTTGCCATAATTACCATTTCCGCCAATCTTTCCAAGGTCTCCAAAAGACCTGTTAAGATTACATCCGATCCAAAGATTATACCGCTGAAGATTACTATGTCGGGGCCTATCCCATACAAGTCTAATAAATCAATACCGTGGAATTATGGAGGAGAGATCTTCTACCACGGTGTTAAGCAGATTGAATCAGTTGAAGAAAATTCCGATGAAGAAACTCCTGACATAGGAAATATCGCTGGGACGAGTAAGATCACCCACAGCAAAAGAATTTTCTCTCCGGAGATTTCTCCTTCAAGGGCAATCTTCGGACCCTCAAATGCTCATGAGGTTACTCCTTTTCCGGTCAACATCTTTGTGCGAAGTCCAATTATTGAAGAAATTGTTACTCCCGTAGTTGTACCCTCTGATGCTGCTGCTGATAAAGGTAAGGGGATCCAGGAAGCGCCCGTTAGGACGAGGGCTCAGCCTTTGGTCATCCCCGAGACCACTCAAAAGGAAATGGAGGAGATTTTAAAAATAATTAAGAAAAGCGACTATGATGTCGTAGAACAACTGGGGCAAACCCCTTCAAAAATCTCTATGCTGGCCCTATTTCTCTATTCCGAGGCTCATGCCAAAGCCTTGATCAAATTCCTGAAGACAGCCCACGTGCCTCAAGAAACCTTCGCGGACCAGTTCCAGGAGTGTGTAGCCAGCCTAACCGCCGACAATGGTCTTGGCTTCTCCGATGCCGATCTAACATCTAAGGGGAGAAAGCATAATGACGCGCTGCATGTCTCAGTGGAATGCAGAGGGACTACTCTTGCTCACGTTCTGGTTGATACCAGGTCGTCTTTAAATGTCCTGCCAAAGAAAGCATTGGACAGATTGGACTGTGAAGGTTTGACCCTAAAGCCCAGCAATATCATTGTTAGAGCCTTTGACGGTTCTAAGAGGATGGTCCACGGGGAGGTGGACATCCCAATTAAAGTGGGAACAGAAATTTTCAAATCTACATTTTATGTGATGGACATCCGTCCTTCATATTCTTGCTTGTTGGGAAGACCCTGGATCCACAATGTTGGGGCCGTCACTTTTTCTCTACACCAAATGCTCAAATACACAGTCCAGGGGAAAATTATAACAGTTCATGGCGAGGAGGAGTATATGATAAGCCATCTTAATTCTTTCCGCTATGTGGAGTTAGATGGCAAATTCATAGGAACCCCTTTCCAACACTTTGAAGAGGTTTCTCCTGAAGTTGCGGCAGCCAAGACAATGACTTCTGTACCCATCATTACCAAGCCTGTGTCCCGGATGTCATCCCTTAAAGATGCGAAGGCTGTGATCGAGGAAGGAGGAAGCACAGTATGGGGTCAGCTACCAGATTTTCCTTTCAAGACAAATAAGTTCGGCTTGGGTTTCACCACTTTTGCTCAAAAGGCTGTGCGTTGCTCCTGGGATGGAGGGCCACCATTAAAGATAACTCATCATGGAGTTCATGCTTTGGAGGATGGTGAAGATGAGAGCAACTTTGAAGAGTGGATTTTCCCGACTATTGAAGGAGGACTGAACAACTGGGAGGAGAAAGACTTTGTTCCCATTACTTTCATAAATCAGTAATTTATCTTTCGAACATTTCTGCTGGTCTATAATAATTATTAAACAATTTGTACACTCTTTTTGCCTTGTGCCTTACCCGGGGCACATAGGTCCATTTGTAAGGGCTTGATTTTTTTCATCTTCATATGCCATTTTTAATGAATCATGGACGTTTTCATATATAAACTTTTGTGTTCATTTTCTTTCTTTTTACATTTTATTTGTTTAAAGGTGGCTATCCCTTACACACACCCACACTCACAAAATGCAGGTACCCTTCCATTCCGGATTCCATGGGTAACAATTATGCTATGGCCTTCAGTGACTCTGAAGATCTGGTCAATCATGCCGAATACGAAGGTGATGAAGACTGTGAAGTGCCTGGAGAGTTGGCTAGACTTCTACAACAGGAGAAAGGGCTATTCTGCCCCATGAAGAGCTATTAGAGACTATCAACTTAGGTACTGCCGAAGACATAAAAGAGGTTAAAGTGGGTGCCAACCTAAAGCCAAATGTCAAAGAGCGCTTAGTTCAGCTGTTGAATGAATATGTTGAGATCTTAGCCTGGTCCTATGAAGACATGCCGGGACTCGATACAGATATTATGGTTCACCGTCTGCCTACAAGAGAAGACTGTCCACCAATTAAACAGAAAGTCCACCGAATGAGGCCCGATATATCCGAAAATATCAAAGCCGAAGTGATGAAGCAGTTCAATGCCGGGTTTCTTGCTGTTACTTCCTATCCACAATGGGTTGCTAACATTGTTCCCGTACCTAAGAAGGACGACAAAGTGAGAATGTGCATGGATTACAGAGACTTAAACAGGGCTAGCCCTAAAGATGACTTTCCACTACTGCATATTGACATCTTGGTTAAAAACACAGCTCAGCATAAGGTATTTTCCTTCATGGATGGATTTTCAAGGTACAACTAGATCAAAATGGCCCCCGAAGACATGGAGAAGACTACTTTTGTTATGCAGTGGGGTATATTCTGCTACAAGGTGATGCCATTCAGACTGAAGAATGCTGGGGCAACCTATCAGCGAGCCATGGTAGCTTTGTTTCATGACATGATACATCATGAGATTAAAGTCTACGTAGATGACATGATAGCCCGTTCACAGACAGAAGAAGAACACCTCGACCATCTGCAAAAGCTGTTTGTCAGGTTAAAGGAATATAAGCTCAGACTGAACCCTAGCAAGTGCACTTTTGGAGTCAGATCCAGTAAACTCTTGGGATTCATTGTTAGCAACAAAGGCATTTAGGTTGATCCTTCCAAAGTTAAAGCCATACAAGCAATGCCTTCCCCCCGCACTAAAAAGGAGGTCAGAGGTTTCTTAGGACGCCTAAACTACATTGCAAGGTTCATTTCTCACCTAACATCTACCTGTGAACCAATCTTCAAGCTGTTGAAGAAAGTGTTAGAACAAAGTTTGAATCTACTACCCTAAGTTTAAGTTTTGATGATAACAAAATGCAAAGATATACTAATTGTATGATTCATGTAAGACATATATGCTACCTAAAAATTACATTCTGTTTTACAGAAACTCTGATGGGTATCAGCAAGAGAATATCATCATCAGCATCAGAAGATGAAATATCAACATCAACATCAGAGGATGTTATATCAGATACCAGAATTAGAAGATCAACTTGTGCTTACGCTGAAGCGTGATGAACATATCTGCGCGTAACAATCTGAACTCTGATCAAGACAACAACAATTCATCAGCACCTAAGCAGCGTCAGAATAAGCCAAAGCCAGAACACGCTTAAGTGGCAACGGTACTGTGCATCCAAGATACTTTAATATCAACGACATTATTCCAGACAAAGATATTCTTAATATGGAAAGAATGTAATTGGCATTGAAACGGATTAACTGACTCCCAACGTATCATTTTCCAATGCTATATAAACAAGTCAGTGAAGATGGAATTGGCTAATGCTCTACAACTCTCTACACGCCTAAAGCTATTCATCATCTTCCTCACTCTCAGTTTGCTAAAGCTCTCAAACTCTTTACTCAATAATTTTAGCACTCTAGTTCTCATAAGCTTAACGTGTGTAGTATCACAGTTGTGATAAACAGTTTTTGTAGAAAACATTCAATGCACTTAGATTTCATTTATCTGTAAGAAATTATTTCCTTGAGAAACCGGTTTGTGGTTTGACTCAAGAAGGCTTTAGCAGTTGTTAAAGCAGTTGTAATATTCAGTTGAATATAGTGGATTAAGACCTCGTTGGAGAGAGGCGAAATCACCTTGACGGGTGGACTGGAGTAGTTTGAGATCAAACGAACCAGGATAAAAATACTGTGTTGACTGCAATTGATTTCAAGTTTTTACAATTCAACCCCCCTTCTTGTGTTTTTCACTTCTTCAATTGGCATCAGAGCGCCTGGTTCTGAGCTAAAACACTTAACCGTGTCAGTACAAGATCCAGCGTCAGAAAAACACAATGGTAGGAACATATCAACACACTAGCAATGACAACAATGAAGACAGAGACAGATTCAGCGGCAAACCTCCAGTCTTTGATGGAGAAAATTTTGACTACTGGAAAGACAGAATTGAAAGCTTCTTTCTGGCACATGATGCTGATCTGTGGGACATGGTGACAGATGGATACACGCACCCAATGAATGCAAGCGGTCAGAAGATTGACAGAAAAGCAATGTCTGATCAACAAAAGCGTGACTTCAAAAATCACCACAAGGCCAGAACCATTCTTCTCAGCACCATCTCTTACGCTGAATATGAAAAGATCTCTAACAGAGACACAACAAAGAACATGTTTGACTCACTCAGAATGACGCATGAGGCAACATTCAGGTCAAAGAAACTAAAGCTCTTGCGCTCATTCAGAAGTATGAGGCATTCAAAATGGAAGAAAGTGAATCCATTGAAACAATGTTCTCAAGATTCCAAATTCTGGTGGCTGGTCTCAAGGTTCTGGACAAAGGATACTCTACTGCTGATCATGTCAAGAAGATCACCAGAAGCTTGCCAAAACAGTGGAGGCCAATGGTTACAGCGCTGAAGCTAGCTAAAGATCTCAACAAAATTTCTCTGGAGGAACTTATCAGCTCCCTCAGAAGTCACGAGATAGAGCTGGAAGCTGATGAACCTCAGAAGCAAGGTAAGCCTTTAGCATTAAAATCTAACAAAAAATCTGAGTCTAAAGTTTTGCAGGCAGTTGAAGAAACATCTGATGGATCCTCATCAGAAGAAGACGAACTTTCCCTCCTCTCCAGAAGAGTGAACCAACTATGGAAGCGGAGGCAAAGGAAGTTCAAGAATCCCAGAAGATCTGATCAGAATGAGTCCTCTTCCAGATACAGAAGGTCAGATTCTTCCTCTGGATACAGAAGATCTGAAGGCTCCTCAGGAAGCAGAAATCCAAACACCAAGGACATCATCTGCTATGAATGCAATGAGCAAGGACACTACAAGAGTGACTGCCCAAAGCTTCAGAGGGAAAAGCCCAAAAAAAAGTTTGGAAGAGAAAAGAAGAAAAGTCTCATGGCTACATGGGATGACTCTGACTCGTCTGAAGCTGACTCAGAATCAGATGATGAGAGAGAAAACATAGCTCTCATGGCCAACATTTCAGAAGACAGTGAAGCTTCTGAATCAGACTCAGAATCAGACACTGGAGAGGTATTTCCTGACTTTGCAATTAATTTTACTAAGGCTGAACTTGCTGAAAGCCTTAACGAAATTCTGGAAAGGTACCAGCAGATTAGAGTTAAATTCAGAAACCTGAAAAGGAATCTTGAATCTGACTCTGATAAGACTGAGAGTCTTAAATTGGAAAATTCTGAGCTGAAAAATAAAATTTCTAAGTTAGAAAATGTTTTACAAAACTCTCAGAAGGAAACAATTTCTGAAACTCTCAGCAGTGCTGATGAGATCATCAAGGAGTATGATCATAGCTTTCAAAAGTTCCTTGCTAAAAGCATAGATAGAAGCAAAATGGCTTCAATGATCTATGGAGTTAGCAAAAATGGCAGAAAGGGAATAGAATACCAAGGTAAGGTTCCCACACCAAAGAATGCCATGGATTTAACTATTAAACACACTCCTCTGAACTCACATTTTGTGTACGGTCACACACATGATATTAAATATACTAGTAGTAAGTATTCTGTGAAACCAAAATTCAACCAGAGTTTTGGTAAATCTAACAAATCAGGACCCAAGAAAATCTGGGTACCTAAGGATAAAATAATACATGTTGCTGATATCTTTAGCAGCAAATCAGAAACACCAGTCATGGTACCTGGACTCTGTCTGCTCGCGACACATGACGGGAAGAAGGCATATGTTTCAAAGCCTGGAACTTAAGCCTGGAGGCCACGTTGGCTTTGGAGGCAATCAGAGGGGAAAGATCATTGGCTCTGGAACTGTAGGTAATGGAAATCTCCCCTCTATAAATAATGTTCTGCTAGTAGATGGATTAATGCATAATCTGTTATCCATAAGTCAATTAAGTGATAACGATTATGATATAATCTTTAATCAAAAATCATGTAAAGCTGTTAGTCAGAAAGATGGGACTATCCTATTTAATGGAAAGAGGAAAAACAACATTTATAAAATCAAACTTTCTAAACTGAAAAGTCAGAATGTAAAGTGTCTTCTGTCTGTTAACAACGAGCAATGGATCTGGCACAGAAGATTGGGGCATGTTAGTATGAGAAGAATATCTCAGATTAACAAACTCAATCTGGTCAGAGGACTTCCTAATCTGAAGTTCAATTCAGATGCTCTGTGTGAAGCATGTCAGAAAGGCAAGTTTGCAAAACCTTCTTTCAAATCTAAAAATGTTGTTTCTACCTCTAAGCCATTAGAACTTCTGCACATTGACTTATTTGGACCAGTTAAAACTGCTTTAGTCAGTGGCAAGAAGTGTGGGTTAGTAATCGTAGATGACTATAGCAGATGGACATGGGTAAAGTTCTTAAGACACAAGGACGAGTCACACTCTGTGTTTGTTACCTTCTGTAACCAAGTTCAGAATGAAAAGGATCTTAGAATCGTTAAAATCAGAAGTGATCATGGTGGAGAGTTTGAAAACAAAGATTTTGAGCCATTCTTTAATGACAGAAGCATTCTGCATGATTTCTCTTGTCCTAGAACTCCACAACAAAATGGAGTTGTAGAACGAAAGAACAGAACATTGCAAGAAATGGCCAGAACCATGATCAATGAGACAAACGTTGCTAAGATCTTCTGGGCAGAGGCAATAAACACAGCGTGCTACATTCAGAATAGAATCTCCATAAGACCTATTCTGGAAAAGACTCCATATGAATTGTGGAAGAACAGAAAGCCCAACATTTCATATTTTCATCCATTTGGATGTACTTGTTTTATGTTAAATACAAAAAATTATTTGAACAAGTTTGACTCTAAAGCACAGAAGTGTATTATGTTAGGATACTCTGAACGCTCAAGAGGGTACAAAGTATACAATACAGAAACACATATTGTGGAAGAATCAATCAGTGTTCGTTTTGATGATAAGCTTGACTCTGAAAAGTCAAAGCAGAATGAAGTTTTTGCAGGTATGGAAGTTGAATTTACAGGTTCTGAAGACAATTCATTAGAAGCCAAAGACACCCCTTCAACATCTGAAAGGAGCACTGCTAGCAATCCAACAACATCTGTTGACCAACCTCAGAAGAGACTACCCAGAAGCAGCTTGGATCACCCAGAAGAAACTATCTTAGGAAGAAAGGAAGATCCAATCATAACAAGAGCCAGCTTCAGAAACTCTGAAGAATCCCTCATGGGACTTGTGTCTCTGATTGAACCTTCTTCTATTGATGAAGCACTTCTGGAAAACGACTGGATTCTAGCAATGCAAGAAGAGCTGAATCAATTCACCAGAAATGATGTATGGGATCTCGTTCCCAGACCAAAAGGATTCAACGTCATTGGAACAAGATGGGTATTCAGAAATAAGCTGAACGAACAAGGTGAAGTTATCAGAAATAAAGCACGACTGGTAGCACAAGGTTATAGTCATCAAGAGGGGATAGAATATACAGAAACCTTTGCCCCAGTCGCCAGGTTAGAATCTATCAGACTTTTAATTTCGTTTGCTATTAATAAAGGCATCACTCTGTATCAGATGGATGTCAAGAGTGCATTCTTAAATGGTTATATAGAAGAAGAGGTTTATGTGCACCAACCCCCTGGTTTTGAAAGTACAAAAAATCCATAATATGTTTTCAAACTAAAGAAGTCACTATATGGTCTGAAACAAGCTCCCAGAGCTTGGTATGAAAGACTAAGTAACTTTCTGTTAGAAAAAGAATTCACCAGAGGGAAGGTGGACACTACCTTATTCTGTAAGTCAGTTAAAAATGACATCTTAGTCTGTCAAATTTATGTTGACAATATTATTTTTGGATCCATTAATCCTTCTCTTGGAAGAAAATTTGCTAAGTGTATGCAGGCAGAATTTGAGATGAGCCTCATGGGAGAACTGAAATTCTTTCTGGGAATTCAGATCAATCAAAATCCAGAGGGAACTTACATTCATCAGAGCAAATATGTCAGAGAACTTCTGAAGAAATTTGACCTCTCAAAATGTAAGTCATCAAAGATTCCAATGCATCCCACGTGCATTCTAGAAAGAGAAGAGGTAAGCAAAAAGGTAGAACAGAAGGTCTACAGAGGTATGATTGGTTCTCTCCTTTATCTGACGGCTTCAAGGCCTGATATCTTATTCAGCGTATGTATTTGTGCAAGATTCCAATCAGATCCTAGAGAATCTCACTTAACAGCTGTTAAGCGAATTTTCAAGTATCTTAAAGGTACTACTAATCTGGGTTTATTTTATAGAAAATCTAGTGATTACAGCTTAGTAGGCTACTGCGATGCTGACTTTACTGGAGACAGAGTAGAGCGTAAAAGTACTTCTGGAAGCTTCCAGTTTCTGGGAGAAAATCTGATCTCTTGGTCCAGCAAAAGGCAATCCACAATTGCGCTATCAACAACAGAAGCTGAGTACATAGCAGCAGCTGGATGCAGCACACAAATGCTTTGGATGAAAAGTCAGCTTGAAGACTTCCAGATTTTTGAGAGTAACATCCATATACTCTGTGACAATACCTCTGCCATTTGCTTAAGTAAAAATCCTATTTTGCATTCTAGGGCTAAGCATATAGAAATAAAACATCACTTCACTAGGGACTATATTCAGAAAGGAATTTTGAACTTAAAATTTATTGATACAGACCATCAATGGGCTGATATCTTCACTAAACCACTTTCTGAAGATAGGTTCAACTTCATTCTGAAACATATCAGCATGAAGCTCTGCCCAGAGTGAAAATGTTTTAATTTTATATATTAACCTTCAAAATGTGTTTTCTTTTTACTGTGAACTTCTGATCAATCTCCTTTCAGAAAGATAGACATACAGATTGTATCAGATTCTATTCTTAAAGATCTGAGCGTTTCAGCTCAAGGATAGACGTGCTGCTCACTAAATCAAACAAGTGTTATCCAATCATCAGCAAATCTCTAAAGCAGAACACGCGTGCACGCTTATGAGAAGGCAAAATGCTGATTGGATGCATTTAGACACATGTCTGGTAACCGTTCCAAGTATCTTTCTCAAATCCCCCAAAATCAGCAAGCATTAAATGCGTGTAATCATGAGTTAAACTGTAATCATGAATTTATTCTCTTTCTTAAAACCGTTTACGTTTTCAAAACACATTTTGAAATCTATTTAAGCACATTAACATCATTCATTAAACTTTTACCATCTCTTACAATCATCCAAAATATTTTCTGCATTCTTCTTGTGTGTTCATCCCTTTTCAAAAGAAACCCTTTTCTCAAAAACTTTTTCTCAGAAAACCCAAGTGTGAACATGGCAACTTCTAGCACTGTTTCTGCAGGTTCTTAAAAGGAGGCTTCATCTGAACAATACCAAATTCCCTTCAGAACGCTCCTTACACCAGTGAAGAACTTGGAAGTTCTGTCTGAACTGATTGTTGATTTCACCAGTATGAAAGAAAATGGATTCGATTTGACAGAAGAAATTAGGGCACAAGGATGGGAGAGATACTTTGATAGGTTGGTGGGTCCAACGTTCCTAGTATTGGTCAAAGAATTCTGGATTCATGCGTCTTCATCAACACATCAAGTTACCTCCTATATCATGGGAAAGAAGATTGTGATCACTGAGGATCACATTGCAAGATTGATTGGATACACTTGTGGTGGTATCCGCTGTATCGACATGGCAGAAAGATGCTCAGATGCTGCTGTCATTGCAAGAGAGATTTTCACCCATGGGGTTCCCAGCAGCAAAATTAGAGACTTGAAGGATCAGCACAGAATATGGGCGAAGATTATTCTGGGGTGCTTCAATCACAGGAAGCCCACAAGCTCTCCTGATTATATAAACATAGATCAGCAGTTTCTGATCTATTTTATTAATCAGAAGGTAAAGATTAACTTGGCTCATCTTCTGTTTAATCACCTCAGGACCAGCGTCAAGGAGACAAGAGAAGAAGAAAGGACAAAAAGGGATTGGATACCCTTTGGCAGGTTAATATCAGATATTCTAACTGAGAATAGGCTGATTGAACACCTTACAGAAGCACATGAATTAAGCTCTATTGAACCTACTATTGGCAAGCCTCTGAATGCCAAGAATCTGAAGAAATTGAAACTGATAGAGAATATCAGAAAGGAGCCCAGCGTCACTCCTCTTGCTGACATCACCGGCAGAAGAGTCCCTTTGGACGACTTTCCAATATTCTCTGAGATTGACTCTAAACCAGTCATTGTCCTCAGATACTTGGATGCTTGCAAGGCTGATGGCACAAATCCCACTCTGAACATTAAAGATCTGCACCAGCAAAATCCAGAAGTTACTGTGAAGAAGACGAAGAAGAGAAAGGCCACTTCAGAAGGACCATCCCAGCAGACCCCTAAGAAGAGAGGTAATCTATCTGCTGTTAATGTTTTAAATTCTTCTGCTATTCCAACATCAATCCCAACCCCAGCTTCATATGAACTCCCAATCCCCATACCAACCATTGATGACACCGAACCAGAGGCTGACCCTTCTGAGTCACTAACTCTCAGGAGATCCCGCACCAAATCCCAAAATCCAAAACCCACAACATCAACAGAATCAGAACTTGACAAAGTTCTTTCTGAAATTGATCAACGTTCTTCCGCTCCCCTCTCAGAAAATCCAAACACTCAACCAGAAACTCCCCACTCACCACAACCAGCAACTACACTATCTCCAATACCAGAGCAACCAGAAATTCCACCTCCTTCTCCACAACCAGAAATTCCTCCTCCCTCTCCACAACCAGAACTTCATCCACTTTCACCTCAACCATCATCTCCACAACCTGAGTTTCAACACTCTGAAACTCCATCACCTGAACCTCAAACCCCTGAACCTCTCTCACCTCAATCCTCTGAACCACAACCCTTGGTAATTCAGTTGCCTTGTGGTACAACTGTAAACATACCCCAACTGCCATCCTCACCAGAAACTACCCCTCCAAATACTCCAAACAGTCCAATAATCATTTCTGATTCTCCCACTCCATCTCCCAAATAAAATACAGAAGACCACAGCAGGACCTTCATTGACTTAACAAGCCTTAACCGTCTTGCTGACCTCAAAAATAAAATAGCCATCCCCAAACCCAAACAACTAGATGTTGGTGCTGGCATTTTGAATTTTGAAACAGGCTTGCAGAATTGGATTACTTCTCTAAAGCAGGTTTGTCCTGGAATGATTGATCCTGCTGCCTCAGACCAACCCTGGACACAATTCAAAATGTGGGTACGCGCTGAAGCCCTCAAGCTGCAAGACATCAACTATGAACAGGCCCAACAGAACTTCAGCAAGCTGCTGAAGGAAGTTGAAAGTCAGCTGCTGAAGGAGGATGTGCTACTTCTGGATACTGAGCCATGGTCTGAAAAGCGTCCAGCTTCAAAAGTTCAGCCAGCAGAAGATCAGACAATTCAAGCTGAAGAGGTTAGTCAAGCAGAAGATGTTGCAGAAAGCTCTCAGAAGCATCCTGCTTCTGATGTCTCTCAAGCTGCTTTGGACAGGAAGACTCTTGAAGAGCTGAAGCAGAATTATATTCGTCTACAGCAAAGAATGGATGAGAATGATCAGAATATGAAGGAAAGGATGGATGTGCAAGATGGCAAGATTGATACAGTTGTCATCATGGTGCATCAGCAGAAGGAAACTGCTGATCAAATCAAGAACATGCTAGAAGCTCTGTTCACACGCTTTCCACCCCAACCTTAGTTTTTCATTCATGATGTTTTCATTGTTTTCTTTCCATGTTTTCTAGACTCTCTTCTAAGCTTTGAATTAAATATAACAGTTTTTCTGCTCTGATCGTTTTAGCTTATATTCCTTACACTTTTTGACTGCTGACAAAAAGGGGGAGAAAAAGAATGATATTTTTCAATAACAGATTACTGAGACAAAAAGTCTCAAACATTCTAACACTCTGATATACTTGAATGTTTTTGTTTTGCATAAGCTTACAGGTACAAGAAGTTAATCATATCTGATACACTGAAGCTCTGATATTCTGATGTTCAAAGAAAGTCAATAAAGATCTGATCCTGAAGGACTCATGGAATTAAAAAGGGAAGTAATAAACTCAGGGGGAGTATCTCCGATATAAACTCTGATATCTCTTTATCCCTTATCCTCCTATCTTTGATAACTTCCTATTTAATTCTGATACTCTTTACTATTTGGTTATCTCTGATACCTTTTACGTTAATTTTCAATTGAAAAAAATCTAGTTTTTGTCATCATCAAAAAGGGGGAGATTGTTAGAACAAATTTTGAATCTACTACCCTAAGTTTAAGTTTTGATGATAACAAAATGCAAAGATATACTAATTGTATGATTCATGTAAGACATATATGCTACCTAAAAATTACATTCTGTTTTACAGAAACTCTGATGGGTATCAGCAAGAGAATATCATCATCAGCATCAGAAGATGAAATATCAACATCAGCATCAGAGGATGTTATATCAGATACCAGAATTAGAAGATCAACTTGTGCTTACGCTGAAGCGTGATGAACATATCTGCGCGTAACAATCTGAACTCTGATCAAGACAACAACAATTCATCAGCACCTAAGCAGCGTCAGAATAAGCCAAAGCCAGAACACGCTTAAGTGGCAACGGTACTGTGCATTCAAGATACTTTAATATCAACGACATTATTCCAGACAAAGATCTTCTTAATATGGAAAGAATGTAATTGGCATTGAAACGGATTAACTGACTCCCAACGTATCATTTTCCAATGCTATATAAACAAGTCAGTGAAGATGGAATTGGCTAATGCTCTACAACTCTCTACACGCCTAAAGCTATTCATCATCTTCCTCACTCTCAGTTTGCTAAAGCTCTCAAACTCTTTACTCAATTATTTTAGAACTCTAGTTCTCATAAGCTTAACGTGTGTAGTATCACAGTTGTGATAAACAGTTTTTGTAGAAAACATTCAACACACTTAGATTTCATTTATCTGTAAGAAAGTATTTCCTTGAGAAACCGGTTTGTGGTTTGACTCAAGAAGGCTTTAGCAGTTGTTAAAGCAGTTGTAATATTCAGTTGAATATAGTGGATTAAGACCTCGTTGGAGAGAGGCAAAATGACCTTGACGGGTGGACTGGAGTAGTTTGAGATTAAACGAACCAGGATAAAAATACTGTGTTGACTGCAATTGATTTCAAGTTTTTACAATTCAACCCCCTTCTTGTGTTTTTCACTTCTTCAGAAAGATCAGGTGGGTGAATGGAATGATGACTGTCAAGTTGCTTTCGATAAAATCAAGGAGTATTTGCTAGAACCTCCTATCTTAATGCCACCCGTCGAAGCAAGGCCGCTAATCATGTATTTGACTGTTTTGGATAATTCAATGGGGTGCATAATTGGCAAACATGACGAGTCTGGTCGAAAAGAGCATGCCATTTATTACCTTAGGAAAAATTTTACCGACTGTGAGACTCACTACTCACTGCTCGAGAAAACTTGCTACGCTTTGGTATGGGCTGCTCGCCGGCTAAGGCAGTATATGTTGACACATACCACTCTGCTGATTTCTGAAATGGATTCGATCAAGTACATCTTCAAAAATCCTGCTTTATCTAGAAGAATAGCTAGATGGCAAATGATCCTGACTGAGTATGATATCCAGTATACGACCCAAAAAGCTATAAAGGGGAGTGTACTAGCTGACCATCTAGATCATCAAGCTGTCGAAGATTACCAATCCATGAAGTTTGACTTCCCCGATGAAGACATTATGACATTGGACAACATTGAAGGTAACGGACCGTATGACGGACCTGAACAAAGATCCCGATGGACCCTGTACTTTGATGGTGCTTCAAATGCACTTGGCAACGGTATCAGCGTGGTACTTATCTCTCTAGAAGGTTTCCATACACCTTTCACCACTAGACTCTGCTTCAGCTGCACCAACAACATAGCCGAGTATGAAGCTTGCATCTTTGGTCTCAAGGCTGCTATTGACTTTCGAATCAAATCTTTGGTTGTGTTTGGAGACTCCGCTTTGGTCATCAATTAGATCAAAGGAGAGTGGGACACTAAACATCCCAATCTCATCCCTTACAAAGAACATGTCCTGACATTGTTACCTCATTTCGAGCAGATCACCTTCGAGCACTTCCCGCGAGAAGAGAATCAGCTAGCAGATGCGCTAGCTACAATGTCATCCATGTTTAAACTTAACTGGGATAATGAGGCTCCTCAAATCACCATTGAGCGAATGGACGAACCTGCACATTGTCACGAGATTAATACCGAAGAAGTAGTGGACCGACCCTGGTTTCACAAAGTCAAAAGGTATCTCGAGACTCGAGAATGCCTTGAAGGAGCTCCAGTCAACGACAAAAAGTTCTTAAGGATATTTTCTGCCAAGAGCTTCCTGAGCAACGGTATCCTATACAAGTGCAACCATGATTGCGTTCTGCTTCGTTGTGTGGACAAGGTTGAAGCTGAACAGATCATGGTTGAACTGCATAATGGTACATTTGGCACTCACTTGAGCGGACATACGATGGCTAAGAAGATTCTAAGGGCAGTCTACTACTGGTCTACCATGGAAGCTGACTGTCATCAACATTCCCGTACTTGTCACAAATGCCAAATCTATGCGGACAAGGTACATATTCCTCCAGTTCCTCTCAATGTCCTAACAGCTCCTTGGCCATTCACAATGTGGGGTATCGACATGATTGGAGATATCAAGCCTACAACATCCAATGGACACCGCTTCATCCTGGTGGATATTGATTACTTTACCAAGTGGGTCGAAGCAGCTTCCTTCGCCTCTGTTACAAAGAATGTTATTGCCCGCTTCATCAAGCAGAACCTCATATGCCGGTATCGTATCCCCGACCGTATCATCACAGACAACGGTACAAACCTGAACAACACTATGATCACCGCTCTGTGCGAGCAGTTCAAGATTCAACATCACAATTCATCTCCCTATCGGCCAAAGATGAACGGTGTTGTTGAAGCTGCGAACAAAAATATCAAGAAGATCATTCAAAAGATGACAGTCACCTACAAGGACTGGCATGAGATGTTACCGTTTGCTCAGCACGGATACCGTACCACGACGCGTACTTCAACTGGGGCAACCCCCTTTTCTTTGGTATATGGCATGGAAGTTGTTTTACCTATGGAGGTTCAGATTCCTTCCTTGAGAATTATGAAGGATGCTGGTTTGAGTGAAGACGATTGGATTCAGTCCCGGCTTGATCAACTTAACTTGATTGACGAAAATTGACTTACTGTTGTTTGTCATGGTCAGACGTATCAAAAACGGATGATCAAGGCTTTCAACAAGAAAGTCAGGCGCCACGTATATCAAGTCGGAGATCTTGTAATCAAGCGGATCATCTTGCCGCAAAGTGATCCCAGGGGAAAATGGACTCCTACCTACGAAGGACCATTTGTGATCAAAAACATCTTTTCTGGTGGGGCTATGATTCTAACCACCATGGACGGCGACGACCTGTCGCATCCTGCAAACACAGACATAGTCAAAAGATACTACGTATAAACGACCCGATAAGTTGAAAACTCGAAAGGGCGACTTGGGAAAAAATGGGCATCCCGGTGAATCTAAAACCAGAAAGGGCGGTTCAGGCAAAAATTAGGGATAAAACAAAAAAAATCTTTACACCCGGAAAGTTGAAAACCCGAAAGGGCGACTTGGGCAAAAAAGGGTTTCCCGGTGGATCGGAAACCCGAAAGGGCAATCCAGGCAAAAGTTAGGGAATTAAAGCATATCACTATGTCTCGTTGGATCACTTCAAGGACAATCTCTTCACGGACAAACTCCAAGATTCCGATCAATCCAATCATCTGCGGACGAAGCAACGAATGGACAAGATACTCAGAGTTACGAAGGCTATAGCAGAATGGGAACCCATGGAATTGTTACACATAGCCATCTTTCTTTGTATAATTGTTTCTCAATTTTATGACAACATTCTCTTAATAGGATGTCTGTCTCCTTTGTACAAAATACTTACACAAAGTTAATACAAAGATACTTCAAAGTGCAGAAAATTGTTTGCCTTTTCTTTCTTTTTACACTTGTGTTTTATTTGAAAATGTCCAATGATTTATTAAATGAGCATATGGGTTTGAATATAATCACTTCTTACAAATGAAACGAAATGAGAAAGAATAATTACTGATAGGTTGAAAGTATATGAAAACGTCTTTAGGCTATTCCAGGAGAAATCCCCTGCAGTACATCATCCAGATCCTCGGTGGAACTAAAGCCTTGAAATACATATCCCCAGCGGAGTTAAGTTTCAAAAATCCCCATCAGAGTTGAGTTTCCAAACTCTCAATCCCCAACGGAGCAAAACTTTAAACTACAAACCCTCAGTAAAGATGAAACTTTCTTCCCCAACAGAGTCAAACCTTCAACCTTTGAACATCATTGGAGACCATCCAGTTTCCTCCAATCTCCCCGAAGAGTCGCTTTAAAACCAGATAATTCCCCCAGAGAGTTATTTTAAAACCTTCTTCCTCAACGGAGTCAGGTTTCCATACACGATCAAATTAGCACGTCATTAAGATCCCCAGCGGAGGGGGAACTTTGAGCTACCAATCCCCAGCGGAAACCATTCAGTTTTCCCATGATACCCCCAACAGGACGAAGATTCTCATTCTTGAAGTCCCCAGTAGATTGGCATACAACCCAAAATCTCCCCAGCAGTATAGCTTCTCCCCACAGAGGTTGTCAAAGATCTTGAATCTCCAACAGCGGTCATGGATTTATTTTCCCCGACAGCAGTCAAAGTTTTTTTGTCTCCAGCGGTCAAGGAACTATTTTCCTCAGCAAGACAGTGAGTCAACTTATATGAGCATACATTACATTCATATATCATAAACATTGATAAAACACATCTTATTGCATCATACATTTCATGCAACATAACTTTTTCTTTCAATTAACCTTTTACCCTTTTCAGGATAAAATTAACAGCTACTTAAAACAAATATTCGAAGCTCAGAAAACGGCTTAGAGATGCTCCAAACGCAGATGCTTTCCTATTTGCTTATTCAAATCAATGTGCAGATTCCTATTCCAATTATGAAGCCTGGATTCGACCAGATAATATCTTGACTATACTGAAGCCCGGAGATCGACCGGAAAATAGTTGAATCCCCTGTAAGTTTTTGTGAAGCCTGGATGTTGACCAGATAGCAATACAAGATTGTGAAGCCTGGATGTTGACCAGATAACAATAAGGTATACTATGAAGCTTGGATGTTGACCAAATAACAGTTTACTCGGCCAATTACTTTGAAGCCTGAATCCAACCGGATATTAGTAGGCCCCAAAATCAAAGAGAAACCCGGAGGCGACCGGATAACCATTTGATTTCCTTTTGAAGACTGGATGTTGACCAGATAGAAAGTAAGGTATCGTGAAGCCTGGATGTTGACCAGATAGCAATACAAGACTGTGAAGCCTGCATGTTGACCAGATAATAGTAAGGTATACTGTGAAGCTTGGATTTTGACCAAATAACAGTTTACTCGGCCAATTACTTTGAAGCCCGGATCCAACCGAATATTAGTAGGCTCCAAAATCAAAGGGAAAACCGGAGGCGACCAGATAACCATTTTATTTCCTTCTGAAGACTGGATGTTGACCAGATAGAAAGTAAGGTATCATGAAGCCTGGATGTTGACCAGATAGCAATACAAGACTGTGAAGCCTGGATTTTGACCAGATAACAGTAAGGTACACTGTGAAGCTTGGATTTTTACCAAATAACAGTTTACTCGGCCAATTACTTTGAAGCCCGGAGGTGACCGAATAACAATTTAATTCCTTCTAAAGCCTGGAGCACGACCAGATAGCAGTTCATTTTCACCTCTTCAACCAAGTGATGACTGCCCAGTAGAATAATAGACGATTGAAGTTCTATTTCTACCACGACAGAGACCAGCATTCCCCGGCGTAGTCCTCCTCAACAACAGGTATACGGGCTCTCGCAAAGGAATCTCTTATGCGGTCAATTTTCTTGGATGGCATCTTTAAGCCCATCTCCGACAAGATTCTGTCACATCTTCCAAATGGCATCCTTAAGCCCATTCCCTCAACTATATCTTGGCGAGTGCAAATTTACGGGCACTCTAGTGTCCAATCCTCTTTTACCTTCGATTCACGAAAGGCAAACTCGCCAATCTAACTCTTCAGGTTCAAGATGATTGAACAGGGGAAGCTGTTGTACCCAAAAATTTTCCCTCTCATTTTATCAAGATTTCTCCTCACAAGACTCTTTGAACTCAAGACCAAGCTAAGGTTTGCTCTGCTCAAGACATCTCCTTGCACTGTTGACCTAAATTAGGGTTTGAGTTTGCACAAGGAACTTTGGACTTCTAATGCTCAATTTGACTTTCATGCTTCATGCTGGACTTATAAGATTGCTCATACCAAGTTTCAAGCCTTGAATCAAATTTTTGCCTAGTCAATTGGACAGTTGACCTAAAAATCAACTGTATTGGGAAAAAGTCAACTGTGGCCAATTTACAGTCAAACCTCATAAATTTTGATCCAAATCAACATTATAAGCTCATATGAACCATTTGATCAAGTTTGGACCACAACTCCTCAAGAAATTTGATCAGATCACCAAAAGGGCAAAATGGTCATTTTTAGGGTTTTGACTGCAGAAGGGCAATTTCTGATTTTTTACCTAGCCAATGGAAAATTGGGTTCAAGCATGGATTCAAGGACTCAATGGAATCATCTTGACCTATTCGCAAGGTTCAAAAGATCTCAATTAGATTAGATTGACAGATGAATTTTCCAGTCAACTGATCAAAAATCAACTGTACACTGAAAAGTCAAACTTTGACTTTTTGGTCAAAATCAAGTGCCAAGAGTCATTTTTCATCAAAATGTGTCAAAACATGAAACTTGTTCATCAAGAAACCTAATTTTGCAAATTAGGGTTTAAGATTGAAAATTTTCATAACAGAATTTTTCTAAGTTACGAAATTTTCTTATTTTTTCCCAACATTGCCCAACTTTTTCACCATGATGCAATTGGATTCAAACAAAACTTCCAACATGAAAGTTTTATTCCTCCACAAAATCTACAACTTTGATACACAAAGTTTTCTCAAAAGAAGCTTGAATCTCAAGTTATGATTTTTGGAACAAGGGTCCATGAAACTTTTAACTTAGTGAAATTTTGCCCTAGTTTAGGTAGGATTTTGACCTATCTTCATGGAAAACTTTCACCTAGTTCCACTTGGAATCTCAAAATTCATTTCAAATATGTATTGTAGAGCATGTTACAAGCTTTCCAAAATATCCAAGAACTCTCCAAAATCATTTATGTTTAGGGAGAATCGAAGGTTTGAATTTGGAAAAAGCTCACTTTGATCCATGTCATTTTCATGTTGACACAAGTTGAAAGTCTGTCCAACTTTGCTTGTACTTGAATACAGGTCTCTAAATCCTTCCACACTCAAAAATTGAATGAAAACTCATTGGTTTAAGGCATTATTCTGATTATTGGAAGTTTACACAAGGGTTTAATCTATTTTTGGCAAAAAGCTAACTATGCCATTTTGATAAAGGCAACTTAATGTCAACTTGCTTCCCTTGAGCCTTGAACCCCTCTTTTTGCAGCAAACAAGTTCCATAAACTTAGGAAAAGTATAAAAATCTTGTGCATGCTTGAAGATAGCCTGTACAGGCCTGTCTTGTATCACTTCACACTTTTAATTCAAAACCAAGTAAACTTGCAAAAGATCCATATCTTTGAAATCTGATAAGAACAAAGTTTGTGAGCATTTGAAATAACTTTTGCATATTTCCTTGAGTCAGAAGCATGAACTATCCAACCCCCAAGCCTTCCAAAACACAAAAACACCATCTTTTTGCAAAATAGGGAAGTTTCTGCACTTTGAGTTCCAAAACACAAACTACTCGTGCATTTTGCCCCAAACCTCTTCCAATACATTCCATATAATCCACCTAAGCTATCTGAACCATTGGCCATTGACTGTAACTCCATTTGCAAGCTTCACCATTTCTGATTTCAGCTTGTGCAGGTTGACTTCTACAGGCTTATTCAAGCAAACTCAAAGCAAACAAAGCATTGGGGAAGGTCAGAGGAAGTTCAGGCAAGCTCACAAACATCTCAGGCCTCACTGAAAACCTCCACATTGCCATACTCGTGTTCAACTGAAGCAGGTATTTTCCAACTTTCTATCTCTCTATTTAGGAATCATTAAGCTTAGGTTTGTGAATAAAAAATGTAGTACTCATTGCCCTTAAGATGTACATATGCATAGATTTCATTTAAGTTAACTGTGCTGAGAGAATTTGATTGATGAACATTCTGAAAAATTTAGGTTAGAAATTAGGGCCAAAGAAATTCTCTCTGGTCTTTGAGAGTTAGATTAAGTTCTTTATATGGTTGGAATCGTGTGATTATGCTCTACAACTTTCATGTTACACGTTTTTGTTTTTAAGCACTTTTGAACGAAGGTTGAAGATGAAGTAGCTGGGCTGGGCCTGGCTATTTCTCACTATTGACACCCCTGACGTACTTCTCACACCCCCTTGGCCCATTGTTTTATATTTTTATATTTTCCTATTTCTTTTTCATTTCTGACTTTATTTTATTTTTTCTAAACTTAAAAAACTACTAAAAATATTTTCATGAATTTTCATATTTTATTTTATTATTTTTATTATTTTTTTAGACATAGAAATAATTATTAAATAATATATACTTTTATTTTCTTTAATAAAAAAACTTGAAAATAACACATAAAATATTATATTTTTATTTTTATTATTTATATATTTAAATAATATTTTTTCTAACATATTTTTATTTTTTGACATTTGTATACATTTTTATTTTATTATACATAAACAAATATTATAATATATGCATATTCTTAAACCTAAATTAGGGTTTTTACCCTTAACAAAAATAACCTTTTATTTTCTTATTTTTTTTAATACATTAAATATTATATTTTTACATACATAAAAATAATACCAAAAAAAAATATTTTTTGCATATTTATATTTAATTGCTTATTTAAATGTTGCTTATTTATCATTTGAACAAAGAAATTCAATTTGGTTGTAATAACTTAGGGTTTTAATTTCTTGCAAAATAATCCCCTATTCAAAATTGTATCCCCCTCCCCATATCAAGGTTGTAATAGCTTAGATTACTTTTACGCATTTATAGCTTTCAAATATGTCATGATAGAGATTAGGGTTTGTATGCAATATCCAAAATCAAAACAAATAGTTAGACCTAATACAAGACATAAAAGCATGTAAATTGACAACACAATACACACAAGCACCCCTAGGGTTTCATCCACTTGTTGCCTTTAAAATGGCCATGGTATGCATGTTGAGTATCTTGGCAAAACAAAAACAAAACAAAAAGATCATAGTCCCTCGATGACGCTATCTTGGTTGCCTATACAAAATGATCTAGTCCCTCAAAAATTCGCTAAAGATACTTGGCACAATTGCTATCATGGTCAATACGATGACCCGCGCCTGTCCTGTTTAACATCCAAACACAAAGTTGTTTACCAAATGCAATGGTAAAACAACATTGTCAAAAGGGTTAAAAATGTGTAGGAAAGATCTTTGAGTAGATAGGGTAGATGCTCCTAGTTACTTGATCAAAACTTGCAAACATCCTTGCTATTTTTCAAAAAACACATCACAACACAATTTCAAAACATTTCCCAAAACAAACTTTCAAACATTGAAACATCTTTTCAAAAGACAAACACCTCTGTATATATTCAAACAAGAATCATTACAAATGTTTCCACAATGATGGCCTCTTTTCAAAACATTTTCAAAACCACACACAAAGCACCATTTCAAACAATTGAAAAGCAAAAGCAAGTGATCTAAACAAGTAACTAAGAGCCCATGGATAACCATGGATGAAAAGGGTGCTTGCACCTTCCCTTTTCATAATCTACCCCCCGAACCCAAGAAAACATTTCAAAGGTCTTTCCTGTGCTTTTTGACCTTTCCTTTGGATAAAATAAAAAGTCGGTGGCGACTCTTGCTAAACCGAAACATTTGCGAACACAAACGCAAAACCTCAAGTCAGTTCTCCCACCGTATCACAGATGAGAACCTAGATGATCAGTCAAATGGCTCTTATCAAAATCCTAGCCCAGGGACAAGAGGAGCTAAGAATCCTCGTTAGCAAACTTTATCAAGACAATCGCAACCGTATGAAACAAACGGTCAAGGCTGATGATCAAGTCGTTAATCAGCCCCTGATGAGACAAGGAGTTGGCTTGGTGGAGAGTGAACCTTTCCAATTTGCTTCTACATCATGATCCCAACCACAACCTCTCCAACAACCACAGGGTAATCGACGTAAGCGGGGTTCACTCACTAGGAAATATTCCAAACTCAGCATACCAATGTTGCAAGTCTTGCAACACATGTTGAAATTGAATTTGGTCACATTGAGGGATCCTCCTACAAATCCCAATACTTCCTATCCAATGTACAATCCAAATGGAAGGTGTTCATATCACTCCAACAGTCCAGGGCATGATACTGATAGCTGTCAGACATTAAAATACAAAATTTAAGATTTGATCGATGAGGGAGCATTAGAATTCGCACAAGATGGTCAACTGGAATTCTTCTGTTATCCCTCCAAGGCACACCATCTGAAGTGACAAGATCAGACAAAGAGGCTTTTATTCATTAGAATTTTCAATTTGTAATTTTCTTTTGATTGTTCGAACATTTATTCATATTAAACCTTGTTATTTTATCAATGCATTGCACATGTTTGTCTTGAATTAATTTGTTTGCACTATGATTGAACTGCTTTCTTACTTTCTTTTATGATATTCATCTCTTGATTAAAAGCTCTAATCCTTTAGAGGGAGGATGACGAGAACAATACCATATTCTCTACAGTATGCTTTTAAACAGACCTCGCTGACAATATACAAGCGTTGTTTCAAATCCTAAATAGTGGAGTTATAAGGAAGATAATCCCTAGTCAACCCCTTTGAGCCTAAGAAGTAGGAGTTTTCTTTTCACACAAATTAAAACCCTTAATCATAACCTGGGGCAGGGTAGTTTTCTCAGTTAATTCAGATGTGCATTCAGTCGCAAGCTTTCCCTTCATACACGACAAATAGTGTAGAATATGTTCTCCAAAAGATGGTGATGGTTACACATAATCATTAAGAACAGGCAGTCATTATCTCTCAAAATAAAAGCCCATTAAGTCAAAACCTATGAAGGAGACTTAAGAAAAAAACTGGGGCATCCCGCTGGCTGTAATCACAAAAGAAACAGTTCAGGCAAAATACAGGGATAGAAAAATCAAAAAAGAAAGAGGTCCTACAAATCCTCAACAAAAAGAAAAGGTCACAAAAATAACTGCCTTCTCAAACAAACGTTCAATTTCTGAGCCATCACCGGAATATCGGGGCCAACATTCCAGAACTCAACTAGGATTCAAAATGCAAAATTAACTGAGCATATGACTAAAGAACATCACGAAGAACGAGTGGGTACAAATAAAATTTGAGCTTTTATCCTTTGTTTCTTAAACCGTGAACCAGGCCATGTTACAACCCTTAAAAGTCCTAGTTGAAGCATGGATTGGTTCGAGAGCATATTGTTACAAAGGTATCCTGACTCCTGTAAGGTTTGCTATAAATCATGAGTTGATATCATATTTTTGCAAATTTTGTTTTACTACAAAAAACGCATTTTCAAAAAAAAATTCAAGACAGACATAAGCTTTGCATTCTTTAAATGACATTGTTTGCATATGGTTAATTGTTTAAATGGTATAGAAATTCACACAACAAATATTCAGTGAATGAAGACCCCATCAATGGACAGAATCACCTCAGACGGAAAAAACATTCCCAATAACAAGCCTTTCATAATCAAGGGGAATGACATGATGTCTAATTAATCTGGGGCAGTCAAGCCAATATGCAAAGAATCACTCAAAAATGCAAAATAGCCGGGGGAAGAACTCCATCTGAATCACTTGGGGCATTGGACATGAATTATAGCAACGAATCCTGTACGATCAAACAAAAATCTTCTAGCAGTGTGGCAACACTTACTACTATGGACAATGACAATTCTCCGTACCCGATGAACGTGGACATAGTCGGAAAATACTAGGCATGAACAAAGACCCGCTAGTTTACTAGCCTAGGAAAAAATAAGGGCATCCCAGCGAATCAAAAGGGTTCGAGAAAAAATTAGGGATATACATATGGAAAAAACTGTACACCCGGCAAATCGAAAACTTGAAAAGGTGGCTTGGGAAAAAAAGGTTATCCCGATGGACTGGAAATCTAAAAGGACAGTCAAGGAAAAAGTTAGGGAGTAAAGCGTACAACTACGTCTCGTCATCTCGTCACTTGTCTATCAATAGAAGGTTTATTATCCTGATATGTATCTACTCAAAACCCCAGGAGTTGGGATAACAGTCAAACCATCTACAAAATCCCAACAGATACCTTCTCCAGCAGGTACAGAGGCAAGGGAATTCTACTACAAGGTCACTGCCATGTTTCATGCAGCCTACTGATGTCAGGTGTTCTCATACCCTCGACAGAGAAAAATCTCCAAATTACTGCTCCAACGAAAATTCCATAATGAAGTCGCCAAGCTTCTCGGGATTCCCCAAGCGGATTACAGAGTTTCCCTTCCCCAGCGGAAACATTCTAAATAAAGCATATTTTCATCTATAAACAGTTCATGTACGACCCAGAGACAGATGTCATCCTGACACTTACTCAAGATTCTCATCTATAAATTGTTCAGGTACGATCCAAATACGGATGTCATCCTGACACTTACTCCAGATTCTCATCTAGAAACACTGCAGATACGATCCAGAGACGGATGTCATTTTGACACTTACTCCAAATTCTCATCTAGAAACGGTTCAGGTATGATCCAAAGACGGATGTCATCCAAATACTTTTTCAGATTCTCATCTAGAAACAGTTCAGGTACGATCCAAATACGGATGTCATCCTAACACTTACTCCAAATTCTCATCTAGAAACAGTTCAGGTACGATCCAAAGACGAATTTCATTCTGACACTTACTTCAGATGCTCATCTAGAAATGGTGCAGATACAATCTAGAGACGGATGTCATTCTGACACTTACTCCAGATTCTCATCTAGAAATGGTGCAGATACAATCCAGAGACGGGTGTCATTCTGACACTTACTCCATATTCTCATCTAGAAACGGTGCAGATACGATCCAGAGACGGATGTCATTCTGACACTTACTCAAAATTCTCATCTAGAAACGGTGCAGATACGATCCAAAGACGGATGTCATCGTGACAGTTACTCCAGATTCTCATCTAGAAACGGTTCAGGTACGATCCAAATATGGATGCCATCCTGACACTTATTTCATATTCTCATCTAGAAACGGTTCGGGTACGATCCAGAAAGGGATGTCATCCTAACACTTATTCCAGACTATCTTCTAGCAACAGTTCAGGCACGATCCAGAGACGAATGTCATCCTGACACTTACTCCAGACCATCTTCTAGAAACGGTTCAGGTACGATCCAAAGACGGATGTCATCGTGACACTTATTTCAGATTCTCATCTAGAAATGGTTCGGGTACAATCTAGAAACGGATGTTATCCTGATACTTATTCCATACTATCTTCTAGCAACAGTTCAGGTACGATCTAGAGAAGGATGTCATCCTGATACTTATTCAGACCATCTTCTAGAAATGGTTCAGGTACGATCCAAAGACGGATGTCATCCTGATACTAATTACAGACTATCTTCTAGCAACAGTTCAGTTCATGGAGTTTACCTTCCCCAACATAGTTTATTTCTCTAACAACGGAAGTTTATCTCCCAATGTTTTAACTTCAACATATTTGAAGACCTACATTCTTCAACCCCAGCAACAATCAGAGATTTATTTTCCCTGGTTCAACAATACTGCAATAGAAAAGCTTATACGTTCATACATTGCATTCATACATCATTCTACAAACGTCATAGCATCTGCAGTACAAATGCATACATCCCAATCTCATTTATTTTGAGAACACCATTACACAATGCATTTCATACATCATGACATTGCATACAGCTAATGCTTTACCTTTTTAGGAAAGATCAATCAACAAATATTTATCATAAAAAAATTTCAACAAGTCCAACATTAGCTCATGAAACAAAACAGAATAATTATCTGTGCAACCAAATACAGCTTTACGCGGGCTAATTATGAAGCAATCTTACACGGGTTTCTTCTGACTTCCAAATACAGCTTTACACTGGCTCATCATGAAGCAATCTTACACGGGTTTCTTCTGACTTCCAAATACAACTTTACACGGGCTCATCATGAAGCAATCTTACATGAGTTTCTTCTGACGACCAAATACATCTTTACACGAGCTCATCATGAAGCAATCTTACACGGGTTTCTTCTGACTTCCAAATACAGCTTTACACGGGCTCATCATGAAGCAATCTTACACGGGTTTCTTATGACTTCCAAATACAGCTTTACATGGGCTCATCATGAAGCAATCTTACACGGGTTTCTTCTAACTTCCAAATACAGCTTTACACGGGCTCATCATGAAGCAATCTTACACAGGTTTCTTCTAAATTTTAAATACAACTTTACACGGGCTCATCATAAAGCAATCTTACACGGGTTTCTTCTGACTTCCAAATACAACTTTATACGGGCTATTCATGAAGCAATCTTACATGGGTTCCTTCTCCCTCCTTATGAAGTTTTACACAGACTCATCCTGAAGCAACCCTACCCAGGTTCCTTCTCACAATCTCCAGATGCAGTTTTACACGGAATCATCCTGAGACAACCCTACCCAGGTTCCTTCTCTTGAATTTCCATATGTAGTTTTACACAGACTCATTCTGAGGCAACCCTACCCAGGTTCCTTCTCCTGAATTTCCAGATGCAGTTTTACACGGACTCATCCTGAAGCAACCCTACCCCGGTTCCTTCTCACAATCTCCAGACACAGTTTTACATGGACTCATCCTGAGGCAACCCTACCCAGGTTCCTTCTCTTGAATTTCCAGATGCAGTTTTACACGGACTCATCCTGATGCAACCCTACCCAAGTTCCTTCTCTTGAATTTCCAGATGTATTTTTACACGGACTCATCCTGAGGCAACCCTACCCAGGTTCCTTCTCTTGAATTTATAGATGCAGTTTTACACGGACCCATCCTGAGGCAACCCTACCCAGGTTCCTTTTCACAATTTCCAGATGCAGTTTTACATGGACTCATCCTAAGGCAACCCTACCCAAGTTCCTTCTTATAATTTCCAGATGCAGTTTTACCCGGACTCATCCTAAAGTTGCCCTACCCAGGCTCCCACTCATATATCTCCTAAAGCATCCCTACACAAGTTCCTTCTCATACACTTCCAGATGAAGTCTTACCCGGACTCATCCTGAAACAACCCTACACATGTTTCTTCTGATACATTTCCAGATAGCAGTTAATTTCATTCTCCCCAGCAAATTACTGCGAAGCATGGATTTCAACCAGAAAATAGAAAACTTTCATCTCTCCAATCCAGAGATAACCCATCAGTAGAGCCATGGACAACTGAAGTTTCTAGACTTTATTCCCCAGAGTTTCCCTCAAACAGGAAAACAACAAAAATCAGCATCCCCCAGCGGACTCCTCCTCAGACAACAGGAACATGAATCCCTATAAAGAGACCTCTTATGAAGTTAGCATATACTCTGTATGGCATCTTTAAGCCCATCTCCGACGACTCTCAGTCATATTCTCTGGATGGCATTTTTAAGCCCATCTCCAATGACTTTCAGTCATCTTCTCTAAATGGCATCTGTAAGCCCATTCCCGATTAGCATCGACCAACAATGTTACTTCATGCGAGTGCAAATTTCTGGGCACTCTAGTGTTCAATCCTCTTCCACCTTCGGATCACAAAAGATAGACAAGCCAATTTAAATCCTCAGGTTTAAGAAGATTGAACAGGGGCAACTGTTGTACCCCAAAATTTACCCTATTTATTTACATTATTACATACACGCATATCATTGGTTTTATGGTTATGGAATCAAGGTATATTTAGAAAGCTTCGTCAGGTTACAAGTGATGTTTATTTTGCCAATGGATGTCCTCAAAGTATTCTCCGTGCTAAAGATCGGTTCGCCGTTTCGCAACGATTCAGGGTTTAAAGATTCACAAGTCCAACCCAACGTGTCATATTCAGGTGTTCTTTCGCCAAAATATCCCTGATGACATATTCTCGAATTCAGGTTCGACTTGAGAGCCAATTCTTTAAAGAAGGTCTCTGAATGTGAGGTTTTTTCTCGAAGAAATATGGTGAAAAAGTATGCTGAAAGTGCAGTTATTACGCACTAAAAAAATTCATAACTTGAAGATCGTGGCTCGTTTTGAACCCATTCCGGTGGCCAAAATTCCGTCTTGACGTCATCTACGTTTTCATCTCTCACAACTGGAAGCCAATTTCGACCAGAATGTCTTCAAAAATGCGTATTTATCAAGTATTTTCGCACAGAAAATTTATGATAGAAGTTTATTTGCATCATGTTCAGAAAATCATAACTTGGCCGATGTTCATCGTATTGAGCTGGTTCCGGCGCCAAAATTTTACAAATTGAGTTGCCTACGAGAAATGATCTTGTCCCTCGATGTTGTCTATGGATATATAATGACAGTCCCTTCGAACTACTAAGGTATCCCTATATGTTGCCTTCTATGACCATAACGATGACCTGCGCCTGTCCCTCATACATCCAACAATAGGGATACCTACTCACTAATAGTAGGATGGCACTGTCTAAAGGTTAAGAGGAAAAGAATGACCTTTTCGAGTATAAGTAGATAAGTTCTTATATGCTTGCTCAAAATAACTTTTTGCACCTACACAAAAATATTTCAAAACACTTTCAAAAACATTCGCCTTGTCAACACTCTTGAGGACTGATACAAGAGTTATCACAAAGCGAATCGCCGCGCTAAGGAATTTTCAAAATAATTTTCAAAACACACAAAGCACGAGCAATTTTCAAAACATGATCTAGCATCTAAGAGCCCGTAGATAACTACGGATGGAAAGGGTGCTAACACCTTCCCTTTCCATAATCTACCCCCCTTATGCAAACAGTTTAAACATCTTTCACACAACCCTTTGAGCTAGAAACACGATTGCTTGAGCCTCTAAACACCCCATAGCCAGAAATCACATTCCTTTGGCAAAATAGGGCAAGTTATGCAACTTGAGTTCCATAGCTCATTTGGCTCGTGCGTTTTGCCCCAAGTTGCTTCAAACACCTTCCATTCAACTCACCCAAGCTATCCCACACCTCAAACACCAACTGTAACTCCATTTACAGTGTTCACCATTTTCATTTTGAGCTTGTGCAGATTGAGTTCTATAGACTGATTCAATGACATTCAAGGCAAGCTAGCTATTGGAGAAGGTCAAGTGAAGTTCAAGCAAGCTACCAGAAATCTCAAGCCTTGTTGAAAAGCACTACATTACCCTACACGAATCCAACTGAAATAGGTTTTTCTCCACTTTCTATCTCTCTATTTAGGAACATTTAGCCTTAGGTTTGTGAATAAAAAATGTAGTGTTCATTGCCATGAAGCTGTACATATGCTCAGTTTTCATTTATATTAAGTGTGCTTGGAGAATTTCATCCATGAACATGATGAAAAAACTAGGTCAGATTTTAGGGCCAGAGAAATTCTCTCTGGTCTTTGACAGTTAGGATTAGTTTTTTATATGGTTGGAATCGTCTTGAAATTCTCTACAAGTTTGATGTTGTGTGTTTTTGCAATAGAGCTCGTATATAGGATCTGGTATTTAAACATAGCACGCGTGCGTTTTCAAGTTTGAAGGTTGTAGATGAAGCTGGCTTGGGCTGGGCTTGGCCTGGCTTGCTTTTGACACCTCCCATTTTCATTTTTGCACCCCTTGGCCCAATTTCTTGTATTTTTATATTTTTGCATTTTTGTTTTCATTTCTGATTTTGTTTATTTATTTCCAAATATAAAAAATGCTCAAAAATATTTTCATAAATTTTTTACATTTATTTGGCATTTTATTTTAATTTTTCTAACATGAAAAGATATTTAAATACTTTTATATTATTTATTAAGACTTCAAAAATATATATAATTTATACTTTTATTTTTGTTCTTTATTTTTTATTCACACTAAATTTATTTCCTATAATATATTTTATTTTTGTACATATTTTATTTTATATTGTATATATTTAATTTGATTAATATACATATATAAATATATACTTTTTGTTTTATTAAATACTCTAGAATAAAAAATACAAAATATTACATTTTTACTTTTATTTTTATTTATACTAAAAAATACTTTTTTCTAAGTATATTTTATTTTTACATATATTAATATATTTTATTATATATAAATAATATAATGTATTTATTTTCTTAAAGAAATTAGGGTTTTACCCTTAAACAAATAAAATAAATCCTTTGTTTATTCCTTTATTTTTTACATTAAATACTTTACATACATCAATGAACAAAAAATCCTTTTTGCATATTTCATATTATTTGATATATTTGTCTTTTTTTGTTTATTTAAATATTATCCATTTATTATTCATGCAATTAAATTCAATTTGGATGTAATAGTAAACTAGGGTTTATATTTTTTGTCAAATACCCCCCATTCAAAGATTGTACCCCCATCCCTATAATCATGTTGTAATAGCTTAGAATTTTAATTCTCGCACTTTACGCTTTCAATTATGCCATGATTAGAGAATTAGGGTTTGTATGCAAAAATCCAAATCAACAAATAGTTTGACCTAATCAAAGACAAAAATGCATGAAAATCAAACAAAATGCACACTTGCACCCCTAGGGTTACAATCCACTTGTTGCCTTCAAAAATGGGCCATGTTATGCATGTTGGGTACTTTGGCAAAACAAAAACAAAACAAAAGATCATAGTCCCTCGATGACGCTATCTTGGTTGCCTAAACAAAATGATCAAGTCCCTCAAAAAAATTGCCAAAGATACTTGACACAATTGCTATCATGGTCTATACGATGACCCGCGCCTGTCCCGTTTAACATCCTAACACAAGGTTGTTCACCAAATGCAATGGTGAAGCAACACTGTCAAAAGGGTTAAAAACACATAAGAAAGATCTTTGAGTAAAATAGGGTAGACAACTCTTAGTTACTTGATCAAAATCTTGTAAAACATCCTTGCTATTTTTCAAATACACTTCACAACACAATTTCAAAACATTATCCAAATCAAACTTTCAAACATTGAAATATTTTCAAAAGACAAAAACACCTGTGTATACATTCAAACAAGAATCACTACAAAGGTTGCCACAACGATGTCCTCTTTTCAAAACATCTTTCAAAACCACACACAAAGCACCGTTTCAAACAATTGGAAAAGCAAAGCAAGTGATCTAAACAAGTAACTAAGAGCCCATGGATAACCATGGATGAAAATGGTGCTTGTACCTTCCCTTTTCATAATCTACTCCCCGAACCCAAGAAAACATCTCAAAGGTCTTTCCTGTGCTTTTTTACCTTTCCTTAGGATAAAATAAAAAGTCGGTGGCGAATCTTGCTAAACCGAAACATTTGCGAATACAAAATGCAAAACCTCAAGTCAGTTCTCCCACCATATCACAGAACTGGCGACTCTGCTGGGGAATACTTTAAAAGTGGAGTAACCTTAAGGTTTAGATCTCCTTTGCATGATTATCTTGTTTGCTTTGATTGCTTTACACTTGGTCCAATTTTTTGGGTTTGAATCCTCCACCCGGATTTGGGAAATATTCATAGGTAAATAGCAATACGTTGTGGAAACTATGCGGGGTATACCAACATGGTTGAAGCAATAGCTATATTAGTGCGACATATTTGTGGGTACCGGTAGCCTTTGAGTCAATAAAAGAGAATACGGGGCCTCTGAGTGATGTCATGAAGCAATAATGAACTCTTAGAACCTTACTTGACCATCTTGGCCTTTTTTTAGGGGTAGTGAGATGACCGGCTTTGGTACAGTCCGAAGTTGGTAGATACTCGATACTACACTCATTGAGGGTTATTTTCTTGGAATATTTTGGTCGTCAGTTAAGTGGCTAAACCAAAACAATGAACACAGAAAATAATCCAGTGATATTGAGCTCCTTAGAACCCTGTTACTATTTATAGGACATTGTTGTACCCCAAAATTTTCCCTCCCATATTCTTCAAGATTTGTCAAGGTCAATCTCCAAATGGTTCAAAACCTCAAGGGTTGCACAGTCCAATTGCCTCCTAACACAGTCAAGATTAGGGTTTTGGTTCTTGCAAAGAAATTGAGGTTTTCAAGGGTCCAATCAAGTCCCATATGCCTATATACATTGTCAAGCAGCCATATGTCAAGTTTCAAGACTCACAACATCAAATTGCACAGTCAAAAACCCTAATTGCTCCACAGTCAACTACAGGGGCAAAATGGTCATTTGACAGTCAAAAGTCAAAAATTTTGGTCAACATGTCACTTTGAAGCCACAATCATCATTTGATCAAGTCTTGATCATGATTCCACAAGCATGGCTCAAAAGTCTCAAGATGCAAAAGTTTCTATTTTAGGACAATTGAAAAGTCAACTGCAAATTGACCAAGGCATAACTTCTTCATGGTTCATCCGAAAAATCCCATCCAATGCTCATTTTGAAGGGGATGACATTTCCTACAACTCATCGTCACACTCCAAGTCCAATAAATGCTCTCACAAAAAGTTATCAATTTCAACATTATAGGTCATTTTCAAAAGTCAACAAAAAGGCACTTTAAGTCAAGGACCATAACTTGAGATTGGTAAATCAAAATGACATGGGACCAAAGGAATTGGTTAGAGGACTTCAAGACCTTTCCAAAATGTCCAAGAACATGTTCATAGCTTCAAAATTGAGCAAGATATGCATTGGAGAAGTTGGGAAATTTTTGGGAACTTTCAAAAGTCAACTTTGCCTAAAAAGCTTCAATTTTGCTAATGGGCCTCAAATTCTTTCTTGAATCTTTACCCAAAGCCTATGAACGACTCATTGAACTTAAAATGATTTATTTTCTTATTTTTAATTAATTAATTGAATTTTTATTATTATTAATTCATTTAATTGGTTTTAATTGTAGAAAAATATCAAAGCATGGTTGTCAAATCTTTTTATGAAGCAAATACACTCCACATATGCTAAAGATTTCGTGCATCACTCAAGGGGACAAGATCTTCCATAATTGGAAAGGTTTTTATGGAAAAAGATTGAAAATTACATGATTGAAAATCAAGGATTTGAAACATTAATTCATGGACTTTTGGGCCAAGGTTTTGACCTAATTTGCATCACATACATATGCTGAGTGAAACCCTAAAGCTAGACACGAAAAAGCTGCAAGAACACCATAGGCAACATTGAAAAAAAAGTGAAAAAGTTCAAAACTGTTTTCTAACTTCCAGGCAGATTCAAGAGAGTTTGTTGATTCTAATCCCTTGCTGGGAGTTTCCTGAACGCATTGCAATCAAGAACGAGTCCTAAAGCTCAAAGAAACGGTAAAACAAAGTCATGGTTTGAACGAATATTGTCATAATCGAAACCTAATTTCTATGCATCATTGACATGTTTTGTTCATTGATTTGTATTACTGACATCTCCCTGAAGCTTTTGGTATAGTTGAATTGTGCTGAAACTGCCTAAATCAAAATCCACCATGAACGACATTTAGGGTTTTTGAAGCTTTCAATTAGGGCTTTAGGCATAAGGGAAAATTGGACCTTGAGACCTATACAGTTAAATTCAGAAGCTCAATACGAACTGAATGGAATCATCGCGCCCTTTTTATATTATCCCTAACTCTAGTCGCTATTTTTTGTGGTTATGGTTAGTGGGGGTTTAAAACCCCCGCTATCTTGTTTATGTTTACAGGTACAAACAAAGAAGGAGATAACGTGGCAGTGCATGGTTGGGTAGTTCAAATCTGGCGTGCTTTATTTTGTTTTGTACCACTATGATTGTTTTTCTTACATAATAATTAATGTCCATTATATGTACAAACGCGTTTCATAGCTCAGATGGTGGGCAACGTGGCCTGCAAGCATAGGGACCTGGGTTCGATTCCCAGGTCCCCCCATATAATTCTTTCTATTTTTTCCTCAAACATTCCCATGCAACATTCGTTCAATGGTCCATCATGCACCCTCACGCGTGGCTTGCCAGATGGTCCTGATCAACAATCCAATGGCCAGAAGGTGATGTCTATGGTATGCTCTAGTCAACCAACGTGCACACGATTCTGAAAGTCAACGAGGCTTGGATTCCTCTTGGGCCTGAATTCCAGCAAAAACCTCCACTTTGGGCCTGACACCCCCCTTGGTTTGCTTTGCATTTTTACATTTTTATTTTCTTTTCTTTTTAATACTTTTAATTGTTTTAATTAATTCACCACAAATAATTTTTCCCAATAAAAATCAGAAACTCAAAATTTTTTTTTATTAAATTGCATCATTAATTTATTTTTTGTAAATAAATGTTAATAATTAACTTAGTTAATTTAGGTTTAAAATTAAATCTCTTTTCTTAATAAATAAAAAATACATAGAATTAGGTTTTTTGACATTTTTATCTTTTTCTTAATTAATTATTTCCATAATTATTATTACCATTATTAATTACTATTATTTTTGTACATAAATATGTAAATTAATTAACTAGTAAATTAGGTCGACTTTGACGTTTTCTTTAATAATTAAAATAATCTAGAATTAGGTTTGTTTACTAACTTTTAAATTCTTTTCTTTATTTCCTTAATAAATACAAAAAACATAAAAAACACTTTCTTTTCATAAAATAATAATTAAGTCCTAATTTAATTTAATTTCAAGCAAAGGGTCAAAACCCTCGGACGTGCAATTTAATTCTTTTCGCGCATTATTTTCTTATTGATTATTATGTAACTGTTCAAGGATGTAATAGTAATTAGGTTTACTGTTTTTTTACTTTCCGCATATTTTATAAAAAACGGGTCTTTGTATTTTGGCGATGTATAGACCCACACCTTGTAATAGCGTAGCTTTTATCTTTCCGTCTTTTTAATTTCCCGCACTCCTAAATTCTAAACTGCATGAAAGAATGTATGGTAATTAATAGCGTAGCTCACAATGCCATGATCAAAGATAATTGTTAACATGAAAACAACATACAATACACACACCACTTCTAGGGTACGCCTCACTCGTTGCCTTCGAAATGTGGTCGTCAAGTATAGGACGTTTTAGCAGTCACTCTTATGTCCATGATCCAGTTGCCTCGAAACAGTTGCCTCGAAACGATTGCCTCGGATTAAAAAGGATCTAGGACATTAGGGTTACTTCTAAGGTGTCCTAATTGTTGCTTCGGTGACCACACTGTCCCTATAATCGAATTGACCCGAACACCTCCAACGGTGGTGTTACCTACCTCTCAATGGTGGGATGGCACTACCTTAAGGACTTTTACACAGCCTAATTCCTTAGGGTAGGTAGATGACTCATGGATACTTGCTCTTCAAAAATAAACAAAAATCTTTTCACACTGACACTTTCAAAAGCTTTCAAAACAATTTTTCAAACACTCTTGAGGACAGATACAAGAGTCATTCAGAAATCTTTCAATGAAACTTTTTTTCAAACCCATTCACATTTTGAAAAGCAAACATTTTGAAAAGCAAACATTTTGAAAACATAAGAGCGAGTATCTAAGAGCCCATGGATAACCATGGATAGAAAGGGTGCTAACACCTTCCCTTTCTATAAATCTACCTCCCGAACCGAGAAACAATCTCATAAGGAATTTTGCTGTGCTTTTGTCTTGTCCATGTTGGAGAAAATAAAAGACGGTGGCGACTCTTGCTTCCGCGATGTTTCGTGAACCAGCTAAAAACAGTCAGTTCTATTTCCACCGATCACAGAACTGGCGACTCTGCTGGGGAAGTGACTTAAAAGTGAGGTGTACCTTAGGAATAGTTCATCATGTTTTCAATTCCTTGATCTGTTTGCTTTAAAATTGTGGGCCTATTTTGGGAGTTTCATAGATCCTAACCTGGATCTGGGGGATACCTCTTAGAAAGTAGCAACAAGACTGTGAGGGAACTGTGCGGGGTATATCGACACGGTTGAAGAAGTCTGCTACGTTGATGTGGCACTTTGGTGAGTATTGGTAACCCTTGAGTCAAGTCAAGGAGAGTACGGGGCCGCCGCGTGGTGTCGTGAAGCATCAACTGACCTTAGGAACCTTAATTGAACCATCCTGGCCTCTTTAGGGGTAGTGAGATAACTGACTTTGGTGCAGTCCGAAGTTGGTTGATACTCGATACTACACTCATTGAGGGTTGTTTTCTTGGAATATTTTGATCGCCAGTTCAGTGGCTAAATCAAAACAATAAACACAGAAAGCAACCCAATGATATTGAGCTCCTTAGAACCCGGTTACTTTTGATAGGACAGGTTTTTGAGCCCCCCAACTTCAAGAGGGTAGTACCCCAAACTTCATACTGGCCTAAACTCTAAGGGTTGTGGTGTAACTTGTGTGCCTTATCATGTTTGCTTTTTGTGAATACTTGTGGTGTGTTTTATTATAGCATCATAACATCATACAGCATCATATGCATTTACTAACCACTTCAAGGGTTCAAGTCTCCATCTTTGTTCTTGTTTTGTAGGACATGGAAACTATCCGCAGAAAGACAATTCAGGTCAACCTTGTAAGGGTCCCTCCTCAGCTTAAGGAACTCACATCCAGGATTCCCGAGAACTCTTCTTTCAGTGAAAGGCATGGTAGACTCATCAGCTTGGTCAATACCAACATTGAAGAGGATATGGTGTAAGTGTTGTTCCAGTTCTTTGACCCTCTGCATCACTGTTTTACTTTCCCGGATTATCAATTGGTGCCTACTTTGGAAGAGTTTTCCCAGCTTCTGAAGATTCCCATTCTCAGTCAACTACCCTACAATGGTACAGAAAAGGAGCCAAAACTTGAAGAGGTTGCTAAAGCATTATGCCTACAACCATCTGACATTAAGGGACATTGGGAAGTTAGAAGTGGTATCAAAGGGTTCTTGGCCAGGTTTTTGTTTGAGAAAGCACAAGAATGTTGGAACTCCCTTGACCTACAAGCCTTTGAAGAAGTTTTAGCCCTCCTTGTCTATGGGTTGGTGCTGTTCCCTAATCCAGATCAGCTTATAGATATCAATGCTGTCAAGATCTTCATGTCCAGGAATCCTATACCTACGTTGCTTGGGGACATCCTTTACTCATGTTACACTCGAACCATGAGAAAAATAGGTGTTCTTATGTGCTGCACTCCTCTCCTGGGAAGGTGGTTTGTTTCGCACCTTCCACAATCAGTTTTGAAGAATGAGCGGGGTTTGAGATGGTCACAACGATTAATGACTCTTAAGCATGCTGATATACATTGGTGTTCTCGGTCCAGAGAAGACGTCACTATCATTGATCGTTGCAGGGAGTTTCCTAATGTTCCTTTACTTGGAATCAGAGGAGGTATTACTTACAACCCATGCCTGGCTTTGAGACAGTTTGGTTATGCTCGGAGGGATGGCCCCCACAATATGTTGATTCCTGACATAGTTTTTGACTTCGACAACGATGCACAAGGACTTCGCCAGAGATTTATCAGAGCTTGGAGGATGCCCAACAGGGTAGACAGCAAGACACTGGGGCACAGGAACTCCATCCCGTTGGAGCCTTATCTCAAGTGGGTACGAGCCCGCTCCCAGAAGTTAGTGATGCCATATCCCCATGTTCTCCCTGTGATCAAAGAGCCAGTCTTGGAAGGAGAGGTGCCCTACACCATTCAACATCCTGACATGCCTACATCCTGGGAAGAAATGCAGAAGAGCTAGATCCAACTTAAGGAAGAACGGAAATCTCTTGAAGCCAGTCTACATGCTAGTGAGAAGAAGGCCTTGGAGCTCACCCGCCTAATGCACGAGGAAAAGACTCTTAACACTTACATAGCTCCAAAGAGGATGCGCAGTGTCTTTTGGGATTAGCTTACTTTGTAATTTTTGCCCATGAGGCCTTGATGTACTGAACCATTATTTCTTAATAATAACGTGTGTTCCTTTTTGTCTACAACAAATTTTAACTTTCGAACTCTTGAATGCATTGCATAAACAGCATATCATGCATCATGTGCATAACAGGTACTTTTTTTTACAGGTGGTTTAATCTTCTTCGCTGTTTATTTCAGCTCGCCATCATGAATCCTGAATCATCTACTGAGCAATCCATCAAGGCCCTCCAGGCTCAAAACGCCCAGTTCCAAGAGTTGATCATGAGTTTGGCCCAAGGTCAAGAGGAATTGAAGGCACTGCTGGTCAAGAAGAAGAAGAAGAGAACTGTACTATTCAACACTGGCCGGAGGTTTGGTAACACACTGCAAAATGAGGCTGACCAAGCTGGTTCTTCTGTAGGGAAAGGCAGTCCCCAGGGGGGAAGGGTTCCTAGTCCTGTGGTCTCTGACAACGAGACCAATTTCAATGAAGAGCAATACCCTCCCGCTGAAGACAAGTACAAGCAGTTAGAGGATCGTCTGAATGCCATGGAAATTCAACAAGTGCCTGGGTTGGATTTTGGAGACCTGGGTCTATCCTCTGGTGTGGTAATCCCACACAAATTCAAAGCACCATCCTTCGCAAAGTATGACGGGGCGTCCTGCCCTAAGTTACATCTCAGATCTTATGTGCGGAAGATCCAGCCGTATACTATGGACAAGAACTTATGGATCCATTTCTTCCAGGAGAGTCTTTCAGGGACTCATCTCGAATGGTTCTATCAGCTGGATGGAACCAAGGTTCGTAACTGGGAGGACTTGGCTACTGCTTTTTATAAGCAGTATCAGTACAATGCCGACCTCGCTCCTACACGTACCCAACTCCAGGGTATGTCGCTAGGATCGGGAGAAGGTTTTAAAGAGTACGCGCAGAAGTGGAGGGACCTGGCTGGCAGGGCGCAGCCGCCGTTAACCGACCGTGAACTAGTGGACATGTTCTTGGGGACCCTATCTGGTCCATTCTTCAATCATCTCATTGGCAATTCGTCTGCAGGGTTTACAGATCTCATTCTGACGGGTGAAAGGATAGAAGCTGGTATGAAATCGGGGAAGATACAGAAGGGTGCGTCCTCAAGTTCTGAGAAGAAGCCTTTCAAGAAGGAAGCCAGTGCTGTGTATGGCCCCGGGAGGCAAAATAAACCAGAACGCCGCCAAGCTGTCAACGCGGTGGTAATTGCAGAGCCTGCTGCCTCTCCTCGGCAACCTAACCAACCAAGGGGTGAGAGACCCAGAAGAGAATATACTCGGCTTAGTATGACCTTGTCACAGATCTTGCCGCAACTGCTATCGACCAACTTGGTAACCGTCAGAGAAGCTCCGAAGGTGGTAAACACAACCTCTCCGAAGTATAATCCCAACGCCCGCTGTGCTTATCACTCTGATAGCCCGGGGCATTCTACTGATGATTGCTGGCCCCTAAGAAATAAGGTTCAGGACCTTATCGATGCCAAGAAAATACAGTTTGAGGCGCCCGAAAGGCCCAACGTTGTGACTGCTCCTATGCCCCAGCATGGAGTAAATGCTATTGAGGAAGACCTGTATGTAGTTTCTGTGGATGATATTGTGACTCCTTTATTGACTGTCAAGAGGAACCTGTTGCTAGCCGGTTTATTTCCGGGTTGTAGCAAGGGTTGCCTTCTGTGTGCTGTTTCACCTACTGGTTGTCCGTTGCTGAAGTCAGGCGTCCAAAACCTGATGGATAGCAAAGAAATCTTGTTCAAGAAGACCGTCGTTCCTATTGTTCCTACTGAAGAAGTATCTGTTGTCACCATTTTCAACAATTCTACCAAGGCTCCCCCGAGGAAGCTAGTCAAAATCATGTCTGTTGCACCTATCATCATTACTGTTCCGGGGCCCCTCCCCTATAAATCTGACAAGGCTGTCCCATGGCACTATGGGGCAGACGTGTATGTGCTCGGAGTGAAGTAGGAGTTCAACACTAGTACCGGTATCAGTAACATCACCGGTCCCGCTAAAGTTACTCGCAGTGGCAGGCTCTTCTCGCCTGACGTTGCGCCACCAGTTATCCGAAGACCTCTTATCATCACGCCTACAAGTATGCCTGTTCCCCCTCCTGATCAAGCTTCTACCCCTGCTGCCGAGTCATCTGACACTCGGGGCAAGGGGATTGTTACTGATATGCCTGCACGGATGGAGGCACCGAAGACTGTTAATATTGAAGCTTCACAACAAGAGATGGAGGAAATCCTTAAGATCATCAAGAAGAGTGATTTCAACGTCGTTGAATAGCTGGGGCATACCCCCTCTAAGATCTCTATGCTATCACTGTTGTTGTGCTCAGAGGCCCATGCCAAGGCCCTGATTTCCTTCCTAAAGACGGCCCATGTGCCATAAGAGACGTCGGCTGATCAATTTACTGATTGTGTAGCCAACTTGACCGCTGACAATGGGTTGAGTTTCTCTGATGCTGATCTGACCACTAAGGGTAAGAACCATAATGATGCCCTGCATGTCTCCATTGAATGCATGGGCACTACTCTCGCCCACGTGTTGGTAGACACTGGTTCTTCACTGAATGTACTGCCCAAGAAGGCCTTAGACAGGTTGGATTGTGAGGGTTTGGAGTTGAAGCCTAGTAACATCGTTGTCCGAGCCTTTGACGGGTCGAAGAGGATGGTACACGGTGAAGTAGATATTCCGATCCGGGTTGGTTCTCAAGTCTTTGAATCAACATTCTATGTGATGGACATTCGTCCATCCTATTCTTGTTTGCTGGGTCGACCTTGGATTCATAAAGCTGGGGCTGTGACCTCCACTCTACACCAAAAGCTCAAATATCCTGTCAGAGGGAAGATTGTTACAGTACAGGGGGAGGAAGAATACATGGTTAGTCATCTGAACTCGTTCCGGTATATAGAGATGGACGAGGAGTTCATTGAAACCCCCTTTCAACATTTTGAAAAGGTGCCTCCAACATTGGCGTCAGCAGAGACAGTAATTGAAGAAGATTCTCCTTTGAAGATGGCTTCCTTGAAGGACGCCCGGGCTGTGATTGAAAAAGGTGAATGCATAAACTGGGGCAGGCTCCCTGATTTTACTCCAAAAACTGACAAGTTTGGGCTGGGTTTCACTGCAGAGGCTCAGAGGGCTGTACGCAAGGCAAGGATCGGAAGACCTCCCGTGTTCATCACCAATCCGAGAGTGAACGCTATTGAAGGCGATACGGAGGAATCTGAATTTGACAGCTGGATCTACCCGACGACCGACGGTGGACTGAACAATTGGACTGCAAAAGACTACATACCTGTTACTTTTGTTACTCACTAATGAATTCCTTTGTTTTTAAATTTGTAACGAACAATAATTTGAAACTTTATGGCCCGGTGTCTTACCCGGGCCACCGTTGGCTTCATTTGTGAGGGCTTATTACTTGTCATTTCCATATATCATGAATAAAAACATTGGACATTTTTCGCATTCCAAATCTTGTGCTCCCTTTCTTTCTTTCTTTATATATATATATTTCAAAACAGTTATATTTACACACACTCACCTATACAGGTTTCAATCCACTCTGGATCTCACTGGTAACGACTCTGCTACTGCCAGTTATGACTTCAAAAATCCGATCAACTTAGCCGAAGACGAAGGTGAAGATGATTGTGAAGTGCCTGGCGAGCTTGCAAGACTGTTACTCCAGGAGGAGAGGGCCATTCAACCACATGAAGAGCCAGTGGAAACGGTAAATCTGGGTACTGAGACAGACAGAAAGGAAGTCAAGATCGGTGCCAATCTGGAGCTCAGCGTGAAACAACGGTTGATTCAGATGCTGCATGATTATGTGGAGATCTTCGCCTGGTCCAATGAAGACATGCCTGGGTTGGATACCGGCATTGTGGTCCATCACCTGCCTACCAACGAAGAATGCCCTCCGGTTAAACAAAAGGTCCGCCGTATGCGTCCAGAGATGTCCGAGAAGATGAAGGCTGAGGTTATGAAGCAATTTGATGTCGGGTTTCTAGCAGTGACTTCTTACCCTCAGTGGGTTGCCAACGTGGTTCCAGTGCCAAAGAAAGATGGTAAAGTCAGAATGTGTGTTGACTACAGGGATCTGAATAGGGCGAGCCCCAAGGATGACTTCCCTCTACCTTACATTGACGTTCTGGTTGACAATACTGCTCAGCACAAGGTGTTCTCCTTCATGGACGGCTTTTCAGGTTATAATCAGATTAATATGGCTCCTAAAGACATGGAGAAGACCACCTTTGTTACTCAGTGGGGCACCTTCTGCTACAAGGTCATGCCATTCGGGTTGAAAAATGCTGGGGCAACCTACCAACGTGCCATGGTTGCTTTATTTCATGACATGATCCATCATGAGATTGAAGTATACGTCGATGATATGATTGTAAGGTCCCAAACTGAGGAGGAACACCTTGACCATCTACAGAAGCTGTTTGACCGGTTGAAGTTATACAAGCTGAGGTTGAATCCAAACAAATGCACCTTCGGGGTAAGATCTGGGAAGTTGCTAGGCTTCGTCGTGAGCGAAAAAGGTATTCAAGTGGACCCTGCCAAGGTTAAAGCCATACAAGAGATGCCAGCTCCCAAGACAGAGAAAGAAGTCAGAGGCTTTCTAGGACGTCTGAATTATATTGCCCGATTCATCTCACACCTAACCGCTACCTGTGAACCAATCTTCAAGCTGCTGAAGAAAGATCAAGTAGTACGTTGGAACGACGAATGTCAAGCCGCTTTCGACAGAATCAAAGAGTATCTCCAAGAACCACCCATTCTTATGCCACCGGTTGAAGGGAGACCTCTAATTCTAGCAATCAAAGAAAGTGTATTGGCAGACCATTTGGCACACCAGGCAGTGGACGACTACCAGTCAATGAACTTTGAGTTTCCAGACGAGAACATCATGGTAGTAACTGATTGTGAAGTACCTGGACCGGATGAAGGACCTGAGGAAGGATCCCGATGGTCTATGCACTTTGACGGAGCCTCCAACGCTTTGGGTAACGGTATTGGCATTGTGATCATATCCCCAAAAGGCATTCATACTCCACTTACTGCCCGGCTATGTTTCAACTACACCATCAACATGGCGGAGTATGAGGCGTGCATCATGGGTCTTCAAGCTGCAATTGACTTAAGGATCAAGTTTCTGAGTGTCTTCGGAGATTCCGCTCTCGTGATCAATAAGATCAAAGGCAAGTGGGATACGAAACACCCAAACCTTATTCCTTACAAAGAGTGTGTGTTGACATTGATCCCCCATTTCACAGAGATAACTTTTGAACACTTCCCAAGAGAGGAGAATCAGTTGGCGGACGCACTGGCTACAATGTCTTCTATGTTCAGAGTCAAATGGGACAACGAGGCTCCCCAGATCATTATCTGGAAACTGGATGAACCTGCGTATTGTTGTGATCTTGAAGCTGAGATGGTAACTGAAAAACCCTGGTATCATGAGGTGAAGAGGTATCTGGAAGCTCAAGAATACCCCGAGGGTGCATCTGTCAACGACAAGAAGTTTCTGAGAAGGTTCGCAGCAAAGTTCTTCCTCAACAATGGCATTCTGTACAAGCGAAGCCATGATTCGACCTTACTACGTTGTGTGGATAAAGCTGAGGCAGAAAGAATCATGGCGTAACTGCATGAAGGTACCTTCGGAACGCACTCCAGTGGACACACTATGGAAAAGAAAATCCTTCGGGCAGGATATTTCAGGTCCACAATGGAAGCTGACTGTTACCAACATTCTCGGACATGTCATAAATGTCAGATCTATGCAGATAAGGTGCACGTTCCTCCAGTCCCTCTGAATGTCTTGACAACACCTTGGCCTTTTGCAATGTGGGGCATTGATATGATCGGCGAGATTAAACCTACGGCATCCAACGGGCATCACTTCATCCTAGTGGCGATCGATTACTTTACAAAGTGGGTTGAAGCAGCTTCCTACGCTAACGTAACCAAGAACGTCGTGGCACGGTTCATTCGTCATAACCTGATATGTTGGTACGATGTCCCGGAAAGGATCATTATGGACAATGGTACCAATCTCAACAACAAGATGATCACTGAGCTCTGCGAGCAATTCAAGATACAGCATCACAACTCTTCTCCTTACCGACCGAAGATGAATGGGGCTGTAGAAGCAGCTAATAAGAATATCAAAAAGATTGTGCAGAAGATGACAGTGACCTATAAAGATTGGCACGAGATGTTACCGTTTGCTCTTCATGGATATCGTACCTCAGCAAGGGCGTCAACCGGGGTAACTCCCTTTTCCTTTGTCTATGGCATGGAGGCAGTCTTGCCGATTGAAGTCCAGATACCCTCTCTCTGGATAATGAAGGAAGCAGGCTTGAGCGAAGATGACTGGATCCAGACTCGACTTGATCAGTTAAACCTAATCGACGAAAAGAGACTCACTGCTATTTGTCATGGTCAAACGTACCAAAAACGGATGATCAGGGCATTTAACAAGAAAGTCAGACCACAAGAGTATCAAGTTGGGGACCTGGTAATCAAGCGCATCATTCTTCCTCAATGTGATCCCAGGGGCAAGTGGACCCCCACATACGAAGGGCCATTTGTGGTTAAGCATGTCTTCTCAGGAGGAGCCATGATTCTAACCAATATGGATGGTGACGACCTTCCTCACCCCGCCAATGCAGACATAGTAAAAAGATACTACGCATGATAAAAGACCCGCTAGGTTGACACACCTAGGCAAAAATAAGGGCTTCCCGGCGAACCAAAAGGGTTTGGGCAAAAATAAGGGATGAAATGAAAAAAATCTGTACACCCGGCAAGTCGAAAACCTGAAAAGGCGGCTTGGGCAAAAATGGGTATCCCGGTGGACTGAAAACCCGAAAGGGCGGTCCGGGCAAAAGTTAGGGATTAAAGCGTAATACTATGTCTCATTGGATCACCTTGCATCCAGAATCCGGTCAACCATCAGGTTCAGACGGCATCGATCAGTCAGCTTCATCTTCAACTAAGCAGCTAAGTGATGAGACGCTCGAAGATATAAAGGCGATAGCAGAGTTGGAACCCAGTGGGATTACTCTTTTCACACAGCTGTTTTGTTTTCTTTGTACAAATTGTATAAACTCTGTTGTTCGGCGGAGTTCTCTTACTAGGACGTCAGCCTCTTGTACATAATGCCTATTTACAGGCAAATTCAAAAATCAATACAAATTCACTTTTGAGACCAATTGTCAATTGTTTTTTCCTTTTCCTGTTTTGTTTTGTGAAGAACGTCCAATGTTCAATTGTGATATATGCATTTGACACTAATTTCTAACTCATAAATATTTGAATACGAAACAAAGGATTAATTACAGGTAACATCAGAAACAGGGGCAATAATGAGTTGTCTAAGCAATCTAATTGCTCTGTCCACCGAGGTACCAAGGTAAGTTCGGCTGAAGAATATAACCAAGATACCTCCACTCCCCACAGAATAAAACAAGATTCAATAATTCTCTCCCAAGCAGTTGGACTCCCATCAGCCCTAACAAGGCATCGTATCTCCAGCAAGTCAGCAGCACTCCCCCCGAGCAGAGTTAGTCTACTGTTAACCTTAAGGAAGTAGGGTTATCCCCCAGAAGATCTTAATATTCCCCAGCGGAGTATGCAGATGTTCCTAAGCAAGCATCCCCGGCAGTCTTAATATAAGATTGTTCCCCGGCGGAATACAAACACCCCAATGGAGCCACTTCCCCAGTATAGTCAAAAGTTTCCCCAGGAGAGTTCAATCAATTTCCCCAGTAGATTCAGGAAGCTTGTCCCCAGTAGATTCTGGAAGCTTATCACCTGCAGAGTGCGAACGCTCCCCCGACTTTATTCAAAGGTTATTTCCCCACCAGGATATAACTGGGTTATCCTCAGCCAATTGCCATAGAAAGATCATCCCCGGCAAAGTCTTCCTATCCCCAGCGGAGTTCATCAAATCTTCCGACGGAGCTTAACAATGGTATCCCCAGCGGAGTTATCATCAACCTCAGCAAAGTACCTCTCTTCCCACAAGAATATTTCCCCGCGGAGTATCTCTCCAACAAGTTCATTCCCCAACGGAGTCATCTTCTCCTACCAGTTTATTCTTGCAACCGTCATCCCCAACGGAAATGAAGAACTTCACTCTTCAACGTCAGCCCAGGATTTAACAAACTCCCGGCATTCGTCAAGGATTTATTTTCCTAGACAAAAATACATCCATAAACATCACATCTTCATACATTATAGCATGCACATACGCATCATGAACATACAATCTCATTTATTTTTGAGCCTCACAACATCATGCATCTCATACATCATGACGTCGCATACAACTAACGTTTTGTCTTTTCAGGACAAAGGTTAATACAAAGATGATTACTATCAACTGTCGCAATTCCAGAATCGATACCTGTAGCTAGCCAGGGCATATCTGTGAGCGATTATTTTCTGGACTCGATTCTTGTATCCTGCCAGGGCACGTCTGAAGAGTTTGAAGATCCGATTCCTGTATCCAGCCAGGGTGTATCTGTTGACGACTATTTTCGGACTCGATTCCTGTATCCTGCCAGGGCACATCTGAAGAGTTTGAAGATCCGATTCTTGTATCCTGCCAGGGTGTATCTGTTGACGACTATTTCCGGACTCGATTCCTGTATCCTGCCAGGGCATGTCTGAAGAGTTTGAAGATCCGATTCCTGTATCCTGCTAGGGTGTATCTGTTGACGACTATTTTTCCGGACTCGATTCCTGTATCCTGCCAGGGCACGTCTGAAGAGTTTGAAGATCTGATTCCTGTATCCTGCCAGGGTGTATCTGTTGACGACTAATTCCGGACTCGATTCCTGTATCCTGCCAGGGCACGTCTGAAGAGTTTGAAGATCCGATTCTTGTATCCAGCCATGGCGTATCTGTTGACGACTAATTCCGGACTCGATTCCTGTATCCTGCCAGGGCACGTCTGAAGAGTTTGAAGATCCGATTCCTGTATCCTGTCAGGGTGTATCTGTTGACGACTATTTTTCGGACTCGATTCTTGTATCCTGCCAGGGCACGTCTGAAGAGTTTGAAGATTCGATTCCTGTATCCTGCCAGGGTGTATCTATTGACGACTAATTCCGGACTCAATTCCTGTATCCTGCCAGGGCACGTCTGAAGAGTTTGAAGATCCGATTCCTGTATCCTGCCAGGGTGTATCTGTTGACGACTATTTTCCGGACTCGATTCCTGTATCCTGCCAGGGCACGTCTGAAGAGTTTGAAGATCCGATTCCTGTATCCTGCCAGGGTGTATCTGTTGACGACTATTTTTCGGACTCGATTCCTGTATCCTGCCAGGGCACGTCTGAAGAGTTTGAAGATCCGATTCCTGTATCCTACCAGGGTGTATCTGTTGACGACTATTTTTCGGACTCAATTCCTGTATCCTGCCAGGGCACGTCTGAAGAGTTTGAAGATCCGATTCATGTATCCTGCCAGGGTGTATCTGTTGACGACTATTTTCCGGACTCGATTCCTGTATCCTGCCAGGGCACGTCTGAAGAGTTTGAAGATCCGATTCCTGTATCTGGCTAGAGCATATCTGTTGACGACTGATTCCAGATTCGATTCCTGTATCTAGCCAGGGCACATCTGTGAGTAGCTGATTGTAGACTCGACACCTGTATCCAGCCAGGGCATATCTACATAAAGAGTTTGGAGATCAACCCCTGTAACAGGCCAGGTAATTATCTTTCTTTCTCAGGTACACAAGTTCTCGCTAAGGAATCTCTTACGCGATCGACACCTAGATGGCATCCATAAGCCCATCCACATACCGACAGTCTCCAAATCGCATCCGTAAGCCCATTCCCAACAAAGTTCTGTCACACTTCCAGATGGAATCTATAAGCCCATCCTCCTATCCATCAGTCTCCAAATGGCATCTGTAAGCCCATTCCCGCCATCACACTGCTGATACTCTACTATGTGAGTGCAAATTTCTGGGCACTCTAGTGTTCAATCATCTTCCACCTTCGGATTACGAAAGGCACGCCAGCCAATCTACATCCTCAGGTCTAAGAAGATTGAACAGGGGCAACTGTTGTACCCCAAAATTTTTCCTCCCATATTCTTCAAGATTTGTCAAGGTCAATCTCCAAATGGTTCAAAACCTCAAGGGTTGCACAGTCCAATTGCCTCCTAACACAGTCAAGATTAGGGTTTTGGTTCTTGCAAAGAAATTGAGGTTTTCAAGGGTCCAATCAAGTCCCATATGCCTATATACATTGTCAAGCATCCATATGTCAAGTTTCAAGACTCACAACATCAAATTGCATAGTCAAAAACCCTAATTGCTCCACAGTCAACTGTAGGGGCAAAATGGTCATTTGACAGTCAAAAGTCAAAATTTTTGGTCAACATATTATTTTGAAGCCACAATCATCATTTGATCAAGTCTTGATCATGATTCCACAAGCATGGCTCAAAAAGTCTCAAGATGCAAAAGTTTCTATTTTAGGACAGTTGAAAAGTCAACTGCAAATTGACCAAGGCATAACTTCTTCATGGTTCATCAGAAAAATCCCATCCAATGCTCATTTTGAAGGGGATGACATTTCCTACAACTCACCTTCACACTCCAAGTCCAAGAAATGCTCTCACAAAAAGTTATCAATTTCAACATTATAGGTCATTTTCAAAAGTCAACAAAAAGGCACTTTAAGTCAAGGACCATAACTTGAGATTGGTAAATCAAAATGACATGGGACCAAAGGCATTGGTTAGAGGACTTCAAGAACTTTCCAAAATGTCCAAGAACATGTTCATAGATTCAAAATTCAGCAAGATATGCATTGGATAAGTTGGGAAATTTTGGGGAACTTTCAAAAGTCAACTTTGCCTAAAAAGCTTCAATTTTGCTAATGGGCCTCAAATTCTTTCTTGAATCTTTACCCAAAGCCTATGCACGACCCATTGAACTTAAAATGATTTATTTTCTTATTTTTAATTAATTAATTGAATTTTTATTATTATTAATTCATTTAATTGGTTTTAATTGTAGAAAAATATCAAAGCATGGTTGTCAAATCTTTTTATGAAGCAAATACACTCCACACATGCTAAAGATTTCGTGCATCAATCAAGGGGACAAGATCTTCCATAATTGGCAAGGTTTTTATGGAAAAAGATTGAAAATTACATGATTGAAAATCAAGGATTTGAAACATTAATTCATGGACTTTTGGGCCAAGGTTTTGACCTAATTTGCATCACATACATATGCTGAGTGAAACCCTAAAGCTAGACACGAAAAAGTTGCAAGAACACCATAGGCAACATTGAAAAAAAAGTGAAAAAGTTCAAAACTATTTTCTAACTTCCAGGCAGATTCAAGAGAGTTTGTTGATTCTAATCCCTTGCTGGGAGTTTCCTGAACGCATTGCAATCAAGAACGAGTCCTAAAGCTCAAAGAAACGGTAAAACAAAGTCATGGTTTGAACGAATATTGTCATAATCGAAACCTAATTTCTATGCATCATTGACATGTTTTGTTCATTGATTTGTATTACTGACATCTCCCTGAAGCTTTTGGTATAGTTGAATTGTGCTGAAACTGCCTAAATCAAAATCCACCATGAACGACATTTAGGGTTTCTGAAGCTTTCAATTAGGGCTTTAGGCATAAGGGAAAATTGGACCTTGAGACCTATACAGTTAAATTCAGAAGCTCAATAAGAACTGAATGGAATCATCGCGCCCTTTTTATATTATCCCTAACTCTAGTCGCTATTTTTCGTGGTTATGGTTAGTGGGGGTTTAAAACCCCCGCTATCTTGTTTATGTTTACAGGTACAAACGAAGAAGGAGATAGCGTGGCAGTGCATGGTTGGGTAGTTCAAATTTGGCGCGCTTTATTTTGTTTTATACCACTATGATTGTTTTTCTTACATAATAATTAATGTCCATTATATGTACAAACGCGTTTCATAGCTCAGATGGTGGGCAACGTGGCCTGCAAGCATAGGGACTTGGGTTCGATTCCCAGGTCCCCCCATATAATTCTTTCTATTTTTTCCTCAAACATTCCCATGCAGCATTTGTTCAATGGTCCGTCATGCACCCTCACGCGTGGCTTGCCAGATGGTCCTGATCAACAATCCAATGGCCAGAAGGTGATGTCCATGGTATGCTCTAGTCAACCAACGTGCACACGATTCTGAAAGTCAACGAGGCTTGGATTCCTCTTGGGCCTGAATTCCAGCAAAAACCTCCACTTTGGGCCTGACACCCCCCTTGGTTTGCTTTGCATTTTTACATTTTTATTTTCTTTTCTTTTTAATACTTTTAATTGTTTTAATTAATTCACCACAAATAATTTTTCCCAATAAAAATCAGAAACTCAAAAAATGTTTTTATTAAATTGCATCATTAATTTATTTTTTGTAAATAAATGTTAATAATTAACTTAGTTAATTTAGGTTTAAAATTTAATCTCTTTTCTTAATAAATAAAAAATACATAGAATTAGGTTTTTTTACATTTTTATCTTTTTCTTAATTAATTATTTCCATCATTATTATTACCATTATTAAGTACTATTATTTTTGTACATAAATATGTAAATTAATTAACTAGTAAATTAGGTCAACTTTGACGTTTTCTTTAATAATTAAAATAATCTAGAATTAGGTTTGTTTACTAACTTTTAAATTCTTTTCTTTATTTCCTTAATAAATATAAAAAACATAAAAAACACTTTCTTTTCATAAAATAATAATTAAGTCCTAATTTAATTTAATTTCAAGCAAAGGGTCAAAACCCTCGGACGTGCAATTTAATTCTTTTCGCGCATTATTTTCTTATTGATTATTATGTAACTGTTCAAGGATGTAATAGTAATTAGGTTTACTGTTTTTTTACTTTCCGCATCTTTTATCAAAAACAGATCTTTGTATTTTGGCGATGTATAGACCCACGCCTTGTAATAGCGTAGCTTTTATCTTTCCGTCTTTTAATTTCCCGCACTCCTAAATTCTAAATTGCATGAAAGAATGTATGGTAATTAAAAACAACGCGTAGCTCACAATGCCATGATCAAAGATAATTGTTAACATGAAAACAACACACAATACACACACCACTTCTAGGGTACGCCTCACTCGTTGCCTTCGAAACGTGGTCATCGAGTATAGGACATTAGGGTTACTTCTAAGGTGTCCTAATTATTGCTTCGGTGACCACACTGTCCCTACAATCGAATTGACCCGAACACCTCCAACGGTGGTGCTACCTACCTCTCAATGGTGGGATGGCACTATCTTAAGGACTTTTACACAGCCTAATTCCTTAGGGTAGGTAGATAACTCATGGATACTTTCTCTTCAAAAACAAACAAAAATCTTTTCACACTGAGACTTTCAAAAGCTTTCAAAACAATTTTTCAAACACTCTTGAGGACAGATACAAGAGTCATTCAGAAATCTTTCAATGAACCTTTTTTTCAAACCCACTCACATTTTGAAAAGCAAACATTTTGAAAACATAAGAGCGAGTATCTAAGAGACCATGGATAACCATGGATAGAAAGGGTGCTAACACCTTCCCTTTCTATAAATCTACCTCCCGAACCGAGAAACAATCTCATAAGGAATTTTGCTGTGCTTTTGTCCTGTCCATGTTGGAGAAAATAAAAGATGGTGGCGACTCTTGCTTCCGCGACATTTCGTGAACCAGCTAAAAATAGTCAGTTCTATTTCCACCGATCACAGACATGTTGAGCCAACTAACTTCAAGAGGGTACTTACCTATGAAACCTCATGCAAGCCTGAAACTAAGATCTTGTGTGATTTGCTTGTACATATGTTTGTGCATACATCATGAACATCATAAAGCATCATATGCATCCACTAACCATTTCAAGGGTTTGGATCTTCATCTTTGTTCTTGTTTTGTAGGTCATGGAATCTCTTCGCAGGAAAATGATACAAGTCAACCTTGTGAGAATCCCTCCTCAACTCAAGGAGCTTACTTCCAAGATTCCAGAGAATTATCCTTTCAGTGAAAGATATGGTAGACTTCTCAACTTGGTCAACTCCAACATCGAAGAAGACATGGTGAAAGTTCTTTTTCAGTTCTTTGACCCCCTACACCATTGCTTTACATTTTCTGATTACCAACTAGTACCTACTTTGGAGGAATTTTCTCAACTTCTGAAGATTCCTATTCTTCATCAACTACCCTACAACGGTACAGAAAAAGAAACAAAGCCTAAAGATGTTGCTCAAGCATTACACTTGCAACCATCTGATATCAAAGTTCATTGGGAAACCAGAAGTGGTGTCAAGGGTTTCTTGGCAAAGTTTCTATTTGAGAAGGCATAACACTGCTGGAATTATCTAGATCTGCAAGCTTTTGAAGAGATTGTGGCACTCCTCATCTATGGGTTGGTCTTGTTCCCAAACCCTGATCAACTTATACATGTGAATGCTGTCAAGATTTTCATATCGCGGAATCCTGTGCCTACATTGCTTGGGGACATCCTACACTCGTTTTACACACGAACAATGAGGAAAAGAGGTGTTCTCATGTGCTGTACTCCTCTTCTAGCAAGGTGGTTTATTTCTCACCTTCCCCAATCGGTTTTGAAGAATGAGCATGGTTTAATGTGGTCACAACGGTTGATGACCCTAACACATTCCGATGTTCATTGGTGTTCTCGGTCCAAAGAAAATGTCATCATCATCGATCGTTGTGGGGAATTCCCTAATGTCCCACTACTTGGCATTAGGGGAGGTATTACCTACAACCCTTGTTTATCCCTAAGACAGTTTGGATATGTTCGAAGGGATGGCCCTTACGACATGCTGATTCCTGACTTGGTCTTTGACTTTGACAACGACGCTTAAGGACTTCGACAAAGGTTTATCCGAGCTTGGAGGATTCCCAACAAAGTGGATAGTAAGACACTGGGACACAAGAATTCCATCCCCCTTGAGCCTTATCTCAAGTGGGTACGAACCCGCACCCAGAGTCTTATGATGCCTTACCCTTACATTCTCCCCGTGATCAAAGAGCCTGTTATGGAAGGAGAGGTTCTATACACCCTCCTACATCCAGACATGCCAACATCATTGGAATAATTGCAAAGGAGTTGGATACAACTCAAAGAAAAACAGACTACTTTTGAAGCTAGCTTCAATGCCAGTGAGAAGAAGGTTTTGGAACTTACCCGCAGACTTCACGAAGAGGAGACTCTCAACACTTACATCAGACCAAAGAGGATGCGCAATGTCTTTTTACATTAAGAATTTTGTAATATTTTGCCCATGGGGCATTTATGTACTAACAAATTTCTTCTTATTAATATGACGTGTGTTCGTTTTGTTTGCAACAAATTTGAATTTCTGAATCCTTAAATGCATTACATGAATAACATATCATTCATCATATGCATAAACAGGTCTTCACACCAGGTTTCCTTATCTTTCTGTTGTTTATTTCAGCCAGATGGATATAGAGCAGACGGTTAAAGATCTGCAAGCACAAAATTCTCAGTTCCAACAACTCCTCATGACCTTAGCAAAGGGTCAAGAGGACCTTAAAGCACTGTTGAAGAAAGAGAAATACAAAGAGAAAAAGAAGAAAAGGACGGGTATGGCCACTATGGGAAGAAGGTTTGAGAGCCAGGCTAGAAAGGTCATCGAGTTCCCCTCGACGTCTGATGAAGGGATTAGTAAAGGTAAAGGAGTTGCAATTCCCTCCGAGTCTGAAGCTGAAGAGGAAGAGGAAGAGGAAGAAGAGGAGGAGGATTACTCTGAACAGCAATATCCTTCTGCGGATGATAAGTATAAAAATCTGGAAGAACGGCTGGCCGCCATGGAAGTTCAAAGGGTCCCCGGGTTGGATTTCAAAGAACTAGGGTTGGTTGCTGGGATCGTCATTCCTCCCAAGTTCAAAGTACCTACATTTTCTAAATATGACGGTTTGTCCTGTCTGAAGATGCATCTGAGATCCTACGTCAGAAAGATCCAACCTCACTCTTCTGATAAGGATCTATGGGTCCACTTCTTTCAAGATAGTTTGTCGAGTACGCAATTGGACTGGTTCTATCAACTTGAGAGATCTGATGTTCATAACTGGTAGGACTTAGCTTCTGATTTCTACCGACAATACCAATACAATGCAGATTTAGCTCCTACTCGTACTCAACTACAAAGTATGGGTATGGCCTCTAATGAAGGATTCAAGGAGTATGCCCAGAAGTGGCGAGATTTGGCTGGAAGGGTGCAGCCACCGTTGTCGGATAGATAGCTGGTTAACATGTTTCTGGGGACCCTATCTGGTCCATTCTTTAATCATTTAATCGGGAGCTCATCTGCAGGGTTCACTGAATTAATACTGACAGGTGAAAGGGTCGAAGCTGGCATTAAGAGTGGTAAAATTCAGAAGGATGCAACTGCTTCCACTGCTGTTAAGAAGACCTTCCCAGCCAAGAAAGAAGCTTCTGCTGTTTATTCCCAGAGAAATCAAGGAAGGACGGAGCGTCGACCAATGGTGGGGGCTGTGATGATTCATAACTCTTCAACCGATCAACCTCGAAGCAGTCAACCTAGGGCTAATCAGCAAAGGGTAGAAAGGCCACAACAGCAATTCACCCGAATCAATATGACGCCGGCTCAAGTCCTCCCTCATCTGTTAAAGCTGAACCTCACCAACTTGAAAGAAGCTCCGAAAAACCCCAATACCTCTTCTCCTTATTATCATTCCAATGCAAAATGTGCATACCACTCGGACAATGTATGGCATGATACCAACAACTGTTGGGCTCTTAAAAACAAGATCCAAGACCTAATAGACGCCAAGGAATTAGAGTTTGATGCTCCTGAAAAACCGAACGTGATATCCGCTCCTATGCCAAAACATGGTCATAATGTCCATGCCATTGTGGAAGATCTTCATGTTACCACTGTTGATGACCTTTTGACTCTGTTACCAGTGATTAAAGTGAATTTGATGAAAGCCGGGATATTCCCAGGCTGTGGAAAAGACTGTTACTTTTGTTCAAACTTGCAAACTGACTGCCCACTGTTGAAATCAGGCATCCAACTGTTGGCTGAAGATTTTGATGACACAGTTCGAAATGAAGCAATATGGATGTTTCGTTGGAATAAAGCAGAATGTTACAGTTCGGAATGGTAGAAGTGGTTCTTCGAGCGGGCATGTCTAAGCACGGAGCTTCCAGTGATAGTTGAATATATATTTAAAAGAGGCCTCGAAGTGATATCGAGACTGTGTCTGTGAAATGAGTTCGAAGAAAAGATTGCCAAGGCATTTGAAATTCAAACGCGAGCGGGATGTTGGAATTCAAATATATATGTGCTGGAGCATTCGAAGACGCGTGGAAGCTAGAGAGGAGCAGTGCTCTACATGTTCTGAACGTGGCAGAATCTTATAGGCAAGACCGTTATGGTCGAAGTAGTATAAATAGAAGTCTTAGCGTTACGATTTCGTGTGTCATATCTATTGTACAAAATTCAGTAAACATTCAAAATACCACATGGCTAGGGAAACGAATGCTCGAACAATGTACGTATGATAACACCAAATATTTATAATTCAATAAAACTCTTTATCTTTTCCAGTTTATCTTCTATCTTCATGTCAATGTCATTCAAATACCTTTATCTTCAAAGTCATTTACTAATTTCTTGCATTTAAACGCTTTCCTTCTATTTCGAATCCTTTACATTTCAGAAACTCTTTTACGTTTCATGCTTTTATCTTCATGCTTTTACATTAAGTACATTTATCTTCAAAGTCATTTACTGATTTCTTGCATTTAAACGCTTTCCTTCTATTTCGAATCCTTTACATTTCAGAAACTCTTTTACATTTCATGCTTTTATATTCATGCTTCTTACATTAAAGCCTTTACACTCAAAGTTATTTACTTGTTTCTGCATGTACACATTTCTTTGCAATCTAATCTTTATTTATTCAATTCAGTTTCGTATGTATTTACTTGATCATGTCATTAGATCCTTTTAATATGGTAATCGAAGTGAGTTGAACGTCTATAAAACATTCCAAATACAAATCCTAACCATGAATATCAGTTTTACAATTAGAGTTATCCAAACGACCAATACCCCATAGGATCAATCTAGTCGATCCTACAAGTTACCAGAGAGATTGAATAACAGTCATTAAGATTATTTGATAGTTTGGAGGACTAGAGGTTGTTTACTAGAAATCACTGTAAACAAATTGGCACACCCGGTGGGACCATCATTGGTCGTTACGAAATTTAGAACAAAGTAAAGATTGTTGGGACATGATCATTGTAAAAGTGTTTTCTGAGTGATAAGTTCGTTGTTATATGAATCTTAGAAGTGGTAGAATAACCAATAGCAACCAACCCTTACCCAGAAGAAAACGTTTAAACAAGATGTCTAATCCAGAAAATCAACAAGTGGAACAAAATATCCCACATGGAACAGGCACTAATATGTCCACTTCGACGGGAACGTCTAATGCGATCCCTTCGAATGCACAGTCTGTTGCATCTTCTACCAGTAGTGTAGCCACAAATGGAACAAGTGGCATGTCGACTAACAGTTCGATCCTAGGAAATACAGGAACCACTGGTTATCCTGGGGGATTCGTCCCACCATCAGGGACACAAACCCATTTCGCCACCCCACTAACGAGACCACCCGGTTTCGATGGTAAAAGACACAGAAATCCCTCTTATGGGATGCCAACATCTTTTATGGCGGGTCTACACACTTCGACATCGAATACGTCACCACAATTAGGGTCTGGGTCTAGGGCAAATCAATTTATGACAAATAACCAAGGGTCAGTAGGTTATAGTGCAATGCCTATCTTAACCACAAAAAATCAGTTGGCCTTTAGGCAATTAATGGATGATAGTAACCATAATATGATAGGAGTGTTAGCGCAAACTATGCAAGAGATCTTTGCCCCAATAGTACAAAATGTAACAGTGACAAACAGAGAAAACGCGGATAACATGAGTCGAATAGCGGATTTCTTCACTCCGCCAGAAAGGCGTAGACAGAACCAGGCAGTTGTTCGAGCAAACATACCTATCATGGAACAAATTGCTAATGACCCACCCTATAGACCAGTCAGAGAGGGGGTTAATTTGGGGGCAAGAGCACAAAGGTTAGAAGCCCCAGTGATTCAAGACCCACAAAGGGAAATTATAGAACCAGGGGCAAGGGTCGAAAGGTTAGAAGTCCCAGAGTTTCGAGAAGAACAACCTAGAGGAGTTGTCATGGTGGGTCGAAATCAAGATGCTGATGCAGTCGTTCACAGAATTCGAAACGATAACATCTTGGTAGAAAATAATTTAACCACCATGATAGAGAGGATTATGGCCCAAAATGGCCTCAATACAGGAATTAGAAGGCCAAATTATGCCTCTCCTATATTAGATTACATAATGCATACTGATTTACAAAGGGGATATAAAGTCCCTAAGTTTACAAAGTTTGCTGGAGATACAAATGAATCAACAGTCGAACACATAGCCAGGTATCTAACCGAAGCAGGAGATATAGCAAATAATGAAGACCTTAGGATCAAATATTTCCCAAGTTCCCTAACTAAGAACGCTTTCACTTGGTTCACCACTTTGCCTCCTGGGTCCATAGATACTTGGGCTCTGTTGGAGAGATTATTCCATGAACAGTTCTACATGGGACAATCTAAAATAAGTCTGAAGGAACTAGCCAGTGTCAAGAGGAAGTTTACTGAACCCATAGATGATTATCTGAATAGGTTCAGACTCTTGAAATCTAGATGCTTCACAGTAGTTCCTGAACATGAGTTAGTCGAAATGGCTGCTGGCGGCCTGGATTACTCTATTCGAAAGAAATTAGATACACAATACTTAAGGGACATGGCTCAATTAGCCGATAGGGTTCGACAAGTCGAAAGGCTAAAGGCCGAAAAGGCCCAAGTTTTTAAAAATAACAAGAAAGAAAGGGTCTCCTATGTTGGAGCTGAGGAAGCAGAAGATTATCCTGAATTCGAAGAGGTCGAAATTGATCTCGCTGAATTAAAACAGGCTCCACCTTACTCTTGTAAATTATTAGTTCCCATAAAAGGGAAAGAAATTGTTGGGAATGAGAAAAGTGACAAATTCCCAAAGAAGGTTTATACTTTCGATGTAACAAAGTGTGACGAGATTTTTGATTTGCTTGTCAAAGATGGCCAACTCATTGTGCCATCAAATGTCAAAATACCTCCTTTAGATCAAAGGAAGAAAAGAGGATTTTGTAAGTATCATAGTTTCCTAGGACACAAAACCTCACAGTGTTTTCTTTTCAGGGATCTAACTCAAAATGAAATTAAGGATGGCAGATTGAAATTCGCTGACAAACCAAAAATGAAAGTAGATGAAGATCCTTTGGATGTCGCAGACACCAATTACTCCGAGCCTGCATGCTTTGGAGAAATCAATATGGTGGAATCAGATCAAGATGACACTCCATTAGGGGAAAAAGGCACTGAGAATGAAAACTGGGTGGTAGTCGAAGTCAATAAGGGGGTCACGGAGGACGTCCACAAGCAACCAGAGGCTTCGATCGAAGCAGTAACTTTAGATGTTTCAAAAGAAATCCAGGCTACTGAAGGCCAGGAAAACTAAAAGCAAGAGTTGACACAGGTTACTGAAGGCCTGAGGCTAAAATTGGAGAAAGTCCAGATCACAAAGCCAGCCTCCCCTCAGAAAGAAATATGGGATACTTTAGGAGAGCCCAGTGGAAAGTTTGACTACTTGGTGAAGTATTCTGCCCCAGAAAGTTCAAAAATCCAAATCGAAGATGTAAAACCTACAGGATGGGGAGATGATGACATAAAGGGGGAGGATGTAGATGTCAACATGGTGGATATGGAGAGACCTCGTTCTGAAGTGGAGGAGATGGAGAGATACTTAGAAAAAGAAAAATACAAAATGGAGGATAATGATGCTGGGGATGCCAGTCTTAAAGATTACCTCATGTTGTGCCACAAAGGAGATGCAGAAATGATACTATGCCCTAGATGCAGCATCATCTGCAACCAGAGAATTGCTGCAAACTTCGAGAGGAAACAAAGGGCACGAACTGGCATCAACTGGCGCCAGGATAACCAGTTATTCAGGTGTTACCCTAAAGCTGGAGAAAGTTTGTTGAAGTTCTTGGTTCACTGTTACAAAGGGGCAACAAAATGCCTAGTATGCCCAAGGTGTTTTGCAGTGTACGATCAAAGTATGGCCGAAGCCTTCGAAACAATCCCTTTCGCCCCATGCTGGAATCATAAAGAGACTGGGAAGATGAGCCAACATTTCGAGAGCAACTACACTCAACGAAGGCCTGATAGTCCTCATCCCAAAGGCGCACGAAGGGTAACATTCAAAATTCCTGCTGAAATACCAACAGACAAATGGCTGCAAGTCAGAACTGACAAGGGCAAAGACAAATGGAGAAACAATGAACGAAACGCACGCCACGCCATGGCATATAGGAGGCAGTTCAGCATGGCGAAGAGGGAAGAAGTGAGGTTAGAAAACTACAAAGGAAGAAACCCCATGTCAAGATGACAATGGCGAAGGCAACAAAGAATTCGAAAGGCTGAAAGGGAAGCTATGGCAAATAAAGGAGCAACTTCGATAAAAAACCAAGGAGAATCAAGCACCAACAAACCCACACCAAATAATCAACCTGAGCACAAACCCCCAGTTAGTAGGAGACTCTTCTCTGAAACACAACCAAATGAATCGAAGGAATACACACCAAGTCCAGAAGAAGACGAGGATATGCTAACGAACAATTTCGAATCAGAGGGGGAGTCTTCACTCAATATCAATTGCAACATGGTATCTGTACTACCTTTTGAGTTTGGACAGGAAACTGAAATCGAAGAGTATGAGGAGGATGATACAATAGATCTGATGAAGCATAGGCCTGTGTGTTACTATGTAATGGATAACGGAGCTGTCGAGGAGCAGAATGCTTTCTTCGAGCGCCCAGAGCCGGCTATGAAAAATCATCTGAAGCCATTATTCATTCGGGCAAAGGTTGGCGTCCATGGCGTAAATAAGGTCTTAGTAGATGGGGGCGCTGCAGTTAACTTAATACCCCATTACATGCTGAAAAAGTTAGAAATACACGAGGGTGACATCAAACCACACAACATGGTGCTGTCCAACTACGAAGGGAAAGTAGGTCAAACATTGGGGGTAGTTCAACTGGACTTGACGATAGGATTGAGCTGCAGGCCCACCATGTTCATGGTGATCGAAGCCAAAGCCAACTACAACTTGTTGTTGGGAAGAGAGTGGATCCATGGCGTAGGAGCAGTTCCTTCGTCAATGCATCAGAGGTTGGTTTTATGGAGAGAAGATTGGATTGTGGAGAACATTGAAGCGGACCAGAGTTACTTCATGACAGCAGTCAACTTAGTTGACAAGAGGAATTATGACAAACATTTGGCCAAGATTGCTCCTTGTGTCCCTAATGACGAAATCAACAAAACCAGGAACGCACAGTATTATATGACCCTTCTCCATGATGGCATATATTAGGATAGAAGAATAGTTAGTAAAGATGAAGGAGTCGAAGGTACTATGCAAAGACGGCCAGCAGGCTGGGAGTTCGATAACCTTGCTCATGATTGAGTCCTCCTTCTTCAAAAGGATTTCAGCCTATAGGCTGAGAACGAATGGAAAGCGGCCTTAGAGGCTGAAATAGATAAATTGGCTGTAGAAGTGAACAAAATAAATGGGGATGGCTCGAAAGGCTCACCCTTTGAAGAACACGAAATAGATCAAAGGCTAGACGCCATCTATGATAAAGAACCCTTAGGCTTCGAGAGGGACCCTATAGACTCAGGTGCCAAAATGTTGGCGCAGGATCCACTCGAAGAAGTGAATTTGGGGGATGAGAACACAAAAAGAATAACCTACATAAGCGCAAAACTTAACCCAGGCCTCAAGCAGGAAGTGATCGAAGTCCTCAAAAGAAATAAAGATTGCTTCGCGTGGGACTATGATGAAATGCCTGGTTTAAAGAGGGAGTTAGTGGAGCATAGACTTCCAATCAAGGATGGCAAGAAGCCCATCAAGCAAACTCCTAG